>VDFB02322083.1:30317962-30376242 GCA_007258455.2 Sequoia sempervirens | reverse complement strand
AGTGACCCTATAAAAAAAATGATGTTATTTTAATATATTTGCACAAAATCCATTTAGAATGTTAATCCTTCGAATGCAACTAAAAATCCACCAAAAACCCATTGCATAAAATTTGACCCCACAAAGAAAAGTTCCCTCACAAAAAGATTTTGTAAAATCAAGTTTCATAATCACTTTAACAAGTAGTTCTATCAAAAGGAATGAATATAATATTTTGAACTAGCAAACAAAATGATTTCAAGGAATAATAGAATGATTCGAGGAATTAAGTATAGAACAACAGACAGAGCAATTAAAGAAATTTTGTGGGTAATCGAAAAATCAAAGAAACAAAGACATGGAAGAATTCCTATAAGGAGGTCACCCTATACTTTTGTTTCTTCAGTTGGTGAGGTATTGTGGATTATAAACTGGTTCATGATTGTCTTGCATTGAATGCTTGAGAATAATCACTATCATATCAAAATCAATAATGTCAGTTTGACATCACAATCTCTAAAACTTTCAAATAGTATGATTTGCATATTTTGAAAGCACTCAAAGTTACGACCCGTCATGCAAATACTGAACCACCAAAAAAAAATAATGAGAATAAATCAGACGTAATAAATTGTGAAGCTCAAATGACATGGAAATACAAGAAAAAATAGATGCACCATACCATATTAAATGTGCATATCAATGTAAGGAGAACATTATCATCGAATGGGTACAATCTATGAATATTACCACAAAAGAATAGTTACAGAGCTTCAAAAAATAACCTTAAACAGTCTTTGTAATTTTTTAGATTGCTCAAGGCATAGGAAAAGGCATAATGTTTCCTCTGATCCTCCAAGACTCTTCTACTCTCAAAACTCCCAATGCCAAAGGATTTCAAAGCCATGTTAGTGAAAAAAAAAACTAACTACTCAACTAGTAATAAGAGCATATCAGTTGTGAAGAATATCGGGATCAATGCAGTCACAAGAAATACTAGCAATAAATGTTGTCACATGCTACTTAAAGAAAAATGCACTACTCTTTTTCACCTCACATTTAATTTTTTTGTTTCTTTCACAATTTAAATGCCTGACATTTGAAAATGAGATCTAAGCTCACAACTTAAATGCCAAAATTTAATTCTTTCATGACTTAAATGCTCGATGGAAATTCATAGATTTAAAAGATTATATGCTAATTTTGATCCCCAATATCAACTTATCCATACAATATCATTGCAATCTCCAATATCAGTTGAAGGAATTAACTATTCGATTAAACAGGAAGGCACATATGTTATAAATCAGACATTAGAATATCAGATTTTAGGACATAGCATATCATATTAATATGAATATTTGAATAGCTTTAGATGTGCGCAATTAATCCTAAATAATTTTTAGTTTCATTCTTTTACACGTGATCTCTGCACAAGCACTCATATTCCTCCTAACATAACATAAATAGATGGAAGAAAAAATGACAGAGATAAAGCTCGACAAAAGAAATTTATTTTATGGCAACTACGTAGGAAAATCACAATACTTAGATCAGCGTTGAAAAGAGACAAAATTTATTGGTGATATATAGTAGAAACAAGTAGACCGCATTATGGAAAATAATCATGAAATAAGATCTTCCAAATCATAGAAGTATTGGTAATCAAGAACTTCTTAAACTAAGGTGTACATGGACAATCAGTCATTTTGGTTGCATTCTCACTTTATATAATTTTTTCCCTTGAAGAACATTACATTTTTTAGTCTATACGAATGAATTATAAAGAAAATTGAATCACTGCCATGTTAGTTAAAAGAGAACACATTTTTTTTTTCATAGAGCTTCAACAAAAAAACCAATGAAAGACATTGATGATAGCTTTAAATTCCTTTAACTCCCTATTTTTTGATGGCCTAAATAAAATGTGCATTCAAATCAAATATTGTGAAATATTTAGCATTAAAAACCAAAACACATAAATTTCTATGACAACATAAACTTGTAGATTTAAACTCAAATCATATGAGAGATTTTAACAATGACTTTTTTCCCCACTTGGTGTGCCAATATGTGAACACTAAACCTGCAAATGGCTAAACTTTGACAAACAATCATAGAAGTCAAATTAAACACAACAAATCTAGAATTCCTATGAGATATTTAATCATGCTACATATGCAAAAAAGATTAAAATAACTAAATAAACTAAATAAAATCATATGAAATCATGTCAAACCTTGTCTCATAGTGAGAGTGGTGCTCCTTTGATGTGGAAAGGATGCCCTTTGCCACCCCCATTATAAGCTTCCAATGTGATGAAGATGCAAAGATGATGAGTGATGAAGTCCAAGATGAATGTGCCTATAGTGGAAATGCTTAAGATTGTGGATGATTTCTTCATAGAGAAACCCTCTATAAATAGGGTTGAAGGGTTGAATAATGAAGATATTGGAGGAATGTGGGACTAAAGGAGAGCCAATAAGAATGTGACACTTGTCACAAGGTTAATAGATGAAGCTGGAGCACATTTTGGGAAATGTGTGAGTAAAGAGGATGGAAGAGAAATAAAGGCATATGGTTGAGAGTATAACAAGATGTGGGTGAGGATGTAAGAGATATTAATGCATATGGTTGAGAGTGTAAAAGGAGTTAATGTTTGGGTAAGAAATTCAAAAAAGTGGAGTTATTGGAGGAATATTCCCAAAGCATATGCTTTTGTGAGGGAAAATATGGCAATTAGTTACTTAAAAGAATTGTTTTCATGTGCAAGTGGGTTAGTTAATCAGGGGTTGGGTTTGACCAAGGTTCCGTCAAAAGCTAGAGAATTGGTAATTAGGATTAGGAGTTAAGTAATCCATAATTAATTAACTTGAAGGAATTAGGGGATTTGACATTTTATTTAAACAATTTGACTTAATAAATCAGATAAGAGGACTTTAAGGTTTTGATTAAATAAATTGATTTATTTAAATCAAACATGATGGACATTAGTAAATTAATCTAATAAATTGATTTATTTGATTATAGAAGACTAGATTGTTAATTGATCAGATTTAGAGGCATAATATTGATTAGGATTTTTTGCATGTCTACACTAATGTGCTAGAATAAGATGCATGAATGAAATATAGAGATGATGACTCACTTTGGGAGATCCCTAATCACCCTAATAAGTCACAATAATGTATGTACCTTCCTTTAGGCTAAAAATAGAATGATAACAGAGGATGGAATCACTTAGAAAACAAGTTGTGGAGCTTGACTGATAGCTAGCTATATCCTCACCATCCTGGAATCCATCATGATTCCTATAGACTGTAAGTGTGGGAGGCTACTAGGTCTTGAATGAGAGGTGACAGAGGATCTACAAACATTTTGCTCAAGACTTGGACATGGTGGGCAGGATATGGAAAGGACATGGTGAATTGGAAAATCAAGGTTGGGCAGACATGGGACAGACCAGGGTAAGGTAGTGGATGACAGGTGTAGGTGGACATTTTTGGCTTTGAGTGTGGTTTTAAAGAATTCCTCAACTTTCTATATCTCAATTATTCTTTGCACTTTAATTTAATAAATAATTTGTATTTATTTCTTTGAATTAAAACTAAAATGTTATTGATTGATAGAAAAATTTGATTAGAAAAACATCTATAGCTTTTAAAACTACATATCACATTTTTGAATCCAAAACATGTGTCCATTTCTATACTTGTATACTATAGGATTAAAAAATGAATTTCACTTAGAGGTTTGGCCAAGTTAAGGTGATTAGGCGATACAAGTTTTATATTTTTTAAAATTTACTAACCAAAAAAAAAAAAAATCACCAATTAATTATTTACTAAACATTAAAAAGTACATCACATCGGGACATGAGTCCTCTACTTATATCTAAAATCTTATAAAAAAATTTATCATTTTATTGTGGTTAGGGTGGTCAGACAGACACCTACTTCTTATTTTTTCCCTAAAATTTAAGTGCTACTGCATTGAAATTTCATATTTTTACCAAATAGATTTTGTTTTTAAAAAAATAAACCTAGTAGTTTAGAAACTACATTCAGTTTGCTACAAATTCTATTCTTACATATTTTTGAAATAATATAGATAACTTATTCAAATTTTTATGTCAAGTTGCCTAACTCTGATTTTTTTGAATTTGTCACCACTTAAGGGTCTGTTTTTTCCATGATGATCCTACACATACCCTGGCACTACTTGCTCTTGAATGCTCTTGTGAAAGTATGCTTGAGTGCTCAAGTTGATAATGAATGCTTAGACCTTGAATTTCCTTCTCTAGATGAAAATAATGATTTGAAACCTTGTTTATATAGGCACTTCATCTAATTTACCATTTATGAGATCTCAAATGCTGACATAAATCAAAATTTTGAGTTGAAAACCTTAATTTCATTCTCAACCCCTGAAAAGCGGCCAGATGAGACTCATGCGCCACTTGTGGAGTATGGGTCCCACCTAGGGGGACTCATATGCTCAAGCTAGCATATCAGTCTCACCCTAACTTTTTGGGGTGAGTAAATGTCGGGTTGTTAGAAAATTGAATGCCTTTGTTGATTTTATAATAATTTTAGTCAAAATAAGCCTTTAGATTTGAAATAAAGGGTCTTAGGGGCCTATTAATGATGATTTAAAGGGTCATAAATGCAAGAGTGCTAAAATAGGTCCAAAGTAAGTGTGAAATTATATCATCTCCAAGAAGGGAGTACAATTTTCTACACTACATTCAACCCCCACATTAGCTCCCATATGACTCTATGTGCATATGCAAGCTAAAGGAATCCAAACAATAAACTTCATGTCATAAAAGGATACTTATATAGATTCATTCATAACCACAAGGGAATGAAGCCCACACTGTAGCTATCTATAAAACCACAATGTTAGGACCCACATCTTGCAAGACCAATTCGTTATTTTGTCAAAAGATTCTTTTATCTAACTTCTTTATGAAATCAAATTTGAGGGTAGATGTATGCCCACCCTTGATTCCACTTGCTTTATGGAGGTGGAATCAAGGTAACAGTCTAGCTACATCAAATTTTAGAAGCTATATAATAGGGTATTTCCAAGTACCATACCACATAATGATAGATGTTTGATGAGAATGGGAGAGAAATCACAAATCCAATGCAACAAACATCATTAAAAATGGAGTTCACTGGTCCCCAATATGCTAGTTTTAATGACAAAGCACTATTAACCCTAATATGCAAATGACCTAATTTAAACACATATAAGAGTAAAAGGTGAAGCTAATTGTAACCATTTTGAATTTTACCTTCTTGTAGTTTGATTTTGGTGGAGAGTGAGTGAGAATTCCAAGCATATGACCATATGCACCTGTGAGACTAGACAACCTATGTGAGGAGGTGGCACAAGGTGATCTGCAACATCCTATGAGTGAATTCTTTTGTACCTTAGCTTTGGTTTTACATATATTTATTTTATGCTTTTACACATTTATAGATAGATTTAGGACCCTGGAAGAAAAATTCATCAAGCATCCCTTTCTTTTGCAAAGTTTCCCTTTATTCTACAAAGTGTCCCACTTTTTTGCAAAGTCTGTTGTTTCTTCATGAAGCATCCAAAAAAAGGGATAAATTGTCTAGGACCCTTAGAAAAATACCCTAGAGAAACTTCACACATTTTGACTGTTGACGTATAGATTTAATATTTTAGAATGCTTATAGGACATATTTTTTCTTTTTTGTTAGATTCCTTTGTGATCATAATAGTATCTTAATAGAAAACTATTATCACTTACGAGACCTCATCACGTGACATTGTTGGAGGAGGATAGACAAAACTTGCAGGCTATTAGATTATATTGGGTGTATCTCATGCCACTAAAGAGATACCATGATGCCATGTTAGTGGTGTTAGCAGAGAGATGGGACACATATACCTGCACCTTCTGACTCTCGAACAATGAGATGATGATCACTAGGAAGGACATTCATTGCATCCTTCAAGTTCCCATTCAAGGCAAGAGAGTCCATTTCATAGAGGACTGCACATATAGGAAGATGAGGAAAAATATAGGGTACTTCCTTGGAGGACCAGTTCTAGATGAGATTTTGGGGCCACATATTGAGCTATCGTGGCTACTCTATGCATGATCGCCACTTGTGAGACTGATTATGATATTCACCGTAGCACTAGTACTAGTCTCAGATGGTCAAGGAGCACAAATAGATGGAGGCCTAGTTCACATGATATGGGAGATGGAGCATCATAGGACCATCTTTGCATGGGGTCGCAACATGCTTGTACATTTGTACTATGATCTTGAATGGTTTGCTTATCACGAGGTTGATAGCATGGTGTATTGTACAGTATTACAAGTTTTGTGCCTAGAGCATATCAAATGCACCAAGCCAACATGATTTTTATCTATATGTGCCTTGGGATATCCATGCTCATTTAGCTATCCATTAAGATGGGAATAGAAGTATAGATACTTTTTTGGAGAGTCCAATTTGACCACTAGGATTAGGAGGGGATCCTTTGGAGACATTACCAGTTATTACCATAGTGGCTAGATGAGACCCAATAGTTGAGCAAGATGCAGAGGTATAGGTTTCTATCAGGTATGCATAATTCCATATTGAGATGGTCATTCTACTACAATAATGTCATGAGAAAATTTAGATAGGTTTAGGTACCACTAGTAGCACAACCATTTTTTAGGTGATCAGTGTGGAGTGCCTGAAAGCCAGGAGATATGAGACAAATGAAAATGGATGATGTACAAATGACTCAAATCTCGACATGCCCCTAGTCTCTAACGTTAATTATTTTGGTGCTACAAATGCATATGAGGAGTGGTGGGCTACTGTATGACTAGCTTTGGTATTTCATATGGATCAACTTATAGGATTTGTGGGGCCACTTCCAGATCAAAGGGATGAGTAGGAGGAAGGTGAGGATATAGGGATTGGGGCTGCAAACCTATTTGCAAATGAGGTACAAGAGGACTACAATGAGGAGGCAGAATCAAACTATGAGGAGGATGGGGACGATGAGGATGAGGACAAGGACAAGGACAAGGAAGAGGATGAGGGCCAATTGATGAGTGAGGGTGATGATACAACAGATGAGGGTCTAGTTTCCTACGAGTGGAGAGATCCTTCTCCCACCCCTGTTACTAGATCAAATTCAACAATTGCAGCATGCACTAGCACTTATGAGTATGGAGAGGCCAGAACATCCTCTATGCCTCATGCATAGGATGGCGCTATTTTTACATAGCCGACCAAAAATCTAGGTGATGACACATTATTTATGCTTATGTTTATGCTTTCATCATTATGCTGATGTTCGTTCTTTTGATATATATATATATATATTTCATGATCTATACTAATTATCTTTATGATTTCTTTCTTGTAGGGTTTGTGAGAGGGTTGCACGATCCTTACCGACAAGCAGCCACAAAGATAGTACCTCCTTCAGTCTTAGATTAGGCTATCAACATAGACTATGTGCTCCCACATATCACAGAGTAGCACCTAGAGTTGTTCCAGGCTTATGTTAGATTGAGAGCAACATATGAGGGTGCTACTAGGTGCGCTAATTGAGCTAAAGCTACATATGCAGAGCTTTGGTCATCTCGAGATCTAGTGAAAGTCAAGAGACTTCATGCAGAGATTGCTAGGCTACAGAAAGATAAAGAACGCATAGAGTGAGAGTGCCTAGAGCCCATCGCATGGGAGACCATGGATGTTGGACAAGTAGGGGATCTAAAGTATGCACTTGATTCTCTTATTAATTCAAAATTGCATACTATCGTATCTCGATGGATGCAATCACCAGCTCCTGAGGGATCTGGTAGCCACAGGCGACACTAGCGTTGTATATTTTATGACATGTACTAAAAATTTGAAATATATATATATATATATATATATGGTCATTTATGTTTGATTGTTTATGCTTATGTGTTTAACTTAGATGGAAATGCGATTTATCAAATATTTTTTGCAAGACTATTTAATAAATGTATCCATGATCTAACATGTTTTATGTGACCTAATTAAAACTATTTAGTTCCTTTTAGATACAACATTATGATTAAGTATGTTATGTTAAATTGAATGCACCTATTATCTAACTTTAGAACATTAAATACATATAAGGATCCAATCTAACACAAAATACAAGATTAAATTGAATAGTATGAAACCTAAATTAATCATCTAAATATTAATTTAAATAATTGCTTTAGTATTTAAGACACAAATAGTTGTTTGTCATGAACAAAGCAATGTGAGAGAATATAGAATGTCATCTACTAACTCTAACATCACTACTTTATTATTCACACTATTCAAGAAGATTCAACATAGTACTGGTGTAAATGCACAATGATAATAGGTTCTTTAAGAGGTGTACCATCCATTTATATTAACATGTATGCTCCAGACCCATAATTGTCATCAACTATGCAAGGTCCTAACTAATTAGGGCTGAATTTTTCTTTTTTAGTCAGAGCAACATTGACATTATGTTGATTTCCAAATAACACCAAATCACCCTTAATAAATGCACAAGGGATGACATTATCATTGTAACTATGCTACATTTTTCTAGAGTAAACTTGGATATGCTCAAGAGCATTAATGCATTATTCATCAAGCATTTCAAGTTGATGCAATCATTGTTCCTTATAAGTATTGTCATCAATAAGTCCTTGAAGAGCAATTCTTAATGAAGGAATCTCTAACTCCAAGAGAATTATTGCTTCGAGACCATAGAAAAGGTTATAAGGAGCATTTCTAGTTGATCTTATAATAGTAGTATGATAAGCCCATAAAATATATGTCAACTATTTGTGCCAATCCTTATTATGTTTGCTTATTGTTTTCCTTAAGATTTTCTCAAGAGTCTTATTAGTTGATTTAGATTGACCATTAGATTGCAGGTAGTAGGGTGTGGAAAAACAATGTTGGATGTTGAACTTTTCTAAGGTCTTCATGTCATTCTTAAAAAGTGTCCTATTGTCTGAAACTAATGTGTATGGAAGTCCAAAGCGAGCAATAATGTGTTCCAATATGAAACTGCATATTACATTTGTAGTTGTTGAATTAAGGGGAATGACTTCTACCCATTTTGTGAAATAGTTTGTTGTGGTAATTATGAATGTATTTACAACAAAGGAAGGTGGTGAGATTTTTCCAATAAGATTCAAACCCCACACTAAAAATGGCCAAATAGGTATTTGAGCACAAAGTTTAGAACTAGGAGAGTGAATCAAATTGCTATGTTCTTTAAATTTATGACATTTCTTAACATATTCAAACAAATCTTGTTCCATATTTCTCCAATAGTATCCTATGTAGATTAACTTTTGAACTAATGATCTTCCTCCAAAATGGCCCCCACAAAGACCTACATGAGCTTCCAAAAGTACAGGGATTTCAGATTGCTTAAGGAATCTAAATAAAATACCATTAAATGACCTTCTATACAACACATTAGTAAGGATTATATACCTAGATGTGAGTCTTCGAAGGAAAGTTTGAATATTATTAGTTGTAGGCTGAGGAAAGGTAACCTCTTTTAAATAATTAAATATCTATGTGTACCATTCACTAGAGCTTTCCATGGTGCTTGATAATACTTCTTCATCCTTAGATTCTATTGATGGTTTCATAGTTGTATGAATAATGAATGTGAAATATTTTGAAGGATCTTAAGGAGATATAAGGGAAGCCACACTCACCATTGCATCTGCATGTTGATTATCTTTATGTGGGATGATATCAATGATGTATGAATCAAAATTTTATAACAAAGTCATTGTGAGATCCTTGTATTTTGATAATTTGTCATTTTTTCTTGGTACATTCCTTTTTTTTTTTATAACTAATTGTGTATAATCAAATATTTTAATATCTCGAGCTCCCATAATTAAAGCGATGGAAATTCCAACAATTAATGCTTCATATTTTTTTGTGTTTGTGCATAGGAAGTTTAAGTGATAATAAAATGGAATAGGCTCTCCTTCAAGTGGGACTATTATAACCCCTGAGTCGAAGCCTATTCTACACTTAGAGTTCTCAAAGTATAACTCCAATATATCAGGTTCAATCATCAACACATTATTGTCAGGTAATGAATTATTATTAGGTAATGCAAGGGGAGAGGGAGCATCAAATAATTGGTTAGTCAAGGCTTGTCCTCTAATTGGTTTTTGTGAAACAAAATTAAGGTCAAATTTAGTTAACAACATAGCCCATTTATCTAGGCATTTCGATAAATCTATTTTAGCAAAAAGATGTTTTAAAGGATCAAATTTTGTTATCACATGTATTTCAACATTCAATAAATAATGTCTCAATTTTTTGGTAGAAAATACAAGAGCCAAACATTATTTTTCTATCATTGTGTATCATGTTTCATAATCAATCAGAGTTCAACTAATGTAATAAATGGGGTTTTCTTTATCATTTTCATCTTGTTGAGCCAACAATGTTGGAAGAGCATGGGTTGATGCTGCTATGTAAAGGATGAATGGTTTTCCTTGCATAGCGGGTTGTAAAATAGGTGGATTAGCTAGGTAACCTTTCAAACTCTCAAAATATTGTTTACAATCTTTATAATAGTTAAATTGAACCTCCATCTTAAGAAGATGTGTAAAGGGTAATGTTTGGTCTACTAGGGATGCTACAAAATGATAGATGGCATGAATTATTCCTTGTAAGCTGTGTAATTGAGAAATATTTGAAGGAGGTGGAATGTTAACTGTAGCATCAATTTTCTTCATGTCCACCTTAATACCTTTGTGAGATACAATAAAACCTAAAAAAATTTCACTATCTACACCAAACCGATTTAGCATTTTCAACAAGGACTATATTGTGCATCACTATCTTAGCATCAATTCCTTGCATATCCAAATAAGTCCAAGCAATTTTTTTGATAAATTCATGAAGCAAAGTTGCACAGTCTTCTTGTTCATCTATATCAAGGAGCTTTCTTATCTTAGTCAATTTATCTAAATATCTATTGATATGTCAATTATGTCACCCAAAGGAAGTGCAATTTGTTTTGAGAATTCAGGATTGTATTCTTCATTGTCTTTACCAATCTCATTACTTTCCTTTTCTCTATCTTCTTTCTTAGCACTAATCATAGCACATGTAACTTGTTTATTTTTAGGAGTAAATGGTTTTTCATAAACTCCTATCATTTCTTTCAAAGCTTCATCATCTTTGAAGTATTCCAATGATTCTTCGCAAGTTGTATCAATCAATTCTAGATGCTTCAAGGTTAAAGTTGTTTTAATGTTACACATGATGGTGTTGATGTTCAATGAAGGTATTTTTGTTGCTTGTGTTATCTTATAAAGGAAATATCCCAAACAACTTTTTGTTTCTTTTGTATTAGGATCTATAGGAACAAAGATTCCTTGTTCTTTCTTTCCACATCTTTTTCCAATATAACCAAGTTGTTTAATAAACTCATAATCTTTTCCATAAAGTCTCTCCATTTCTTTCGGGTATGGTGGTTGTTGATAGTCTATCTCATCAAATTTTGTTGCATAGCTTGTGTCATCTTCAAGGGTAGATGATATATATGCTTGTGAGTTTTCTTCCAAATTTTACGTTGACATCACCATTGGTTGCTTTTTTTTAGTTTCTTTTGTTGTGATTGTGTATTCTTCCACAAAAAAGGGTGTGAAGACTAGGGAACCCTAATCATCTTCTAATAGCTTCATCACTTTTTCCATGTCATGTTTCTCTTCTTTTATAGGTTCTATGTTTGATGTTGGAATTAATGTTCTTAGAAGAATTTTCATTCCTTTTTCAACTTGTAAGAAACTCTTAGGCTCATGATCTATGTCAACTTGGTATACTTTATTGTTATAGAAAAACTTCATAATAAGATGAAGAGTTGAAGGAACTACATACATCTCATGAATCCAAGGTCTTCCTAAAAGAATATTGTATGAAATATTATTGGGTGTGACATGAATAGGAGATTGTAAGGTGGAATTTCCAACTATAATAGGAAAAGTAATTACACCAAGTAGTTGCTTTCCTACATTATCAAATCCTTGAATCAATAAGGAATTAGGTTGAATTATTGATTTATCCATGCCAAGTCTATCCAAAAGTGTCACACTACACACATTAACGGAAGAGCCATTGTCAACAGTGGTTCCTTTTATTTCTAACCTATTATAGATAGCTATTATCATGAAGGCATCATTTTTATTTCTCATTTCCAAAGGAGGTAGCTCATACTAATGAAAATTAATGTCTATGTTAATTGCATTCATCCCTTGAATTAGAGCTACCAAATCATTTGCATTTGTACTAGAAAGAACCACTACTTGTTGCAAGGCGGTTTGAAGCATAGTATGATAATTAAGTGAACTTTGAATTAGATCCCATAAGGATATTTTTTCAAGAGTATTCTTAAGTTCAACAAGATCACACTCCTTCCCACTATGTGAAGGAAAACAAGGAGCACTAGGCAAGACAAGGTTAGGAAAAGGTAAGGATGTTGGAGTTGGTTGTTTTG
Source organism: Sequoia sempervirens (assembly GCA_007258455.2). NCBI lineage: Eukaryota > Viridiplantae > Streptophyta > Pinopsida > Cupressales > Cupressaceae > Sequoia > Sequoia sempervirens. Next base: position 30,363,708 of record VDFB02322083.1, on the reverse strand, counting down.
GTTCTCAATTGTTTCTAGTGTTATATGTATGAGCAAGGGTCTTATAACTTGATTGTTGTGAAACATTATTCTTAGGTGGTTCAAGGGTGAAAGTGGGCTTGTTTTGAGTTTGAGGTTTGTGTGAAGGTGGGTAAAGGATGAGTTGAGGTTGGATCAAATTAACTTCTCTTTATTCTGGTTTTTTATATAAGCCTTAGTGGATGAAACTTGAAAGTTGAAATCCTCAAGGGCTTCATCTAACATGTCAAATTCATCATTAATAAAAAGCTTGAGGGTTAGGTTAACTTGAAAAAAGAGATTTGAAATATCCAAATAACTATGCTTTATCCAAGTGGTTCGTCAGGTTATAGGTGTTTTTGGTTTTGTTTTCTAATGAATTCCAAATGTAATCTAATCTAATTGAATTATGAACTAATGATAGGAATGAAAATTACAAAAATTTAATTTTATCCATAATTGAAATGAATCTAAATTAAGCTAGATCTAATGAAATGCATGAAACGGAAACTCAGTAAACTGGAATAGAAATCTAACAAACTAAAACACAAAAATAAGGTTTTTAATGTTGTAAAATGCAGTTTTAGACTTGACACATGACTAAATAACCTAGAGGGGTGTATGAGTCCCAATTAGGGTTTTTCGAGGGTTCAAATGTTGATAAACAATCCAGATAGAATACCTAGAAATCAGGTAAAACCACCTATACTAGAAATAAATCACCCAGAGGGACATATGAGTCCCAGATTAGGGTTTTTGCAAAATTTTCAAAAAGTTATGAGTGAATGTTAGGTTTTATGGTATGATCGATGTCTACACCAAATAAAATTATAGATTTCAAATGAAATCAAATGACAAATGACGCAAAAGTGCAACCTATATGCACTTTCACTAATGCAAGATTAAAAAACCTTAGATGTAAATTAACTAATGAAAAACCTAATGCAAAGTTAATGCAAGCTAGATCTAGAACTATGATGCACTCCACATTAGAAATAAAGTGTTCTAAGGGAAGGTTCACCAAAATGAAACCTAGAAAAATGAAATGGGGAGTTCTAATCTCTTTTGAAGATAGAACTAGGGTTTAGGACCTTTCCACTTATTTTCCTTGTGTTTCACTCAAGAAAACCTTAGAGATCTCAATCTAAGGATGGAATAAGGGAAAGAGATTTGTAATAAGGTGTCCTAGGTTGTGATTAAATACTAAAGGGGGTTCACCACCAAGCTAGGGCTTGGAAAGACAATAAATGAAAATGATATGCAAGACTTAAGTAAATGACCTAGAAATGAATTCAAATCATAACAGTAAACTAAGAAAGCATAGAGGGGAAACTAGAAACCTGAAGAGGCTTTAATGAAGTTTTGAAATCCTAGAAATTTTTATTTTAATTATTATTGGGACACATACACCAATAGGGTCGATATAGTCCTAGGTTAGGGTTTCTAGGTAGAAACTAGAATCTGGCAGTGACAAGTATGAATCCTTCGAAGCCTAGAAAATATGCTATACTAGGAATCATACGTCACAAGTGGCATATCATTATCATTCTATTTTTTTGGGAATTTAAGGTCTAAATTTTCTCTTCTAGCTCTTCTCTTTCTTCCTAACTTCGTTTCTAGATTTGAACATGTTAAAAATCCTGTAAAATAGAATATTGTATTGACTTGCTTGTGGGAAGCTTTCCTCATTCAAAACCCTAGTTTGGAAGTTAAACATTGATAGAAATGATAGATATTGGAAGTAAATAGGAATGCAAGTCCTAATCTTAAGTGCATCTAATATTAAAAAATCTAAAATATACTAAAACTCTATTCTAATATGCTAGAATAAGATGCATGAATGAAATATAGAGATGATAACTCACTTTGGGGGATCCATAATCACCCTAATAAGTCACAATAATATATGTACCTTCCTTTAGGTTGAAAATAGAATGATAATGGAGGATGGAATCACTTAGGAAATAAGTCAATAGGTTTGGCTTGATGGCTAGTTGCATCTCCCCAACCTAGAATCCATCATGATTCACTATAGACAAGCATCATCAATCTTTGACAATGCTAGATATTGAATGAAAGTAAGCTTGAAGACTTGCAAAAACACTATAATGTTGCTCCAAGAATTCAACTTTGCTTGCTACTTGCTCTTGAATTCTCTTGTGAAAGTATGCTTCAGTGCTCAAGTTGATAATGAATGCTTAGACCTTGAATTTCCTTCTCTAGATGAAGATAATGATTTGAAATGTTTTTTATATAGGAAATTCATCTAATTTACCATTTATTAGATCTCAAATGTCGACATCAACCAAAAATTTGAATTGAAAACCTTAATTTCCCACTTAAACACTAAAAGGGGCCACATGGGACTCATACACTTGTGGTGTATAGGGCCCACCTAGGGGGACTCATATGCCCAAGGTGGCATATGAGTCTCACCCTAACTTTTTGGGGTGAGTAAATGTCAGGTTGTTACAAAATTGAATGCCTTTGTTGATTTTGTCAATATTTTAGTTGAAAGAAGCCTTGAGATCTGAAATAAAGGGTCTTAGGGGCCTATTAATGATTATTTAAAGGGTTATAAATGTAAGAGTGTTAAAATGGCTCCAAAGTAAGTGTGAAATTGTACCATCTCTAAGAAACACACAATTTCCTACACTACAATACATTATAACTTGCAATAGGCACAAAATCAACAAAAGACTTGTGTGGATAAAAAAAGTATCGAAAGGTCATTTGAGGTGAGACACTTGGTTTTCCCAAGATTGTCACCATATAAAAAAATATTTTAAGAAGAGTGGAGTTGGAAAGATCAAACCTTGATACTATCTATAGCATAGAAAATGGATCTTTGGACATTTTCATGATCATTTGGGTCCTTCTTGTGGATTTTGGCTTAGTTATGCCTTGATTTAGTGTTGTAATGTGGTTAACACATTCACATTAGGTCTTGGGCCCTTGTGAAGTAATTAGGATTTTAATGGAACCTTGCAAAAGTGTTGTGAAGTGTTGTAATTGTTGCCCTTTTTTTTCCTACGGGCTCAATCAGGTAGGGGTCTAATCTTTCCAAGTATTCATGGGGGCCAAATGAATTGAATTTTTCCTCAGGTCACCAAGACATCTATATTCAGCATGAGGTCTTGCCGACCAACCGTAGTCTCATCGAAAGGATGGAGTTCTTTGCATAAGATTGGCGTCGATGGGAGGTATGGCCGATAAATAAAGGTCTCACCGAAAAGTTTTGGGCCCGCCGAGAGTTGAGGCTTCAACATGAAGTCCCGACGACCATTGGTGGTTTCTCTAAAGCAGCCAGCGTCGGGGAGAGGTCCTGTCGAAAGTGTAATGTCTTGGCGAAAGAAAGGAGTTCGTCGAAATATCTCGGTGACTCGGTGAGGTCTCGGCGAAAGGGCGTAACTTCGGGGAGAAGTCTTCCCAATATGTGAGGTCTCAATGACAGGGGCTAGCAAAGGGGTAAAGTCACACGGACAAGGTGGAATCTTGCCAACATGAATGGCGGTCTTGGCGAGGGAAATCAGCTCGGTGAAAGGTCTTGCCGACAAGTGGTGGTCTCCCTGACAAGAAAGGAAGTGGCATCGACGAAAGAAAGGTGCTCGCCGTGATGTCTTGTCGACCCAATAGGGTCTTTTCGAGATGATATGGTCTCACCGAGAGAGTTTTCCTTCGGCATGAGGTCTGGCCAAATGAGGAAGGTCCTGCCGATAGAGGGGTGCCTTCGGTATAATGTTTGAGCTCGATGAGAGGTCCTGCCGACTAAGCAGGGTCTCGCTGAAACAAAAGGGGCCGGTGTAAAGTCTTGATGACCCAATGGTGTCTGACCAATAAATGGAACTCTCGGCGTAAATCTTTAAGCTCTACAAGATGTCTCACGCACTAAGGGAAGTCTTGCCGACAACGATCAACTTGCCCATGGTAAAGGATATCGATAGGACTCCTAGCGTTCACTATGATCTCCTACTGACTGGGAATTCTTGCCAATGGTGACGGATTTGGCATTAAAAAGGAATATCGGTATGACCAATGGAACTCGCTATGAACTCTTGCCGACAGTGGTGAGCTATGTCGATTGCTGCTATAGAGCATAATCGCATCGGGGAGACACGACCAGTGTCTCACCAACATGCAATTCTGGCTGAATGACCTTTGACCACCTGGGATCTTGCGTGGCATATTTTCAACCATTCAAAGAGGACCAAAGGTGAACCATTAGTCGTTTGACTATTTGACTCCCCCTATGAACGAGATCAACAGAGCATAAACAACATGGACTTTTTTTGAGATCAAAGGCGATGGGGCAGCTCGATGAACAATGGTGTGGAGATCTAATGGGAAAGTCTAAAGCTGCTTACAGGGGAAGTCAACCTACAGAAGATCTTGAGCAGAAAAAAGACCGAAAGAAAGAAGAAGCCATCAGTCTCAAGGACAGCTGTGAGGTCTACTGGAAAAAGGCAGATCGATATTAATGGTAATGCTCCAAGGGCATTCAAGGTAGCTCTTCAAGGAGGTTCGAGAGTGGACACGGAGGCCAGGGGATAATACATTAAATGCATGGTTGAAAAAGATCTGAAGGGCCATCCCTGGAGCGATCTTTCACCAACATGGACACGGAGGATGCACATTGAATGCATTAGCTTTATTTCCAAAAGATCTGAGGGTCGACCCTTCAGAAGAAACTGATATTTTGTAAACCCTAGAAACAAAGGGATGACACTTTTAGTTTTCATATGTATGGAATTTTTTCCTTTGGAGGAGACAATTCTTACTTGTATATTTTTCTACTTTTGTGACTTCGATAAGTCCTTAGAGGAGAATATTGAGTTTTGTAACTCATTTACAGACATTATATGTGTAGTTTCACCTTTGGAGATCAATAAAGAAAGCAACTTTTTCCTTCTCAGTTATCGGTTTCATTGAGTGTGTTGAATGATTGATAAATTTACATGTAAGTTTCTCTGATTCCTTGTTAATTGTCTCCTTAATAATACTTTTAAGCAGAGGAAATGTGTATATTGTAGGTTATAGGTTATGTTAGTGATGCAAATAGTTTCAGTTGTGAGGAGAATTTATCATCCTACTAGGACTGTATGTATCATAGCTTTCTTATGAAACATTTATGCAATATCATATGAGTATTGAGTTGTGCATATCATCTTTTACTAGTTGATTGAAAATTGTGTGTTAAGTAGTTGTTCATGTTTTTGAACAAATTTGGTGTATCACCATAGGAGTAGTTTCCAATTTATGTATTCCTTCTCCCTTTACCTCACAAAGATTAGTAGTTTAGGTGATAACACAAAGGAAGCCAGCCTTCTCCGAAGGTTGACCTCTATCTATAAGAAACCCACAGCTTTAGAGGTCCTCCCATGTTACACTGAAGTGTTGAACATCGGGTTCAACAGGGTGCAATTTCAGTGGATAACAGTAACACACTTTCATACTTTTCTAGGGTCTTATTAAATTGTTTCACCTAAATAACCTCTTTTTATCATTTACCAAGCCTTATTTCAAAGTGTTGAAAAGTGTTGTAACAAAATTTCACACTTTTCAAGGCTTGTCATTAATAATTGGGCTTTCTTATGCTTTAATTGACCCCGTTTTACATCTATAGACCTTGTGAGTATTTTTTAGAATAAACCGAATAAACATCATTTAAAGCATAATTTAAATATCAAAACACACTTTAAATTCCTAAGGTGGGACCCATTCGCCATTATGGGTGAATGAGTCCCCTTCGGTGGGACCCATTCGCCTAGAGTGGTGAATGAGTCCCATTTGGCTCAAAATTCAAAGTTAATTCAATTTTTTGGTGGGTTTTTATTTTCTAAGATCTAAGGTCGGCCTGTGATGATGTATTTTTAGGAATTATTGCATAATAAAGTATAAATATAAGGTTTTTTTACTCAATTCACCCCCAATCAATCTATCAAGAATTCTAATAATTTCAAGCATCTTCAAGTCTACATCTATTGAAGCCATTACTTGCATGTTTGTAGCATTCTACTTCAAGGGTTTGGTGAGTTTTAGCATTTCCTTTTGTTCATTCATCATTCTCTTTCCATATTTCAGCTCATTTCAAGGGTTTAATTACCAACACATGGTTTGACCAAGGCAAGCCCCTATTCACTAATCCTAGAACAATTTTTCCCTCTCTACATGTGATTTATAGGTTTAGGTTTCAAATTTGTCAAAAAGCAGGATTGGAAAAGTTTCCATGAAGTTGTCAAAGTCTCAAGACAAGCTTGGAGAACACCTACAGGTTGAATTTGATAGTTTCAGACGTAGATCTAAATTAGGAGCAGAAGAGTAGACCTAGAACTACAGCTTCCACTTTTGAATTTCAAAAAATCCAGAAGTGGACTGATTTTCCATTAGTGGTGAATGAGTCCCAATGTAGGAGTCTCACAAATATTTTATCAGATTTGACTACCCATTTGTTTGAAACCTGTTCTGACATTGTTCACCTGAAGTAGTCCTCTTGACTAAGTTGCCCAAATTGGTGTATGAGTTCCAATTGGCCTAAAAAGTAGGAATTTCAGGATTCTAGAGCTCCATTCCATCTTCCTCTAGTTTCTAGGTGCACACTTTAAATCTCATAGTTTTATGTTACAATCTATTTGCATTTCTAGGTATTTTTGCATATCATAGTGTTTTTTCAATCATTTTGCATTTTCCAAGTTTACACTTGGTGGTGAACCCCTTTATCAATTTTCAGCCTTTAGGGTAATCCTCTTTGACATATTTCAATCTCCTTTGCATTGAAATATCAATGGTTTGTTCGTGAGTGAAGTGTTAAGATTTGTGTATCTCTCTCCTACATGAACACAACTTGAAAACAAAACCAAAAGAAATAGAGGTACTAGAGAGCATAGGAATAGATGTCATGCCCTTGCTCACAAGTAACATGAAGAGTTAAAACAATGAAAATAAAAATCTAAACTTGATTATAGCAATGCATGATGACCCTCCTCCCCAACCAAAATAAAATGACCAAATACAAGAATCACAACAAAAGATGAACTCTTCAATAGACACTATCATTCGTCCTCCTATTATGATTAATTTGGATGATGATGACAATATCGCTAAAATTGATGAAGAGGTGCATAATGAATTGAACACATTGTTTTCCTCTTCTATGAGCTTAAACGAGAAATATCTTATACAAAGTGTTGAACCTGGTACTTCTCCTAGTTTGACACTTGCTATTGTTCCTTTAGCTAGTCATTCACCTTTGAAATATAATGAACATAATTGGGAGGCAAATGACTTGCTCGATAGTTGACTCGCATTTTCCTTACTAGTCTTTTGCATTTTCTTTAAATTCTTCTTTCTTTTCTTTTGTGTGATTGCATGTGCGTAATGTGATCCCCCGTGATATTTTGGTGATGTTCTCTCTCTTTGTGACATTCCTCTATTTGTACCTTCATTCTTCTCTATGTTGTGCAACACTTTCGCTTCTTTTCCTTCTCCTTTTGGGGATGACGCAAGGCATTGAGACATCCATGTCTCTTTCATGTTGACCCAAAAGGCTTTCTTTTTCTTTTCCTTTTCCTTTTCTTTTGTTTTCCTTTTGGGGATGACACAAGGCATTGAGACATTCATGTCTCCTTCATGTTGACCCAAAATATTTTCCTTTCGCCTTCTCTTTTTTTCATTTCTCTTGTGTTTTCCTTCTGGGGATGATGCAAAGCATCAAGACACCATATGTCTCTTCCATGTTGACCCACAATTTTTTTCTTCGTTCTTCCAGTTCTATATATTTAGGGGATGATGATAGTTCTGAGCTCCTTACCAAACATTGTAGCAATGAACATTATTGATCCCAAATCCATATATCCCTTATGTGTTTGGTGTTTTGGGGGCAACCCCTCTTTCTTTATTCCTTTTTCTCTCACATGATGCAACCTTACACAAAAACATATGACTTCGCATAGGGATTTCCAAGTTGGCTCGCATGTATTCTTTTTTTGTATTTTTCATTTGCTAGTTTAAAGTAATTGCTCACAGTATGGTGTACCAATTCTGTTAAAGTGGGGGCATACATTGGCATTATTCTTTTGCATTTTTCCTTTTTCATGGTTCTTAGTGTAGCCTTCTTACTTCATATGATGCATTTGTCACTTTGTGGATGACATTGGGCATAGTGTCCTTCACGAGCATGACCTATCTTAGCATATTGCATCCCTCTTGGTGGCTTATGCAATGCACTACATCCCCTAAGTTGTGAATTTTCTATTCTTTGATTGTTCCTCTTTTGGAGACATTAGGCACAATTTTCCCTAAGTTAAATACCTCGCATGAACTAAATAAGACTCCTTTGAGAATTCTTTGCATGTTGCATATTTCATTTATATGGCCACCTTGCATAATACAGCTTGCATGCCTATGGAGCCATCACATTTGTTCATGAGCTCCAACCATATGAAGTTTTGCTTGTCTCATGCAGCTCAAAAAGTCATTTTATTTTGTGGTTCCTTATTAAAGTTATCAAGAGATATAACTTTGGTATGGTTGAGTGGGAAGCCCAATCCCAGGAATGAATTTCCCCATAGCCACTTGTGTGTGTGTAAGTGCATACTAGCCATGAGTGTATGTTTCTCACCCTTTTAGAACTTCTCACATGGCAGGCAGTCATGAGTTCTATTGCCTCATAGTGAGTATGTGTTTTCCTAACAAACAGCCTAGATCTGATCCACATCAGGATGGAAAAATTATCAAACCTTGATCTGATTCTCTTTTTTCTTTCTTTTCTTTTCTTTTATTTTCTCCATTTTCATCTTTGGTAGTGTATGATTGGCCTTGTCATGTGTGTTCCTTTGTGCTTATGTTTGGTTTGCTATGAGATCTTGATCCTGGGGGCTTGATCAACCCTCTTGATTATTGTTGTCTCACCTTTCCAACATGGATGCATCTGGATCCCTCTTGTTGTGTGTGTTTGTCTCCTTTAATGTGAGTTTGAAGCAAGTTCCTCCTCTCACTAAAGTGGGGGCTTAATGTAGCATAGAAAAATGGATCAATAGAAATTCTTAGGCTCATTTGGGTCCTTCTTGTGGATTTTGGCTTAGTTGTGCTTTGATTTAGTGTTGTAATGTGGTTAACACATTCACATTAGGTCTTGGGCCCTTGTGAACTAATAAAGATTTTAATGGAATGTTACAAAAGTGTTGTGAAGTGTTGTAACACACTTTCACACTTTTCTGGGGTCTTATTAATGTATTTCACCTAAATAACCTCTTTTTATGATTTACAAAGCCTTATTTCAAAGTGTTGAAAAGTGTTGTAAAAAAAATTCACATTTTTATAGGCTTGCAATTAATAATTGGGATATCTTATGCTTTAATTGACCCCATTTTGCATCTATAGGCGTTATGAGTGTTTTTGAGAATAAACCTGATAAACATCATTTAAAACATTTAAATCCCAAAACCCACTTTAAATGCCTAAGGTGGGACCCATTTGCCATTATGGGTGAATGAGTCCCCTTAGGTGGGACCCATTCACCCAAAGTGTTGAATGAGTCCCCTTTGGCTCAAAATTCAAAGTTAATTCATATTTTTGGTGGGCTTTTATTTTCTAAGATCTAAGGTCAGCCTGTGATGATGTATTTTTGGGAATTATTAAATAATTAAGTATAAATGTAAGGTTTTTCTACTCATTTCACCCCTAATCAATATATCAAGTACTCTAAGCATTTCAAGCATCTTCAAGTCTACATCTATTGAATCCATTACTTGCATGTTTGTAAGATTCTACTTCAAGGGTTTGGTTAGTTGTAGCATTTCCTTTTGTTCATTCATCATTATGTTTCCATATTTCATTTAATTTCAAGGGTTTAAGTACCAACATGAGGTTTGACCAAGGAAAACCCCTATTCACTAACCCCACAACAATTTTTCCCTCTCTTTGCATGTGATTTGCAGGTTTAGGTTGCAAATTTTTCAAAGAGAAATATTGGAAAAGTTTCCATCAATTTTTCAAAGCCATTCAAAGTTGTCAAAGTCCTAAGAGAAGCTTGGAGAACACATACAGTTTGAATTTGATAGTTTCATACCCAAATCTGAATTAGGAGCAGAAGAGCAGACCGACAACTACAGATTCCACTTCTGAATTTCTAGAAATCTAGAAGTGGGCTGATTCACCATTAGTGGAAAATGAGTCACACTATAGGATTCTGACATATATTTTTGCAGATCATATGAGTACCCATTTGTCCGAAACTTGTTCTGACATTGTTCACCTGAAGTAGGACTAAGCCGCCCAGCTTGGCCTATGAGTTCTAGTTGACCTAAAAAGTAGGAATTTCAAGATTCTAGAGCTCAATTCCATCTTCCTCCAATTTATAGGTGCATACTTTAAATCTCATAGTTTTTTGTTACAATCCATTTGCATTTATAGGTCTTTTTGCATATCATAGTGTGTTTTCAAACATTTTGCATTTTCCAAGTTTACACATGGTGGTGAACCCCTTTATCAATTTTAAGCCTTTAGGGAAATCCTCTTTGAAAATTTTCAATCTCCTTTGCATTGAAATCTCAAGGATTTGTTCATGAGTGAAGCATTAAGATTTTTATATCTCCCTCCTTTTAAGTCCAAAACCCTAGAAATGTAAGAGAGCCCCAATTACAAAAATATCAGTTTCACTATTGATCATAACAAATTGTGGAGTGGATCAATGAATTGGCCTATAAGTTGTAACTTCCATAGAAAAGAATCATAATGTTTTTTTGTGAATCTTGTTTGAAGAAATTTCTTTGTTACCACATTATGCCCTCAAAGAAGTTGTCACTATTAGACAATGAGGGTAAGTTAATTTAGATCCTAGAAGACATGATAAACACCCATGTTTTACAAAACTTGAGGAACCATAGAGCCACAAAGTATCTAATCAAATGGAAAAACCTAACAATTAAAAAAAAAATGGAAATTACCAAATATTCTCAAGCATTCTAATTTAAATTTCTTGAGGATAATAAATCTTGTGGAGGAAGGACTTATCATGTACCTCTTTTAAATGCCAAATAAAATATTGCTCACTCAAGTAGATGTTAGAGTTTGGGAATTAGAGTTATTGGTTAACTTGTGTTTAGGACTTTTCAAAGGTTAAGGAACATGTTTTTTTCTTGGCACATTCTAAGGACCTATTGAAGATGAAATCCCATAGGAGACTATGATCAATGGATGAAATATCATTGATTGTTGGAATCAAAGGGAGAAAACTCTTTGGTTATTGAGGGTATTCTCACTTAGGGAGGGCATTAGAGTTTCAATTAGTTGTAAGGAAGTTTAATTGTTCACTTGAGCATTATTTGTTATAGAATTTTTTTTTATTGTTTTTTATTGTAATGACATTCATAATAGTCCTATTTTCTATGGAAAATATATCTTAATCAATACACATTTTTTCCAAAGTTTGATTCATTTTGTGCAAATGTATGTTATTGTCTAGCTTGTTTTTTATTTAAAAAGTAGGGGAAAGGTCCCCTGATCCCAAACAAGAGTTAATAGAAAATAGGAATCATAGCCCATTGTTCAACAAAACTAAACCACCATCAGAGAATAGACAAATAGACCCATCAATAAAAATAGTAGTAGGCCACCATGCCCCACATCACAAAAAATAGGAAAACTAGAACCAGACCATAACAACAAAAAACACCTAATTCAAACTAGATCAAGGCACATAGGCCAAAACTATAGGCACACAGATCACAAAAGTCCAATTATTAAACCCTAACTAGATTTTAGGGCTATTGATCAGGTCCCACTACATCTTCAATTGGTCTAGCTCCTCACTCCAAGTTATTGTCTACCCTGTTATTAGTGTTATTTTAGTATGATTAATTCTCTTAATTTGGATATAATTGGGTGAAGAGTGTTCTTTATATTTTCAACCTATATTGTTTTCAATAAAAAATTATGAGAAGGAACATTATACTCTCATGGTTCTTAGACTTGGTGGATACAAAAGGACACTAACTAAAGTTAATAATTATATTATATTTTATAACTTAAAGAAATAGATAAAAATTGGAGTCACCAAAAAAGTACACATTTTCCCTTGCTTGATTTGGGAATAATTGATGATAAATTGGACCTAATGCTGCCTTGATCTAGTGTTGTGACGTGTTACACACAAACATTAGGTCTTTGGCCCTTTTTAAACTAAATTAACCTAACTCTGTCCTAATTTAATGTCATAAAATGTATTTATTTGTATCTTCACATTAAATTTGGTAGGCTTGTAAGTCAAGTGGACCTAATCTAGTGTTGTAATGTGTTTTACACATTTGCATGGGATATAGGGCTCTTCTAAGCTAAATAGGCCTAATTTTTCCTTAATTTAGTGTTGTAAAGTGTGTTTATTCATACTTTCACATTATATTTTGGGCCCTCTTACATTTATGACCTTTATATCATCATTAATAGGCCCCCATGACCCCATATTGTGCATTCCAAGGCATATTTTGATAAAAAAACTTGACAAAATCAACATAAAAACTTAAATTATTCACTCCTTAACACTAGCATGAAAATTAGCCCCTGTGGGACCCATTCGCCACCTTGGGTGAATGAGTCCCATTTGGCCTATTTTTAAGGCTTCGAGCGGGAAAAGTGAGTTTTAAGTTCAAATTTCTCCTATGTCAACCTTGAGGATCAAATTAAAGGTCATTTGAGTGGATTTCCCATAGAAGAAAGCTTTAAAATTCTCATTTCATCGAAGAAACATCATACCTTCATGCCATCAAGTCAAGTATTCAAGAGTTAAGCATTCCAAGTCTTCACAGGATCATCAAGATAGCTTTCAAGATCATTTCTAAGGAATTCAAGGGCAAATTCTTCATCAATTGTTGTAGCAATTCAAGATCCATCATCATGCAAAGGTTCTAATTGCATTACTTCATGTACATGCTTCATAATCTTATTTCATCATTTTGTTTAATTACCTAAAAGGGGTTTGACCAAGGCAAGCTCCCATTCCCTAACAATCAACACTTTTTCTCTCTTTCTTTATGTAATTACAAATTTAGGTGATTTGAAGACTTGAACATCATTGAATATTAGGTTACAAGTTGTCTCCCCATTTGCAAGGTCAAAATCTTCACTAAAAGGTCATCTATAGCCCCAAAATTAGAGTTTCAGATCTGAGAACCTAGAGAAGCAAAAAGAGTAGACTGAGAGGTGTAGATCAGAACTTTGAATTTCTAGAAAAAGAAAAACTAGACGCATTCACCACAAGTGGTGAATGTGTCCCATTGTGGGTGTTTTTTAGATATTTTTGCATATTTGATACCCATTTTCCTGAAACCCGCTTTTGTGCAAAAATCCAAGAATTGGACCAATTCACCCAAAATGGCGAATGAGTCCAACCAGGCCTAAAAAGCAACAATTTTAGCATTTTAGAGCTCCATTCCATATCTCTCTAGATTCTAGGTACACACCTTCAATTTTACAGCTTTATGTTTTGTTTCGTTTGCATTTCTAGGCCATTTTGTATATCACACTGTGTTTTCCAGCTCATTATCTTTTCTGAGTTTAAACTTGGTGGTGAACCCCTCTTGTAATCTAAAATCATATCCTAGGATACTTTATCGCTAGATCTCTCTCCACACCTCATTGGATTGAGATCTCTAAGGTGTCCTTGAGTGTAGCAAGTGTGAAATCGGAACCCTATCCTTGTGTTTATGCCTCAAAGGTGGGGGGAATCCATTTCCATTGACCACATTTTGGTGAACCTACATTTATAATACCTTATTTTCTAATTTGGATTCCATCATCATCCTATAATTAGCTCGCATTAACTTTGGATTTGGGTTTGCATTAATTAATTAGCATCTAGGGTTTCCAAATTTTTGCATTAGTGAAAGTGCATATAGGTTGCATTTTGCATCTAAAATCATTGAAAATTATATGAAAATTGCATTTTCACTTATTTTACACATCGTACAACATAAAAAGCATAAAAATCCATTGAATTTTTTTGAAATTTTTGAAAAGAAATCCCTATTGGGACTCATTCACCACCTTGGGCAAATCAAACCTAGAACAAATGAGAAACAACCTTGTATAGCATTAAAAAACTTACTTTTACACTTCTATTTGCTGCCATTTACTATCTATTTCAGTTGATGGGGTTTCTGTTACATGCATTTCATTAAATCTAGCTTAATTTGGTCCATTTCATGCATTTCTTAATTTCAAATTTGCATTTTCGCATTGTTACATAGTATTATAAGTCAATTGTCATCTTCAAAATTTGAAAAATTGTATTGCTCTTTTGCATGTTTGCTTTAGTATTGTTGCATTTCAATCTTCTAGAACAATAATTGCATCATACTTTCATTGCAAAAATCTATAGTTATCATACTTCATGTTCTATTTTTGAATCGTGTTGAATGTTGCAAGAAAGTTTTGTTAAGTGCATATGAATATGAGGTCATCTCCCCTCTCTTTTTGTTTTTCATTGATCCCTCTCCTAGTATCCCTTCTAAGAGTGAGGTTAGATTAGTGAAAGAAACCTTGGGCAATCATAACAATCACATTTGTTCTCCTAATATCTCTCCTACTTGTGAAGAAGATATTGTAGCATTAGAAGAATCAATTGATGAGAGTTTTGAGAACCCGAGTTGTTTCTCTCCTCTTACCTCTTCTACTAGGAAAGACATTACTAAACAAGAATACATAACAATAAGTAATCATGATGACAACATAAGATGAAAGGAGACCATTGAAACCTACCTACATTCATCTCCCAACATATTTTCCACTTGTGATGATGTTGAGGATATGTTGGTGTTAGATAAGCTAACCTTTAATATCTATGAAAATCCTCTTTATGATCCTTCCCCTACCTATCCTATTTTGGAAGACATTATGGGACAAAGGAGAGAAAATTTGGACAATCTTGACAAGAACACTTGTTCTTCTCTTAGTATCTCCCCTAGTGGTGAAGAAGATACTTGGACGTTAGAAAACACAACCGATGAAAGTAATGAGAATTCTATGGAACAAGACAATAATGTATCATTGAAAAACAAGAAAATATAACCATTGATCATTCCCCTACTTGTGATGAAGTCATTTTAGAAGAACCTACCTTTAAATGTCATGAACATTTAGTTTGTACCTCTAAGAACTCTCCTCCTAGGGAGGATATCATGGTCCAAGAAAATATGAACATTGACACATGTAATGGGGCTTCCTTAGATGGAGATGATGAAGTGACATTAGACTCCTCTTCACTAAGAGATCACACAAATAAGCACAATCTTGTTGAGGTTATGATGACACAAATTGGATCTCCTTTAATTAGTGAACTTCCTAAGTCACCTCCTATTGGCGATTCACATAAAAAAATAAAAGATTTCTTAAAATCTATGATGCAATCTGTAAACACTAAATTCCACAAGCTTCAAACAATGAAAAATGTTAGTATCGTTAGTCCATTTCAAGCAAGTAAAATTAGAATTTCTATGAGATATTTAATCATTTCAATTATGCAACCAAGGAAATAGGAAAATTTAAATAAAAGCATATGAAAACATGAATTAGACCTACACAAATACAAACAAACAACACAATATTAGTCCATTATGCACATCTAAACTATCATTCCCCATCAGGTTCATTTCAAATATCAAGAACAAGAAATAACATGAAGAACATAAATAAAAGCTATCTAATCTTTCTCAAAACAAACAAACTCTCAATCTCATGGGGGAATTGGTGCTATTTTGATGTGGAAAATAACCCTTTCCCAATTCCTTGCAAGCACATGGATTCTAACGTTCAAAGAAAGAATGGATTATTTTAAGCACCAAGATTGAAATGTGAAATTTTCTTGTTCAATTTGAAAACCCCAAATACAACTCTAGTAAGTTCCTAAGGTTCTTTTTAATCCCTTTGATCTACTCTTTTTAAGCCCAAACGAAAATTATTGAGTCCTAAAAAGCTTGAAGATGACAAAGTACAAAGAAATGGGATTATAATTGCTCCCCAAAGTGTTTAAAAACACTTGATACAATAGAATGAAGATGTCATAAGAAGTATTTCTTTCATTTCTTCCTTCCTTTTGAATCACTCCAACCTATAAAAACTGATTAAAACTACAAAAAATAGAGGCCAAAAACTAGTTAGAAGTCAAAGGTGATCAAAATGAAAAAAAAACACATGTTGAAAAAAATTTCAAATATTCCTTTTACCCCACTCTAGCCGCATAGTCTACGATGGTGACGCAGTTTGAAGAGGGTCAGCAGTCCTCTGGTGAGACCAACGATACTCTATGGAGAGATAGTGACTGCGATTGTACCACTATTTTACCCAGCGGCGAACTTTGGAGTTTGAGTTGGTCGGGCTGAGTGGAAATGACAGAAGCAACACAATTTGAAGTTTGATAGCATTGCTAGACTGATAGCGGCGCACTTTGAATTTGGTGGTGGCACACTTTCCTGTAGACACACAAAAATTCAAAAAACAATGGAATTATGGTGGAAAAACGTGTCAATTCTTCAAGATTCGCCCTCCCTCTAGCGCCAAAATGTGAATGGTGATCCTAGTCCTATACAAATTTGAACAAACAACACAATATTAGTCCATTATGCACATCTAAAATACCATTCCCCATAAGATTCATTTGAAATATCAAGAACAAGAAATAACATGAAGAACATAAATAAAAGCTATCTAATCTTACTCAAAACAAACAAACGCTCAATGCCATGGGGGAATTGGTGCTATTTTGATGTGCAAAATAGCCCTTTCCCAATTCCTTGCAAGCTTGGTGATGATCAATGATGAAAATTAGATGCTCCTTGATGAAATTTCTCCATAACCTAGTTATGAAATGATGAAGAACTATGAAAATGGATGACAATGGATGAAGTTACTCAAAACATGAAGATAATGACTTTGCATAAGTTGTGGATACAAAATTAGTAGAAGAGCTCTCCATTTATAGGAAAGAAGGATGGAGGAATGAGAAACATGAAGGATGTGGGATTAAAGATGATCCAATAACAAAGTGCCACTTGTCAACATGTTATTGAAGAGAGGTGGAGCACATTTTGATCAATGTGCAAATAAATGCTATTAGGTGGATATTTGAAATTGGAGAAGTGACATGTTGGAGGGAGAAGAAAGAAGAGTTAATGCCACTTGGCTTAAGAAAAAAGGACATGTAAGAGGCCTGTAATGCCTTGTTGGATGGACAAGTCCTTTGGGAGGGAATTTTTAAAATGGAGGAATATTCCAACTTGATGGCTTTTTGAATGAAAAAGGAAGATTTAATAAATCAATTAAATTGATTTTCTTGCACAAGCTGCAAAATCTAGAGGATTTGAATGATTAGTGTTAGGATTAATCAAAATTTGATTAACTTAGATGATAATTAGCTGATTTGACAATTTGACTTAGATTTTAGGATTTAAATAAATCAAAATGAGAGGAATAATGAATATTAGTGATTTAATTAAATAAATTTGATCTATTCAATTAAATGGAGAACTTTAGAAGTTTAATCAAATAAAATTGATTTATTTAATTAAAGAGATGACCTTAGGATTAATCGATGACTTAATTAAATAAAATTGATTTATTTAATTAAAGAGGAGAATTAGGATTTAATTAAATAAAGATTGATTTATTCAATTAAAAGGGGAAATATGATTTAATTAAATAAAGATTAATTTATTTAATTAAGAGAGGAAATATTATGATATAATCAAATAAAGTTAATTTATTTAATCAAAAGAGGAGAATTGGGATTTAATTAAATAAAGATCAATTTATGTAATTAACAAAGGAATTCAATGAATTTAATCAAATAATTAGTAAAGAGGATGATTAAAGAAGAACTGGTGTTAGTAAGTTAGAATCAAGTATGTGTTATCATCAGGATAATTTTTCGTGTCTACATTTTGCCCCTCTTTGAACCAAAGTACCTATTGCATTGGTTCAAAGAATAAACTTGTTGAGATCAAAGTTCAAAAAATTTCTGATTTTTTCGGATGGCCCAGCAGAAAGAAGTATACTGGTACATTTCCCCCTGAAGAGATCGAGTGAAAAGTTTGATTTGAGGGTCGATCTCATGACAAAGAGGTTCAAGATGGACATATGGATGGTTATGATGATGATGCAAATGAGATGGTTTTAAGATGCTTAGAATAACCAATCTATATTATCTGAAACAACTTAAATGACGATGTAATGCATGTGAGATCGATGAGATGGATGATGCCTATATGGTTATGCAATGGATGTTTTATGCAAATGTATGGTTTATGAGATGCTTAGACTAACAGATCTATATTATGATGGAAATGCAATGTATGTGATATGCTGGATGTTGACAGTTTTTAGATGTAGGATGGATGCATTGGTGATGTTTTTGATTAACTGTCATGGTACTGTGTTAGTGCGGAGAGAAGAAAGAAGAAATGAGATGAAGACAAGAGGATCCAACAAGTCCATGATCTATGAGACTTTATTAGAGATGATGGTAAATGATGAAGATGATTTGCTTATTAGGAATTGGGATTTGAAAAGGGATATTTACCTTATGTTTGATAACAAACATAGGCACGATGCATCAAGGTATAAATAACCAAGATGGCATTGCACCTAGTGTGATGGACTGTGACTCGACAATTAGATATGAGTACTCCTATTCACACCTAACATACAAAACATCATTTAAAATGCAGTTTAAATATTTCAAATATCTCAGACTAAAACATAGATAGGAAATCCTTAATATGTGGTCAACAAGACACCTAAAACACCCTCCCTACAAACCAAACAAAGCACACATGACCAAGGTTGTATTACAAGTACATCCAACAAGCACAATAGATAAAAATATAATGATCTTTTCCCCATTCCTTTCTCTCTAAATCGTTTCATTTGGGACATCATCGAGAGGTCATCGAAATGAGCACGATAAGATAAATCAACAAGAAAAAGATCAAGTAAAAAAACAAGCTAATGTTCTTCATACTGCTAGCCAAGACTAAACTATAGTGATGCCCAATGTTGATGTCCATTGTACGAAGGATGCATCCTAGGACATGATGTTATTAGATGATTTGGGATTGATTGGATGATGAGCTATTAGTACCAAGAGTTGACCAACTTGTTTACCTACTAACCTAGACATGAGACTCTGACATTTGAGTTTTCTCTTTGTAACTTGCTAGACTTGTTTTTGATTGTTTCACCAAAGGTTGGGGGCGACGATGGTTTATTATGAGTGGATGTTTATTTCAAGTGAAAGTGAGATGGGGATGGATGGAACTTTTTTTTCAAATATTTGGATGCTTTTAATATTTTTGAAATTTTTTGAGGCTTTTTTTTTGGTAATTTTGAGATATTGCAACTATTTTGATTTTCAAAATTTCCAATGTTTTGGGGTTTTTTGAGATTTTGACCAAGAGACTAACCTAACGACCTATCCTAGGGGCCTCAGGGGCTAATCAATAGATGAGCCTTGCCTACATTATACACATAGAGACTGCATAGTTCGACTGACACAAACTCAGTTATTAGTGAGATATGAACAAATGGATTGCTAGTTTATTATGACAAACTCCTAAATGATTGACCTAAGTGTCTCGGGGGATGATCAAAGATCAACCTTGCCTATGTTCAGAGCTCAAAGACTCGTAGTTTGACAAGATGACTCTTTTTTTTACTTTTTGACCAACTTTTTAATCTATTTTTGGATTTTGACATGTTTCGAATGTTTTTTAGGATTTTTAGATTTTATGAATGTTTTAGGATTATTGGATTTTTTTATGTTTTTGGATTTTCTAATTTTCTGATGTTTTCGGATTTTCTGATTTTCTAATGTTTTGGGATTTTTTGACTTTAAGGAAGACTTCAACAATATACACAAATCCAATCCGATGAGAACATGCCCCTAGCGTGATGCAATAGACTACTCTGATATAGGCAGGTCAAACTAACCTTGGGAATGCGCCGAGTAGTACTAGGAGGGATCATGATACGAACACATAATCAAGCTATGATGTAGACATGAGTGGATGACGGATGGATGCAATGGAAGTATGATGGATGGATGATGTAAAGCAAACCACAGATATCCTGGTGGATGGAAAGTGCTTATTTACACAAGGTTCGGGTATGTGCAAGATCATGATCGGCCAAAAAGTGGCAATATAATGGGTATGTGGCTAACGACTTTTTTTTTACCCAAAATTGATGAAATGAAAAGGGTTTTAAAAAGGAGATTCTCAGCTTTCCACCAATATAAATTATGCTTTAATTTGAATTTAATAAGTAATTATTATTCATTTTCTATTCAAATTATGACTAAAGTCTCGATTGAGAGACTGATTGAAAAACATCTATAGCTTTCAAACGGTATCACATTTCTTTGAATCCAAAACATGCGTCACATTCTATGCTTTGCATACTATAGGATTAAAAAAAGAAAAATTGATTTCATGAAGTTTTGACCAAGTTAAGGTGGTCAGAAATATGAGTTTTTTATATTTTTAAAATTTGTAATAAAAAAATCATAATTAATTATTTACTTGGAAAAATTACAAAAATATGCATCACATTGGGACATGATTCCTCTACTTATATCTAAAATATATAAAAATATTTATCATTTTATTGTGGTTAGGGTGGTTAGGCGGACCTACTTCTTATTTTTCCCTAAAATTTAAGTACTCTTTGATGAAATTTCAAATTTTCACCAAATAGATTTTATTTTTAAAACAAATCTAGTAGTTTAGAAACTACATTCAATTTGCTACATATTCTATTCTTGCATATATTTTTAAAATAAAATAGATAACTTATTCAAATTTTTACGTCAAGTTGCCTAACTCTAATTTTTCTTATTTTTTTGCCACTTAAGGGCATGTTTTTTCCATGATGATCCTGCACATACCCATTCCTATTTGCTAGGTTTTCACCAAGGTACTTGCCAAAGCGCCACCGAAGTGATTTTCACTAAAGGGTGATTTTTTTTCTTTATTGTTTTTAATCCTTTTTTTGAATTTTTTTTTGGATTTTTATGTGTTTTTTTTTTTTGTATTTTTGGTTTTATTTCTTGAAAGATTAGGCATAAAATGTTTTGAGATGGGAGCTATTCATGGGATCATGTAGAGGTTCCCCTTCAAGTTTTGATAGTTGGTATGCCCATGACTTGTAACTTGTTGTGATGACGAATGGTCCCAACCAATTAGGTTCAAAATTTCCCTTGCTATTTGGATTTGGAACATTTTTCTGATTCTCCTTCAACACAAGCGCTCCTACATGGAAGGTTTGACTCCTGATCTTCTTATTGTAACTCTGCTTGAGACGGTTCTGGTAGACTTGCAAATTGTTTAAGGCATCCATGTGCCTCTCTTCTAGTAGTTCTAGCTCATTTAATCTTGACACCTAATATTCTTCATCTGTGATGAGATTCTGCAATGATATTCTTAGGGATTGGAGGTTGATCTTAATGGGGAGAATAGCTTTTGATCCATAGACCAGGGAGAAAGGGATGGAACTTATTAGTGTACAAATACTTGATTGGTAGGCCCATAGGGTTGGATTCAATCGAAGGTGCTAGTCATGACCAACATCATTGACTGTTTTCTTGAAGATATTTAGGATGGTCTTATTTATAGCCTTAGCTTGGACGTTTCCTTGGGGGTAGTATGGGGTGGAAAAGTGATTTTGGATATTAAACTTGTGGCATAGGTCACGAACATCCTGGTTTCTGATAGGTGTCTCGTTATCTGAGACAATGGCTTGAGGGACACCGTAGCAGAAAATAGGGTAGTTTAAGATGAACTTGGATATCTACTTTCCTGTGATATAGGTCATGGGGATGTCTTATACCCACTTCATGAAATACTCTGTGGTGGTGATGATGAACTTACGTCCATTGGATGAGGTAGGGGTAATTTTTCTAGCAAGATCAAGCCCCCATTGTAAAAAGGGCCAAGGTGTAACGATTGGGTGGAGCTCTTGAGTTGGTGGATGGATGAGATCCCCATGCTACTGAAACTACAAGCACCTTTAGACATAGTTGTGTGCTTCCCTTTCCATTGTAGGCCAATAGTACCTAGTCCCTAGCAATTTCTTAGCCAAGGTCACAACACTCGAATGTGAACCACAAATGTCGTTGTGTACCTTGGTAAAAGTGGTAAAAGCTTCCTCAACATTTAGGCATCGTAAAAGGGTTCCTTGAATGCTCCTATGGTTTAGGTTATCTCCTAGGATGACAAAACAAGATGACTTATTGACAAAGGCTCTTTTAAGATTCATGCTTATATATCAGCAGAGAGGACTCCTATCCTCAAGTAGGTGTATATATCATGATACCAGGGATCACCAGGACCAATGATTCTACACACAAATTTAGACTCAGGTACAATGAATGCTGGTACGAGAAGCTTCTCTATGAGGAATTTTTTTCTTTGGGACGTTGCATGGGATATCCAATAGTGATATGATTGTAGCCATAGCATTTGTTGCTCTATTATTTTCTCTAGGTATCTGCTCAAATGTGACATCAATGAAGAACTCTTTGAGCTTTTCTACCAGCTTTTTGTATGGAGTCAACTTGTCATCCTTCGTTTGATACTCATCATTGACCTGGTTGATTATGAGTTGTGAGTCTTCATAGACATTGAGTGCCATGATTTACCACTACACTGCAACTCTCAACCTTAGGACAAGAGCCTCATATTTTGTGATGTTATTTGTGCATGGAAATGATAGCTTGTATAATTTAGGTATGAAATAACCTCATGGAGTGATAAAGAAGACTCTAGAACCTAACCCGTGTTGTGTGTAGGATCCATCAAAGTACATTTTCCAGCGATCCACTACACTTAGGTTAAAGAGTGATTCATTGGGGAACTCTGATATGAGTGGACTCTCGGAATATATCGGTGCTTTATCCAACTGATCTACAATTACTTGTCCTTTAATGGCCTTTCATTCTACATACTCAATGTCGTGTTCTATCATAATCATGACCCATTTAGCTATCTTCCTTGTGAGTATTACTTTAGAAAGTAGATACTTGAGTGGGTCTATCTTTGCAATGAGCTTTATTTGATGTGCTAGCATGTAATGCCTAAATTTTTGTGCTACAAACATGACTGCCAAGCAAGCCTCCTCAATTGATGTATAATTCAGCTCATGTCCCACCTTAGTTCTACGAATATAGTAGATAGCTCTCTCTTTTCCATTTTCATCATGTTGTGCTAAGAGAGCACTGATGGCTCTTGTTGTTGTTGATATGTACAGGATCAAGGGTTTGCCTAGAATTGTTGGCATGAGAACTAGCAGTGTGAGTAAGTACTCCTTGATCTTGTTGAAAGCCTGGTTACATTTCTCATCCCATTTGTATGCTACCCCCTTGTGGAGTAGATGAGAATATGGGATAGCCTTATCTGCTAGTTGCACTATGAATCAACAGATGGATTGCAGTCCTCCTTCTAGGCCTCTTAGCTATTTCAATGTATTTGGTGCCTCCATTTCGAGGATTTATTTGAATTTGGTAGGGTCTACCTCAATTCCTCTCATGGATACAATGTACCCTAGGAGATTTCTTGATTGTAACTCGAAGACACACTTTTTTGGATTTAGTCTAACCTTGTACTTTTCTATTCTGTCAAAGATGGAATTTAGAGTTGATATGTGATCCCGACGTTTCTTTGATTTAGCCAAAATATCATCACATAATCTTCCACAATTTTGTGGATCATATCATGAAATATTAGTGTCATGGCCCTTTCATAACTAGCTCCTACATTCTTTAGCCCAAATGGCATCATATTCGAACAACATGTCCCCCATGGACAAGTAAAAGCCTTTTTGTGTTGGTCATCCTTAGCTATCATGATTTGGTTGTAACCTGAGAATCCTTCCATTAATGATAGCATCTCATGTCCTAATGTCATATCCACAATCATTTCAATATTTGGGAGAGGGAAGTCATCCTTGGGGCATGCTTTTTTGAGGTCTCTAAAGTCCATGCAGATGCGGATGCCCCCAGTGGACTTTCAAATCGGTACAAGATTTGAGACCCACTCTGGATAATCAATCAGCCATATGAATCCTGCATATAGGAGCTTCTGTAATTACATTTTGACCAACAATTCTATTTGGGGATGCATCTTCCTTAGCTTTTTTCTTACTAGCTTTGCTTTGAGATACACAGCTAGGTGGTGAACTACAACCTCTAGATCAAGCCTAGGCATGTCGGCATAGGTCCATGTAGATTTTTTCTTTCTTTTTTTTAGGAATGCAACTAGCAATTCTTGCTCTTCTGTCAGAAGTGATTTCACATAGAATGTTATGTGTGGCATTTCCTCTATTCCCAAGTTGACCAAATTGTACTTTTCTAATGAGACCACTAATTTATCCTAAAGAATTGCACTAAGAGGAAAATTGAATCCTTCATCCTCTAGTGCCTCAGAGAGGTTTTCACCATTGGATATGTTCTTTATTTTTACTATTTTTGGGTCTGAGAGTACCATAATGTGGTTTTCACTCAAAGACCTAGAGATTATTCTTATATTTTCACTTTTGCGAATGAAGGATTCAATCGTTTCCTCATACTAGGTGTGTGTGTCTAGTATGATATCAAAATTAGCCTCGTGATCTTCATATGGCATAGTATCCTGTAATCCCATGAATTCCAAGAGTGCCTCATCATTTTTGAATGTGTCTAAAATGAGTGGTCCTCATTGGTTGTAATCGATGAGTTTGGGATATACTAAGTTTATTTCATGGGTTTGACTAGTGGTCTCAAAAGATAAGGTACAAATCATGAGCAGGGAAGAATCCTCGAAAAGCATGGGTAAATCGGTTATGGGATCCTCATCACTTCCTACATCGGTTGTGTCAAAGGTAAAGTTATCTATGACTTGACCTGTGGATACTGGTAATTGAAGGGCAGATGTTGATAGCTGAGGGGGAGTTTTGACCTTTCTAACCAAGGCACCTTTGCCAAGTATGGTCACCTTTGGAGGGGCACATCTGAGGCCAAGATTTCTCATACGCTTCTCTGGAACGAGAGGTACTAGAAGACCATTGTCGGTCTATCCAAGTTTCTTATTTCTATTATAGCCCATACCAAGCATCATTTGTAATCCTTTGCTACTCTCATCCATGGGAAGATTAGGTGTGGGCCTTTCATCTTGGTATAGCAAGTTTGATATGTCTTTTTCATCCACCACTTCCTGACTTAGATCTCCCCAACATCATAATCTAGATGGGTCTTCTCTGAAGGTTTGGGATAATGTCTCAGTTGGTTGGGGTTTCCCGTGAGACCTAGGAGATTGAGGTAACTCTCCTATCACAAAAGAACTTTTATTCATTTGGTAATCCCCACACCCATTATCTTGGATAGTGACCTTGATTTCAAAGATATCAGGAATGGCAGGTGTCTTTGTCTCAAAAGTGGAGGCCAAGGTGGCTTGGTCTATGTATGGAGTTGTAGGGCCTTCATCGTTCTTTAGGACTTGGGGGATTTTATAGCACTTTGCTTCCAGATTCTTACAGTAAGAAATGGACTGGGGATCATTGTGGACCGTGACCTCTTGATTTTGATATGGGAATTTGACACATTGATGGAAAGTTGAAGTGACAACCTACATCCCGTAGATCCATAGATGCTCCAAGAGAATGTTATAAGGTAAATCAAGGTCAAGGACCTGGCATGTGGTTTCCATAATAGCTAGCTCTACTTGAATAGGGAGTTGAATAGTGCCTTGAGACACTCTTTCCTAATTATCATATGCTTTTATTGTGATGCCCTTACCCTTTTCAATGGAATCCTCTGAGAATCCTAGATTCTTTATTAGTTTGAAGGAATAGATATTTAGGCTTGCACCCCCATGCACCAAGACCCTTTTGACTTTGTTTTTATGAACCAGGACTTCAAGGTGGAGTGTCTGATTGTGAGATGGTTTGGTGGGGAAGTCCTAATTAGAAAATGTTAAGAGACTTGGGGTGGTGATGTGTCCAACCATAGCTTGGAACTGGTCAGCATCAAGATTTGCAGAGATGGTGGATGAAGCCAATGCTTCCTCTATGATTTTTCTATGTGTGTGTGTGATAGCTTTAGCAACCCCATGATGGAGATCTAAGCAGAGGTTCTTTTCAACTAGTCCAAGATGTTGTAACCATTAGGAAAAAAAATTGGATTTGAGGTGGATGCTCTAGGTGGGTGTGATGACCCAACAATGGTAACTTTTCCACTCCATGTGGTGACTCCACAATCAGCTTTGGCTCCCTTGATATTAATAACAATGACCCATTCATCTAGGGATGAGACAACATGATCGTACACATGGTTTACATTGGCATACTAGGTCTTCCTATGGTTATTCCCTTTGTTATGATCTAGCATCAGATTCATGTATATTTTTAGGCCCTAATTTCTAGTTAGTTGCTCAACATTTATGATCTTTTCATCGATGAGGTCTTGGATCATATTTTTCAACCTCATGTAGCTGGCTATCGTGTGCCCATCTATTTTTTGAAAATCATAGAGGTGGTTTTCATTGTACCATTTCACTTGGGGTTCCTGATAGTTCTCATAAATGGGAATCTTGATGAGATTCTTGTTTAGCAACTTCTTCATGATGGATTCAATTGATTCCCCAGGGGCAATGTATTTTCACTTGGGGGGATATTATTTATTCTGCGAGGGTGGTCCCCCTTGATTCTTTAGGTTTTTGACTTGATTATGGGGTGGTTGTTGTGATACCGCATTGGCTTACATGTTGTTTTGATTGTTTCCTTGCGATTGTTGGTATGATTGCATGTTTTTTTTCAAGCATTGATTATGACCTTGGCATCCACCACACCAACATTAGTGATGTTCATGTTTTTCACTCACATGTGAGGTTTTTCATTATAGCTAGTGGAAGGGTAGTTGTCTTGATATTCTGGATATGTGGGTGTCCCCCTTGTGCAGTAAGGGCTCATTTGATATTGAGTTCCTTGGGGATCAAATGGTCTTACATGGTGATACATTGCATCTTAAAATGGAATGCCAAGGTTTTCTCAAGATTGGCAATGATGGTGCAAACTTGTTGTTCTTCTACCATGGTCCATTTACTTCTGTTGGCCTTGGATCGTCACCATTGCAAGAAGGAAGCGAATGATTCCCCCTTAGCTTGTTTAAGAGAAGATAGTTCCTCTAGACTCACATCCATACCTATATTGAATGCATAGTTTTTTTATGAATGCTTCTATAATCTCTTGGAAATTTTTTATTCTAGGAAGAAGGCGAGAGAACCATTCCATGTTGGGACCAACCAAACTTCATAGGAATGGCCACATCAAATATGCATTGTCATATGCGACCTCCATGCAATGTACTTGGAATTGGACCTGATGTGATCTCCAGGGTTTCCCGTCCCATGATATTTGTCAAATTTAGGGATTTCAAACCCCTTTGGGAATGGTACCATTGCAAGGCTCCTATTGAGTGGATAGGGGCACAAATTGCTTGGTGTCTTTGTCATTTTCCCTTATTGGAGATCGAGCACTTGTTGCAAGAGCAATTTGATTTGTGTTGTCATGTCATCTTGTGAATCAAGAGGTGGAATGAATTTGTTTTGAGGTGGTTAAGGTGTTTGAGTGATGGGTGGAGTGCTGGGTATGTTAAGGTCATGAAAGGTAAGTGGAATGTATTGGTGTAGTAGATTCAATGGGATAGATTGACCCAATATGGTGTTTCCATCCAAGTCTTGGTTGTTAACAAGGGGATGTGTTTGAAAAGCATGAATTAATGAGTTCCCCTTGTTGAAAATTGGTTGGGTTGGAGCAATGGATGATGTTATTTGTGGGATGGTTTGAGTGATGCTTTGAAATGAAGGTGTAGATGATATTGGGGGAATAATCCCAAGAGGCTTCTCCATAATAGTTTTTACATCAAAATTAGAAGGGAGTTTAGCCCCTTCTTTTTCCAACTCTAACATATATTGTGAGGGATTAAGTTTCATCATGGAATTGACAATTTTGTGAGTCTCGGGATTTTGGACCATTTCAATAATCTCATCTTGATTCATCCCTAAAACATTGTTGGTGATGTCCTCCACTTTACCACCTTCCTCTTGATGATCTTGTGGAAGTGGAGGAAGATTGAGCATGGGATTCATTTCGGGAGCCATTTGACTCAAGTCACTTGAATTGGATGTTTCTTTGTTTGTTTCCATGTTCTTCTTGTGTTGAGATCTAGTTTGGACCATAAAATGAGGATCAATTTTTAGGAATGGGAGGTGAACCTCTAACTCCTTGGATTGATCTAAACTTTAGGTATAAAAAAGAAGGTCTAAGATATTTAAGGATCAAAAGGATGATGATGGTGATAATGAAAGATGAATGATTGGTGTATGATTGGAACTCTTAGGGAACCTTGAAGGAGATACTAAACTTTGGGACTTTTGGATTAATGTTTGATTTTGGATTTTGATATTGATTTGGTTTGATTTGATTTTGATTGGATTTGATTTGGATAATGAACTCATAAACCCTAAGAGGGTGGATGCTAATAAAATAAGATGATTTTGGTTGCAATTTAAAGGATTTTCCCAAAGTTTAGCATGAAGGATTTTTTCAAGATTTCCAAGAGTTATTTGTGAGGTGATTTTTGATTTGATGTTTGAGAGATGGATGAGGGTTTCAATTTTGATCCTAAGAGACTTAGAGAGACATTTTTTACTAGACCAAGGTGTTGAAGAACATACTAATACTTCATATGTGAGATACTCAAACCTTTGAAAGAGACTTGGATTTTGACAATAGTAAAATGAATAAAAATTGGGATTGTTCCTTGATGCACATTTGTAAAAGTTGAAGGTCAATCGTTTTCTAAATTCTTAAAGCATAGACAAACATTTCATGAAATATTTTTGACTAAGACCTTTGGACTTTGGTTTTTAGATTTTGATCTTTTGGGAAATCATTTGGAAGAGCACATGTGTGGGGTCCAATTGTTTCTTATCTTTGCTTAATGATTCCTTTTTACCACAAACACTTTCTTCTTTAGGTTTTCAAACTAAATGTCTAATGTACCAACTTCTTCTCATCCCACAAAGTCCATTATGTGGAAATAAAGGAAATTAAGGAAATAGTTCCCTAATGTTGACTTTAGTGAGAGAAAATTGAGATGCAAATTCAAATGCTTAGAAGCCTCTAAGGATGGAATCCCTAGTACAAGCAATAGCACTTGGATTTTTTCCAAGGTATTTTCTTCCTCTAAAGGGTTTGAGATTTGATGATCATGGTTAAATTTTTGTTTTTCCAATATTTTAGATCCAAGAAAAGTTTTTTGATTCCAAGAAAATGTACAACCCTATGGATAGTCAAGAGACAATATTTGTTGAATCCCCACTTCGATAAATCCAGCTGTGCTTATTCTTGGCAGATGATTAAAAGCTTGACCACACTAGCTCCCCTCCATGGCACTCACTTCTGTGGGTCATCCAAGATTTATTACCCATGAAACTCCCATGATATACTTCTCATCTCTACCAAGAACCGCAAAAAATGTGGGGCAACTTTAGAACGACCGTTCTTGCACCAACAAATAGATAAAGATTTTGGGTTCTAAACAAATTGGTTCTTAGTCAGGGTGATCAAGGACATGACACCTTGTGAGCATCCAACAAGCCACTAAATTCTTTAATCAATCATACTAGGGGATCTTATACTTTTTAAGTTAGTACCCCATTGTGAAAGATGTTGTATGACTGCCTACATACCATTGGACTTCACAGTTTAGTCTTATCCTTTTATATACCAGCCCGAGTGAAAAATTGGTTGGAGTCACCTTCAGCTTCTCCTTTTGAATGTGTCTCTTAGGTAGACCCCTCTAAGGTTAAACAAAAGCGAGCAAGCAAATCCATAGTTCAATCGATCTTTGTTTACGTGAACAAAGAGAGAACACACACGATATACTCAACTCACACTAGCAAGCTTTGTTCAATTTTAAGAATCTAGATTGAAGTGTGGAGGAAATCTCTTATACAACATAAAATCACCAAAAGACTTTTGATTCTCAAGATTTCCATGAAGCGCGAGAGAAGTGCATACGCTTTTTAAATGATATTACTTTTTATAGGAGATTACAAAACACAAAAAACACATGTTAATTTTAACCTTCAAAGCAAGAATGGATTCCTTTTAAGCACAAAGATTGAAATGTGAAATTTTCTTGTTAAATTTGAAAACCCCAAAAAAAACTCTAGTAAGTTCCTAAGGTTCTTTTTAATCCCTTTGATTTGTTCTTTTTAAGCCCAAAAAAAAATGATTGAGTCCTAAAAAGCTTGAAGATGACAAAGTCCTTAGAAATGGGATTATAATTACTCCCCAAAGTGTTTAAAAACACTTGATATAATAGAATGAAGATGCCATAAGAATTCTTTCTTTTGTTTCCTCCTTCCTTTTGAATCACTCCACCCTACAAAAACTGGTTAAAACTACAAAAAATACAGGCCAAAAACTAGTTAGAAGTCAAAGGTGATCAAAATGAAAAAAAACTTGAAATCTACCTTTTACCGCACCCCAGTGGCACAATTTGCAATGGCAGCGCAGTTTGAAGAGTGTTGGCGGCATTCTAGTAAGACCAACGGTGCTCTGTGGAGAGACAATGACTACGATTGCGATGCTATTTTACCCAACAATGGACTTTGGAGTTTGAGTTGGCTAAGCTGAGTGGAAATGACAGAAGCAGCACAGTTTGAAGTTTGATAGTGTTGTTGGACTGATAGCGATGCATTTTGACTTTGGAAGTGGCGCACTTTCCTATAGACACATAAAAATTCAAAAAATAGTAGAATTATGGTGAAAAAATGTGTGAATTCTTCAAGATTTTCCCTCCCTCCAATGCCAAAATGTGAATGGTGATCCTAGACCTGTACAAATCTAAACAAACAACACAATATTAGTCCATTATGCACATCTAAACTACCATTCCCCATAAGATTCATTTGAAATATCAAGAACAAGAAATAACATGAAGAACATAAATAAAATCTATCTAATATTGCTCAAAACAAACAAACTCTCAATCCCATGGGGGAATTGGTGCTATTTTGATGTGGAAAATAGCCCTTTCCCAATTCCTTACAAGCTTGGCGATGATCAATGATGAAGGTTTGATGTTCCTTGATGAAAGTTCTCCATAACCTAGTTATGAAATGATGAACTATGAAAATGGATGACAATGGATGAAGTTGATCAAAACATGAAGATAATGACTTTGCATAAGTTGTTGTTCCAAAATTAGTAGAAGAGCTCTCCATTTAAAGGAAAGAAGGATGGAGAAATGAGAAACATAAAGGATGTGGTATTAAAGATGATCCAATAACAAAGTGCCACTTGTCAACATGTTATTGAAGAGAGGTGGAGCACATTTTGATCAATGTGCAAATAAATACTATTAGGTGGATATTTGAAATTGGAGAAGTGACATGTTGGAGGGAGAAGAAAGAAGAGTTAATGCCACTTGGCTTAAGAAAGAAGGACATATAAGAGGCCTTTAATGCCTTGTTGGATGGACAAGTCCTTTGGGAGGGAATTTTCAAAATGGAGGAATATTCTAAATTGATGGCTTTTTGAATGAAAAAGGAAGATTTAATAAATCAATTAAATTGATTTTCTTGCACAAGTTGCAAAATCTAGAGGATTTGAATGATTAGTGTTAGGATTAATCAGGATTTGATTATGTTAGGTGATAATTAGCTGATTTGACACTTTGACTTAGATTTTAGGATTTAAATAAATAAATATGATCTATTCAATTAAATGGAGAACTTTAGAAGTTTAATCAAATAAAATTGATTTATTTAATTAAAGAGATGACCTTAGGATTAATCAATGACTTAATTAAATAAAATTGATTTATTTAATTAAAGAGGAGAATTATGATTTAATTAAATAAAGATTGATTTATTCAATTAAAATGGGAAATATGATTTAATTAAATAAAGATTGATTTATTGAATTAAAAGAGGAAATATTATGATTTAATCAAATAAAGCTGATTTATTTAATCAAAAGAGGAGAATTGGGATTTAATTAAATAAAGATTGATTTATTTAATTAAAAGAAGAATTTGATGAATTTAATCAAATAAGGATTATTTAATTAAATAATCAGTAAATAGGATGATTAAAGAAGAACTGGTGTTAGTAAGTTGGAATCAAGTATGTGTTATCAATTAGGATAATTTTCGTGTCTACACAATTTAACAATGTTTTGTAGCAACCAAGATATAACACAATTGCTTAAACAGGTTGGGGACCACAAATCTTTCCCACAGTATCACCATTACCTCAATATATTTTTCCTAGTGCTCCTTGATCACCTTTTCATAATATAGTTGTAGATCTTAAGAAGACCCCTGCTAATATATCCATATGGAAACTCATTCAATTATCACCTACATACAAGTTCCTAGTTTGAGAAATGTTACAAATAAAGCAAGAGGAACTACAATCTTATATGAAATCAAGTAATGTAACATCCTCCTTTCATTCCACACAAGACACATGGTCGGAAATCACATTCCCTAAACATGAATTGCCCTCACTTGAGATTCAAAACAAGAATTAAGCCTTAATGATAAAGGTGATCATTAATGAAACTACAGTTAGGTGCACTCTCATAGACAATGGAGCAAAAATTAATGTTTGTAGCATTGACCTTCTTGATAAAATTGGCATGGACAAAAGGCTCATTCAACTTGATGATGTTCATATTCGCGGCTTTGACAATGTTAATAGGAAACCACTAAGGATGATCATATTACCTATTGAGGTTAAACCTGTAGTTTTCCCTACCCCTATTCATATAATGCAAGGACCCCTTTCATACAATCTTCTCCTAGGGAGACCATGGATTCATGCTATTAAAGGAGTCACATCTACTCTTCATCGCACAATGAAGTTTGAATACAACAACAAGGTATACACAGTTGAAGTAGATGAACGAAGTTATGAATCATATGATCTCAACATTTCCAATACTTTCATTCCGAACCTATACAAGTTGATGTTAATCCTTCACCTACAAAAAAAATCTTTAGCGATAATTGGGGATCATTAGATTTTATGCCTCATTTCAATAAAGCATCCAAAATTTCACCCTAAATATCCAAAGAGTCATATACAAATGATTCTTTTTCAGATACAGGTTCTAATGATGATCAAGGTTTTACACCTCCCTTTATAGGAGAGTACAAAATCCCACAACCTAAACCAAAACAAGCTTGTGTTTCATATGCTCAACTTGGTTCTATGTCAATAACATTAACCCATGATAGTGATGGGAGCTATATAACTCCCATCCCTCATGAGGGAATGATGCATAACTTTAAAAAGGATTTTTTTTCTCATGAAGAAAACAATCCTTCGCAAAAACACAAACCCCCTTCATCTTAATTGAAAGATTGTTATGGTATTGGATATAATCTTCCTCCTACAAATAGATGCAATGAACCCACAAAGCAAACTGACATACTATACTCTTTCAAGAAAGATATAGGGTTACCTCCCTTATATCCATTCTCATCTAAAGCCTTATAATTTAGTGTATATATGACATCTTGTGCAAATAAAGGAACATCTTCTACCATTGATCAAGAAGGTATCTTGGCAAGACTAATCCAAGATCATTTGATATCTCTCCCTCCACGAACTTGAAATAGATTTTACTACAAGACTTCATTTTGTGCATATCATAGAGTTCATGGTCATTCTACTAATGAATGTAAGGCTTTAAACAACAAAATTATGTTGCAAGTATGAGCTAGTCTTGTGGTGTTGTCATTAATGTTGTCATTGATGTCAACACTATTCAGTATGTTCTAGATTGTACATGTATGGTTGATACGCTGGTGAGATGCTGTGAGTACATGGAGCTACCTTTAAGGTGTTGCAAATATGTTTTTGATAAAGGAAAAAATGGGTTTTACAGGGACCTAAAACCACAAAGTTTACAACATAATAAAGGAAAGGACAAAAAAGTACTACGAATTAAATAGGCTGCAAAAAAAGAAAAGCCCTGAAAAAACAACAGCCAACCAAAAAAATCCAGAAAGGACCACCAAAGAGCCAGCTGAGGCGCAGACCAAAAAACCAGCAACAACTAATCCAGAGTCTTCAGAACTTTCTCAGTCTCGGCATCCAGATCCTGCATATCTTGAACTCCCTTCTTGAAAGTTTGAATCATCTGTGGCGTGGGGGGTGCCTTCCTTTTCAGATTAGCCCTGGTTCTCTTTGAAATCCCTATGTCCTCTTCCTGGTTTTTATCTTTAACCTCTTCCAAATCAACAACCAAGGACCCCTGTTGAGCTTTATCTAGTTTTTCAGTCATTGCATTGATAATGATAGCATTATGTCTTGCCATTCTATTATTTTTTTTAGTAATTATCTTCACAACATTTTTTATTTTTTCACAGTCAATTTTTATCCTTCTGTCCTTACCCACATTGTCATGGATCTCCTTACTAGAAGTGTTCTCATTACGCTCTTCATCCTTCTTGCATAACACGGAAACCTTACCTTCCACTTCTTCCAATTTACTCTAGAGGGCCCAGTTTTTTATTTTTAGGTCATTAATTTCATGAAAGACCCATTTTGACATTCTGAAGTGGTCCACGACATTATTCCTAGCTATGCCCAAAAAATCATTAGTAGGTTTCCTATCAAGATTGAGGCAATTTTTAGCAAGGTTAGAGGCTCCAGGGGACATAGTTCTATCATCTTTGTCCATCGATGGGATAGAAGAGGAGGAATTCTTATTTGCACTGAGTTCCTTAGAATCAAGGGAATCTTCAAAGTACGAAACAAGGTTTTTAATAGGGAAATTCTTTCTTGCACCTTTGGCTTTGGGGGTAGAACTTCCAGGCTCAGAAGCAAGGTATATTTTAACAGGTTCGGGATTATTCCCCAAACAGCTAGATTTTGTGTCATCATCCTCAGAAGCCGAAGAGGCATCTAGGTTAGCAAGGGCCGATATTTTTTGGAAGTGTTCAAAAATTAATCTTATTAGAACAGTATGTAATATAGGATATCTTTTAGGGTTTTTCTTGTGGTCTTCCAGACTCTTTCTTAAGGAACAGAGTAAGTAGTAGGGGAGAGAAACCCTGACCTTATAGCGAAAATGATTGAGCAAGGAAAAATGATAGTCGTAGACCCTAGTGAACCGTCCATCTAGGGTGATATACTCCATAGTGATGCAAAGAACTTTTCTCCAGAGAGCTTTAATGGAGTCGGCCTCAAAGTAACTATTGGAAACTTTCACAAGTTTCAAATTTTCCTTGTCTTTCTTCAGAAATCTAACCACCGCTTCATTAGAGAATTTCCTATCCTAGAAAAATTTATGTCCTTCAGTGGACATACCAGTCACTTTAGTGATGATATTTTCATCAAGCTTAAATTTTTTGCCAAAAAGGGTTATTTCACCATTGTTCCAATTCTTCTCAAAAAGCTTTGTAGCTTCCTGATTAGACCCATGGAGTTTCTCCAGAAAAGGGAGTAAACCCCCACTTTTAACTTAGTTCCACACTTTAGTGTTTCTTGTGTGCATCTTGAAGCTTTCTGGCTCAACTCTTTTTCTTTCTCCTCCCATTTTAGCAAGCACTGTAATGTAGACAGAGATGAAATCTTGGTGCAAAATGGTCCCGCCAAGCCTGTGAGACATATCTCGGTGTTGCAGATATGTTGGTTTGATGAGTTTCCAAGTGCTTTTGAGAAAATTAATGAAGAAAATAAATCAAAGAGTTGGAAGTGTTCAGATTGTGCTCTGGTGTGTGCTCTTCATTTATCCTGTGGTGGTACTATGACTATGTGGTTCTAAAGATTTCATTATGGTGATCTAATGTTGATATAGTTTGAGTTTCAGTTTGTGGTGAGATGTTACGTGAAAGTTGTGTCCATCAGTATGTGTGTTCTGTGGACTGGGAGGAATATGTTTGCTACACATTCCTTCATTGTTTTGTTTCAGATCATGCAGATCTGGTAGATGTCTTGTGAAGGTATTTTCTATGCTCTAGCGAAGAGGTTTGGTGTTTGGTAATTAGAAAATCATGTTTTAGTATTTCTATGTGTGTTTGCACAAACTGAATAGACCGGTGAAAGAAATTCAGTGATTGAATCCTATCGTCTTTGTTGCAGATGTATCTGGAAGATCCTGAGATGTATTCTCGTACATAATGAAGCATGTTGTGGTGTCAGTGTGTCATCTTCTTGTTGGGAAGTGTGTGCATCATTGATAATTTGTGTTTTCATTAGGTTTGGTCGGCCTAGTGTTTACACTTCATTTGAAGACTAAAATTTAATTGAGGAAGCATGTAGAAGATTCAAGAATATTATTTTTATGTTTTTTATTAGTCCACTCTTATTTCTTTCCATTGTGGGAATATAGAGTTGCTGACCTAATTTGAATTTATGAAATGATTTATTGTGGTTGACCTTGGTAAATGTTTCTAAGGTTGAGAATGGTATAAATGCAAGGTGAGTTGTGAATAATTGTATGATAGTGTGATGCAAAGTGACAAAAGTGTGCCACAAATAATAAGAGTAGAAGTGTGTGTGAGTGAGTTGTGATAGAAATTTTTCAGTCTATTGAATGCAGTGAACTGAAGGTTTTTGTAATCATGTGAATGTGCTTTAATTGCTATGGTGGATCTTTTGTTCTCTTTTGTATCTATAGGTAGTGAGCCTCTCTATTGGACAATGAGTCCTTTGTAGGTAGTGAGCCTTTGTACTTGGACAATGATTCCTCTTTTGAGCAATGAACCCTTGGTAGTGAGCCTTCGTATTCAATTTATAATCTTTATATTGTGAGTTAACCCTCACCGTGGTTTTTCCATTATTGGGTTTTCCATGTAAAAATATAGCATTCATTGTGTTGATTTACTTTATGTTATCTTTGTTTCATGCTCATATTTAATAACAGAATAGTGTGGTTGAAGATCTGATAAGTGATAAAATTTTAAGTTTGAATTTGTGTGACAATTGATTCGCTCCCCCTCTTAGTTGCCATGCACCTATTTAACAATTGGTATGAGAGCTCTAGTTCCTTACTGTAGAGCTTAACCACTTAAGGAAGATCTGATGGTGCACAAGTTGGCAATCCCTATGTTTGATGGAACTGACTACAAATATTGGAAGGGACAGATGAGAGGATATATTATCTCTCTTGGTTTCAAGACCTGGAAGGCTATTGATAATTAGTATACACTTCCGTCTGGTGGTGTTAATACTAAGATCTCTACTTATGAAAAAAAATGAGAAGATGAAGTATGCAATTTGCAGTGGTTTATCTAAAAGTGGGTGAATTAAGGTTAATTCTTTGGAAACTACATATGAAGTCTGGAAGAATTTGGAAGACATGTATGAAGGGAATGAAAAGATGAAATTGACAAAGAGACTAGCGGAAAAGCATATATTTGTGAACCTGAAAATGGAAGATGGTGAAGAATTTACAAGTTTCTTTCACAGAGTTGAATAGACTGCAAATGAGGTTATAAATCAAGGGAAGCTAGCAGATGAAGACATAATAGAGAAAATCTTGATCACCCTACCGGACTGCTACAATGATAAGATCCCAATGATTGAAAAAATGTATCCTCACTAAGAAGTACACCTTGGAACACTTGTTTAGCACCATGCAAGCATTTGAATTGAGAAAGTTCCAAAAAGATGAAAAGATAGAAGAAAAGGAAGAAATGGCATTTAAGGAAATGAAGATTGAGGAGGAATTGGATAGTGATGATGTTGATAAGTTGGAAGCTAACTTCACCAGGAAGTTGAAGAAAGGTACTAGAAAGTATAAAGGTATGTTTCCCTTTAAATTCTTTAGTTATGGTAATATTGGTCATTATGCTTCAAGATGTCTAAACAGGACTGCACATAAAAAGAAAAAGGATTATAAGGATAAGGATAGGAATGATAAGAAGTATAAGAAGCTATACTATGTTAAGGAAGAGGCAGGTATTTTTGATGATGAATCTGAAAATGAGGTTGATGATAATGAATGGTTATTCTTAGCTTTGGAAAATAAATTTGTATCCACTAATTCTAGAATATGTGTAAGCAAAAGGGCTCTAGAGGTTAAGAAGAATATGATGGAAGGTACTTTGGTTACCGCATTTCATGCAAGATGGGATGAATACCACTGGGTAATTGATAGTGGATGTTCAAACCACATGACCAGAGATAAGAGTAAGTTCACTAAACTCGAGAGATATGATGGTGGTTTAGTTATGGTCAGTGATGATTCAGGAGCTAAGATCTATGGTAAAGGTTCAATTAGTTTTGATGGAGTACATAGTACTGATGATGTATATTATGTGAAGGGTTTGAGGCATAATCTTCTAAGTGTTGGTCAGATGTGTAGCAATGGTTTTTAACTTGTGTTTTAGAACAATGCCTATGAAATTAAAAAAGGATCTAGAAATGGACATATGATTGTTGTTGGAAGAACTCATGGAAACATCTATCAGCTGAAGGGAGTTGATGGTCATTTTCTTGTATCTCAGATTAGTGAAAGTTGGCTATGGCATCGGAGAATGGGACATGTGAATTTTGATAACCTGGTCAAGATCAATAAAAAGGAAATAGTTTGAGGACTTCCTAGAATCACAAGACCTGCTAATACTATTTGCAGAAGTTGCCAATTGGGGAAGAAAACACGATGTAGTTTTAAACGAAAAGAACACTCTACTGTCAGAATGCTGGAGTTAGTACATACTGATCTATGTGGTCCAACTAAGACTAGAAGCCTGAATGGTGATAGATATTTCATGTTGCTTATTGATGATTACACTTGAATGACATGTGTTGCTTTTCTCAGAGAAAAGAATCAAGCCTTGGATAGGTTTAAGGTATTCGAATCAAGAGTGGAGAATGAAGTAAATCTAAAAGTCAAATGTTTAAGATCAAATAGAGGTGGTGAATTCACTTCTAGTGAATTTAATGCATTCATTCTATGAGAAGCATGGCATAAAAAGATAGTTTTCTGCTCTGAGAACCCCACAGCAAAATGGAGTAGTTGAAAGGAAAAATAGGACAGTATAGGAAGCTCCTAGAACTATGATGAAAGAATCTAATGTACCAGATGTATATTGGAGAGAAATGATACATATTGTTGTTTATGTTCTTAATAGAGTTCAAATTAGACACAGTAGCACAAAGACACCTTTTGAGTTATGGATTGGTAAGACTCCTACTGTGAAATATTTTAAGGTATTTGGAAGTAGATGTTATATTAAAAGAGATGATGAAAATATTGGAAAGTTTGATTCTAGATGTGATGAAGGAATATTTCTTTGATACTCTACCACTAGCATGGTATACAGATTCTTTAACAAAAGATTAAGGAAGATTATTGAAAGTTCTAATGTGAAAGTTGATGAAGACATACAAAGACCTATTGAGATAAGTGAAGTTGAACCTAATGATCCTATCTACAGACATATACCTGAAGAAAATAAGGAGAAGGAAGAACAAGAAGAAAAAGAAGAAGAAGAAGGAGTGGAAGAAGAAGAAGAAAATGAACCAGAACCTGTTGCTAGGACTCCTAAATATGTACAGAAGAATCATCCAGAAGATCAGATAATTGGAGACAAGAGTGAAGGTGTAAAGACAAGAAGCAAAGTTGTAGCTGAGGTAAATTTGTGTTTACTCTCTAAAATAGAACCTAAATCTGTAAAAGAAGCATGTGAAGATGAAAGTTGGATGAGAGCTATGAAAGATGAATTGCAGTAGATAGAAAAGAATCAGATATGGGAAATACTCCCTAAGCCTATGAACAAAAATGTGATCGGCTCAAAATGGGTGTTCCAAAAAAAACTAAATAAAAATGGACTAGTAAGGAATAAGGCAAGATTGGTATGCAAAGGATATTCACAAGTTGAAGGAATAGATTTTGAGGAAAAAATTTCCCCTGTGGCCAGAATGGAAGCTATCAGAATGCTTTTGGCATTTTCTGCACACAAGGACTTCAAAGTATATCAAAGGGATGTTAAGTCAACCTTTCTGAATGGTGAGTTGGAGGAAGAAGTATACATGGAGCAACCTGAAGGGTTTCAGCAATCTGACAAGCAGGACATGGTTTGTAAATTGAAGAAAGCATTGTATGGATTGAAGTGAGCTCCCTGATCTTGGTATGCAAGACTAGATAAACATTTGACAAAGCAAGGATTCAACAAAGGTTCTGGTAACAACAACCTCTACTTCAAAGTGCAAGGTAATAAGATGTTGATTGTAGTTGTTTATGTTGATGATATCATTTTTAGAGCAAATGAAGGCATGTGTAAAAAGTTTGCTAGAGAAATGTAGGAAGAATTTGAGATGTCTATGATTGGTGAATTGAATTTCTTCCTTGGTCTACAAGTGAATCAAACTAACAAAGGGATATTCATTTCACAGTCTAAGTATGTAAAAGAGTTGTTGAAAAAGTTTGGGATGGAGGATTCCAAATTGATTTGTACTCCTATGGTAAACAAATGTAAACTAAGCAAGGATGATGAATCGACTAAGATTGATCATAGAAAATACAGATCCATGAGGGTATGTGCACGATCATGATGGGCCAAAAAGTGGCGATATGATGGGTATTGTAGGGTATGTAGCTGACGACTTATTTTTTACCCAAAATTGATGAAACAAAAAGGGTTTTTAAAGGAGATTATCATCTTTCCACCAATATAAATTATGTTTTACTTTGAATTTAATCAAGGGTATGTGTAGGATCATCATGGAAAAAATAGGCCCTTAAGTGGCAAAAATTTAGAAAAATCAGAGTTAGGCAACTTGATGTAAAAATTTGAATAAGTTATCTATATTATTTCAAGAATATGTAACAATAGAATTTGTAGCAAATTGAATTTAGTTTCTAAACTACTAGGTTTATTTAGAAAAAAAAAATCTATTTGGTAAAAAATTGAAATTTCAATACAATAGTACTTAAATTTCAGGGAAAAAAATAAGTAGGTGTCTGTCTAACCACCCTAACCAAAATAAAATGATAATATTTTTTTATAACATTTTAGACATAAGTAGAGGACTCATGTCCAAATGTGATGCATATATACTTTTTGTAGTTTTTTTCTAAGTAAATAATTAATTATGAATTTTTATTACAACTTTTCAAAAATATAAAAACTCGTGTCAATTACCACCTTAACTTGGTCAAAAATTCATGAAATTCAATTTTTCTTTTTTCAATCCTATAGTATGTGAAACATAGAATGTGACGCATGTTTTGGATTCAAAAAATGTGATGTTTTTTGAAAGCTATAGATGTTTTTCAATTAGCCTATCAATCGGGACTTTAGTCATAATTCAAATAGAAAATGGATAATAATTTGGATAATAATTATTCATTAAATTCAAAGTGAAGTAGAATTTATATTGGTGGAAAGTTGAGAATCTCCTTTAAAAACCCTTTTCATTTCATCAATTTTGGTTAAAAAAAGGGTTTTCAGCCACATACCCTACAAATACCCATCATATCACCACTTTTTGGCCCATCATGATCCTGCGCATACCCTAAATAATTATTATTCATTTTTTATTTGAATTACGACTAAAGTCCTAATTAATAGGCTAATTGAAAAACATCTATAGCTTTCAAATGGTATCACATTTTTTGAATCCAAAAAATGTCTACATTTTATGCTTCACATACTATAGGATTAAAAAAAAGAAAAAATGAATTTCATGAAGTTTTGACCAAGTTAAGGTTGTCGACATACAA
This sequence comes from Sequoia sempervirens, assembly GCA_007258455.2. Classification (NCBI taxonomy): domain Eukaryota; kingdom Viridiplantae; phylum Streptophyta; class Pinopsida; order Cupressales; family Cupressaceae; genus Sequoia; species Sequoia sempervirens. Next base: position 30,321,939 of record VDFB02322083.1, on the reverse strand, counting down.
GTTTTATATTTTTAAAAGTTGTAATAAAAATTCATAATGAATTATTTACTTGGAAAAAAATTACAAAAAAAAATATGCATCACATCCGACATGAGTCCTCTACTTATATCTAAAATCTTATAAAAATATTATCATTTTATTGTGGATAGGGTGGTCAGACAGACACATACTTATTTTTTCGTTGAAATTTAAGTACTACTACATTGAAATTTCAAATTTTCACCAAATAGTTTTTTTTAAATAAACCTACCAGTTTAGAAACTACATTCAATTTTCTACAGATTCTATTCTTACATATTTTTGAAATAATATAGATAACTTATTCAAATTTTTATGTCAAGTTGCCTAACTTTGATTTTTTTGAATTTTTTTGCCACTTAAGGGCCTAGTTTTTCCATGATGATCCTACACATACCCATGATTGGTGGACTATTGCACCTTACTACTATCAGACCAAATATTATGCATGCAGTGTGTTTAGTTGCTAGATTTCAAGCAAATCCTAGAGAAGCACATCTTATGGTTGTAAAAAGAATATTTAGATATCTTAAAGGCACACTAAATTATGGACTATGGTACCCTAAGAGTAATGATTTCAACCTGAGTGCTTATACAGATGTTGATTAGGATGGATGTGTAGATGACCAAAAGAGTACCAGTGGTGGTGCTTTCTTTCTTGGTGAAAGACTAGTTTCATGGCTGAGTAAAAAGAAAGAATCAGTTTCTTTATCCACTATAGAGGCTAAATATATTGCTACAACATCCTGCTTTACACAAGTTCTATGGATGAAGAAAAATATGAAGGACACCGGAGTAGTATGTGATGAGCCTATTTCTAGTTTTTGTGATAATACAAGTACAATAAACATTTCAAATAACCCAGCTATGCATTCAAGAACGAAGCACATATCTTTCAAGTATCATTTTCTGAGAGAGAAAGTGTTGGAGAATGAGGTCAAACTAGAATATTTGACAACAAAGGAAAAAATTATAGACATATTTACTAAGGCCCTTCCAAAGGATACTTTTGAGCATCTTAGGGAGAGGTTTGGGGTCATTGGCCCTCCTAACTAGGTGCACATGAAGGTGCATCAGTCCAGTGAATTCACAGATTCTTCATTTACCTAGATTGATTGATGGGTCTACTCTGCAAGGGAAGTAGAAAAGGTTTTTCATTGTTGTACTATGAGTGTAATCCTAAGGGGGAGTAATCAGATAAGTTGTTCTTTTCCATTCATTTCAAAGGGGGAGAAAAGGTTATGTATTGCCATCAATGACAAAGGGGGAGATTGTTGCAAGTATGAGCTAGTCTGGTGGTGTTGTCATTAATGTTGTCATTGATGTCAACATTGTTTAGTATGTTGTAGATTGTACATGTATGGATGAGATGTTGGTGAGATGATGTGAGTACATGGAGCTACCTTTATGGTGTTATAGATATGTTGGTTTGATGAGTTTCCAAGTGCTTTTGAGAAAATTAATGAAGAAAAGAAATCAGAGTGTTGGAAGTGTTTAGATTGTGCTTCGATATGTGATGCATTTCTCTTGTGGTGATCCTATGACTGTACGGTTTTGAAGATTTCATTATGGTGATCTAATGTTGATATAGTCTAAGTTTCAGTTTCTGGTGAGATGGTACGTGAAAGTTGTGTCCACTGGTATGTGTGTTCTACTGGCAATGTCAATGTTCTATGGACTAGGAGGAATATGTTTGCTCCACAATCCTCTGTTATTTCATTTTAGATCATGTATATTTGAAGATGTCTTATGAAGGTCTTTTCTACGCTCTAGAAAAGAGGTTTGGTGTTTGGTAATTAGAAAATCATGTTTTAGTATTTATGTGTGTGTCTACATAGACCAGACAGACTAGTGAAAGAAATTCAGTGATTGAAGCCTATCGTCTTTGTTGTGGATGTATCTAGAAGATCCTGAGATGTATGCTCATGCATAATGAAGCGTGTTGTGGTGTTTGTGTGTCATCTTCTTGTTGGGAAGCGTGTGCATCATTGATAATTTGTGTTTTCATTAGGTTTGGCCAACCTAGTGTTTACACTTCATTCAAAGAATATTATTTTAATTGAGGAAGCATGTAGAAGATTCAAGAATATTTTTTTTATTTTTTTTATTGGTCCACTCCTATTCCTTTCCACCATAGGAATTTAGAGATACCAACCTAATTTGAATTTATGAAATGATGTATTGTGGTCGACCTTGGTAAATGTTTCTAAGGTTGAGAATGGTATTAAATCAAGGCAAGTTGTGAAGAATTGTATGACAGTGTCATGCAAAGTGATGAAAGTGTGCCAAAAATCATAAGAGTAGAAGTGTGTGTGAGTGAGTTGTGATAGCAGTTTTTTAGTGTGTTGAAGATAGTGAAGTGAAGGTTTTTGTAATCCTATGAATGTGCTTTAATTGTTGTGGTGGATCTTTTGTTCTCTTTTGTATCTCTAAGTAGTGAGCCTCCCTGTTGGATAGTGAGTCCTTTGTAGGCAGTGAGCCTTTGTACTTGGATAGTGAGTCCTCTTTTGGGTAGCGAGGTCTTGGCAGTGAACCTTTGTATTTAGTTTATAATATTTATATTGTGAGTTAACCCTCACCGTGGTTTTTCCCTTATTGGGTTTTCCACATAAAAATCTGGTGTTCATTGTGTTGATTTACTTTTTGTTATCTATGTTGAATCGTGTGCGTATTTAATAACATAATATTGTGGTTGAAGATCTGATAAGTGATAAAATTTTAAGTATGAATTTGTGTGACAATTGATTCACCCCCATCTTAGTTGTCCTACACCTTTATAACAAATTCAACATCTCAAGGAGTGTGGTGCTATTCCTTGTGTTGAATAACCTAATTCCTCTAACTGATACTTACTGCCATCCTATTCAGCTCATCCTTGTCCTGCACTATGTGGGCATAAGGGGTTAGTTAGCCTTGTCCTCATAGGTCACTTGTCATTACCTCTTTCATCTAGTTGATCACCTTTCATTAGCATATAAGAGCAAGCTTGGGATGTGGATGAAATTCCTTAATTTGGCTTACATGTGACATCCTACCTTATTCATGATGTAGCTTATTAGAAACATATGACTTGGCATAGGGCTCTTTGAATAATCTCCCATGTCTTCTTCTACTTTAAAGCAATTTCTCATAGTAATGGTGTTATAAACCACTTTAAAGTGGGGGAATACATCGACACTCATGTTTCATTATGGTATTTTCTTTCTTCTTGTGATGCATTCTTTTCTTGGTGGTGTCATTGGGTCTAATTCCCTCCAAGAGCGTGATATTTCTTTGACTTTTCCTCTCTTGGAAACATTAGGCACAATGTTCCCTAAGAAGAGACCTTGCATGAACTAAGAAAAATCCATTTGAACATACCTTACACTATTTTAGCATTTACAATAATTGTTATATGGCCAACTTGCATAACACAACTTGCATGCTTGTAGATCCATCATGTTTGTTCATGAGATCCAAGCATACGAAGTTTTTCTTGTCTCGTGAAGCTCAAAAATCATTTTTGTGTGTTGCATTATTAAAGTTATCAGGAGGTATTACTTTGGTATGGTTTGAGCATTAAGCCCAATCCAAGGCATGACTTTCCCCATAGCCACTTGCATGTGTGTGAGTGCATACCAACCATGAGTGTATGTTTCTCACCTTATAAGACTTCTCACCCAGCAGACAGCCAAGAGTTCCTTCGCCTCATAGTGATTATGCATTTTTCTGAAAAACATCCTAGATATGATCCACATCATGTTGGACAAAAGGTTGAAGCTTGATCCACCTTTTTTTTGTTTCTTTCTTTAAGTTCTTGACATTGCATTATCGTGTATCTTGTTTTACTACATATTCTACACCTTGTGCATGTCCTTTTGTGTTTATGTTGGTTTAACGTAGGATCTTGGATCTTGGGGGCTTGGCCACCTCCTTTGATCTTTTTCATCCTTTTTCAACCACATTGGTATGATTGGACC
>VDFB02322083.1:30270051-30317862 GCA_007258455.2 Sequoia sempervirens | reverse complement strand
GAAGTCAAAGGTGATCAAAATGAAAAAAAACTTGAAATCTACCTTTTACCCCACCCCAGTGGCATAGTTTGCAATGGCAGCGCAGTTTGAAGAGGGTTGGCGGCATTCTAGTAAGACCAATGGTGCTCTATGGAGAGACAATGACTACGATTGTGATGCTATCTTACCCAACAATGGACTTTGGAGTTTGAGTTGGCTCAGTTGAGTGGAATTGACTGAAGCTGCACAGTTTGAAGTTTGATAGTGTTGTTGGACTGATAGCGATGCATTTTGACTTTGGTAGCGGCGCACTTTCCTATAGACACATAAAAATTCAAAAAATAGTAGAATTATGGTGAAAAAATGTGTGAATTCTTCAAGATTTTCCCTCCCTCCAATGCCAAAATGTGAATGGTGATCCTAGACCTGTACAAATCTAAACAAACAACACAATATTAGTCCATTATGCACATCTAAACTACCATTCCCCATAAGATTCATTTGAAATATCAAGAACAAGAAATAACATGAAGAACATAAATAAAATCTATCTAATATTGCTCAAAACAAACAAACTCTCAATCCCATGGGGGAATTGGTGCTATTTTGATGTGGAAAATAGCCCTTTCCCAATTCCTTACAAGCTTGGCGATGATCAATGATGAAGGTTTGATGTTCCTTGATGAAAGTTCTCCATAACCTAGTTATGAAATGATGAACTATGAAAATGGATGACAATGGATGAAGTTGATCAAAACATGAAGATAATGACTTTGCATAAGTTGTTGTTCCAAAATTAGTAGAAGAGCTCTCCATTTAAAGGAAAGAAGGATGGAGAAATGAGAAACATAAAGGATGTGGTATTAAAGATGATCCAATAACAAAGTGCCACTTGTCAACATGTTATTGAAGAGAGGTGGAGCACATTTTGATCAATGTGCAAATAAATACTATTAGGTGGATATTTGAAATTGGAGAAGTGACATGTTGGAGGGAGAAGAAAGAAGAGTTAATGCCACTTGGCTTAAGAAAGAAGGACATATAAGAGGCCTTTAATGCCTTGTTGGATGGACAAGTCCTTTGGGAGGGAATTTTCAAAATGGAGGAATATTCCAAATTGATGGCTTTTTGAATGAAAAAGGAAGATTTAATAAATCAATTAAATTGATTTTCTTGCACAAGTTGCAAAATCTAGAGGATTTGAATGATTAGTGTAAGGATTAATCAGGATTTGATTATGTTAGATAATAATTAGCTAATTTGACACTTTGACTTAGATTTTAGGATTTAAATAAATAAATATGATCTATTCAATTAAATGGAGAACTTTAGAAGTTTAATCAAATAAAATTGATTTATTTAATTAAAGAGATGACCTTAGGATTAATCAATGACTTAATTAAATAAAATTGATTTATTTAATTAAAGAGGAGAATTATGATTTAATTAAATAAAGATTGATTTATTCAATTAAAAGGGGAAATATGATTTAATTAAATAAAGATTGATTTATTTAATTAAAAGAGGAAATATTATGATTTAATCAAATAAAGCTGATTTATTTAATCAAAAGAGGAGAATTGCGATTTAATTAAATAAAGATTGATTTATTTAATTAAAAGAAGAATTTGATGAATTTAATCAAATAAGGATTATTTAATTAAATAATTAGTAAATAGGATGATTAAAGAAGAAATGGTGTTAGTAAGTTGGAATCAAGTATGTGTTATCAATTAGGATAATTTTCATGTCTACATAATTTAACATGTTTTGTAGCAACCAAGATATAACACAATTGCTTAAACAGGTTGGGGACCACAAATCTTTCCCACAGTATCACCATTACCTCAATATATTTTTCCCAGTGCTCCTTGATCACCTTTTCATAATATAGTTGTAGATCTTAAGAAGACCCTTGCTAGTATATCCATATGGAAACTCATTCAATTATCACCTACATACAAGTTCCTATTTCGAGAAATGTTACAAATAAAGCAAGAGGAGCTACAATCTTATATTAAATCAAGTAATGTAACATCCTCCTTTCATTCCACACAAGACACATGGTCAGAAATCACATTCCCTAAACATGAATTGCCCTCACTTGAGATTCAAAACAAGAATGAAGCCTTAATGATAAAGGTGATCATTAATGAAACTATAGTTAGGTGCACTCTCATAGACAATGGAGCAGAAATTAATGTTTGTAGAATTGACCTTCTTGATAAAATTGGCATGGACAAAAGGCTCATTCAACTTGATGATGTTCATATTCGCGGCTTTGACAATGTTAATAGGCAACCACTAAGGATGATCATATTACCTATTGAGGTCAAACCTATAGTTTTTCCTACCCCTATCCATATCATGCAAGGATCCCTTTCATACAATCTTCTCCTAGGGAGACCATGGATTCATGCTATTAAAGGAGTCACATCTACTCTTCATCACATAATGAAGTTTGAATACAACAACAAGGTATACACAGTTGAAGTAGATGAACAAAGTTATGAATCATATGATCTCAACATTTCCAATACTTTCATTCTGAACCTATACAAGTTGATGTTAATCCTTCACCTACAAAAAAAATCTTTAGCGATAATTGGGGGTCATTAGATTTTATGCCTCATTTCAATAAAGCATCCAAAATCTCACCCTCAATATCCAAAGAGTCATATACAAAAGATTCTTTTTCAGATACAGGTTCTAATGATGATCAGGGTTTTACACCTCCCTTTATAGGAGAGTACAAAATGTCACAACCTAAACCAAAACAGGCTTGTGTTTCATATGCTCAACTTGGTTCTATGTCAATAACATTAACCCATGATAGCGATGGGGGCTATATAACTCCCATCCCTCATGAGGGAATGATGCATAACTTTAAAAAGGATTTTTGTTCTCATGAAGAAATCAATCCTTCGCAAAAACACAAACCCCCTTCATCTTAATTGAAAGATTGTTATGGTATTGGATATAATCTTCCTCCTACAAATGGATGCAATGAACACACAAAGCAAACTGACATACTATACTCTTTCAAGAAAGATCTAGGGTTACCTTCCTTATATCCATTCTCATCTAAAGCCTTATCATTTAGTGTATATATGACATCTTTTGAAAATAAAGGAACATCTTCTACCATTGATCAAAAAGGTATCTTGGCAAGACTAATCCAAGATCATTTGATATCTCTCCCTCCACGAACTTGAAATAAATTTTACTACAAGACTTCATTTTGTGCATATCATAGAGTTCATGGTCATTCTACTAATGAATGTAAGGCTTTAAACAACAAAATTATGTTGCAAGTATGAGCTAGTCTTGTGGTGTTGTCATTAATGTTGTCATTGATGTCAACACTATTCAGTATGCTCTAGATTGTACATGTATGGTTGAGATGCTGGTGAGATGCTGTGAGTACATGGAGCTACCTTTACGGTGTTGCAAATATGTTTTTGATAAAGGAAAAAATGAGTTTTATAGGGACCTGAAACCACAAGTTTACAACATAATAAAGGAAAGGACAAAAAAGTACTACGAATTAAATAGGCTGCAAAAAAAGAAAAGCCCTGAAAAAATAGTAGCCAACCAAAAAAATCCAGAAAGGACCACTAGAGAGCTAGCCGAGGCGCAGACCAAAAAACTAGCAACAACTAATCCAGAGTCTTCAGAACTTTCTTAGTCTCGACCTCCAGATCCTGCATATCTTGAACTCCCTTCTTGAAAGTTTGAATCATCTGTGGCGTGGGGGGTGCCTTCCTTTTCAGATTATCCCTGGTTCTCTTTGAAATCCCTATGTCCTCTTCTTGGTTTTTATCTTTAACCTCTTCCAAATCAACAACCAAGGACCCCTGTTGAGCTTTATCTAGTTTTTCAGTCATTGCATTGATAATGATAGCATTATGTCTTTCCATTCTATTATTTTGTTCAGTAATTATCTTCACAACATTTTTTATTTTTTCAGAGTCAATTTCTATCCTTTTGTCCTTACCCACATTATCATGGATCTCCTTACTAGCAGTGTTCTCATTACGCTCTTCATCCTTCTTGCATAACGTGGAAACCTTACCTTCCACTTCTTCCAATTTACTCTAGTGGGCCCAGTTTTTTATTTTTAGGTCATTAATTTCATGAAAGACCCATTTTGACATTCTAAAGTGGTCCACAACATTATTCCTAGCTATGCCCAAAAAATCATAAGTAGGTTCCCTATCAAGATTGAGGTAATTTTTACCAAGGTTAGAGGCTCCAGGGGACACAGTTCTATCATCTTTGTCTATCAACAGGATAGAAGAGGAGGAATTGTTATTTGTGCTAGGTTCCTTAGAATTAAGGGAATCTTCAAAGTATGAAACAAGGTTTTTAATAGGGAAATTCTTTCTTGCACCTTTGGCTTTGGGGGTAGAACTTCCAGGCTCAAAAGTAGGGTATACTTTAATGGGTTGGGGATTATTCCCCAAACAGCTAGATTCTATGTCATCATCCTCAGAAGCCAAAGAGGCATCTAGGTTAGCACGGGCCGACATTTTTTGGAAGTGTTCAAAAATTAATCTTATCAGACTAGTATGTAATATAGGATATCTTTTAGGGTTTTTCTTGTGGTCTTCCAGACTCTTTCTTAAGGAACAGAGTAAGTAGTAGGGGAGAGAAACCCTGACCTTATAGCGAAAATGATTGAGCAAGGAAAAATGATAGTCGTAGACCCTAGTGAACCGTCCATCTAGGGTGATATACTCCATAGTGATGCAAAGAACTTTTCTCCAAAGAGCTTTAATGGAGTCGGCCTCGAAGTAACTATTGGAAAATTTCGCAAGTTTCAAATTTTCCTTGTCTTTCTTCAGAAATCTAACCACCACTTCATTAGAGAATTTCCTATCCCAGAAAAATTTATGTCCTTTAGTGGACATACCAGTCACTTTAGTGGTGATATTTTCATCAAGGTTAACTTTTTTTCCAAAAAGGGTTATTTCACCATTGTTCCAATTCTTCTCAAAAAACTTTGTAGCTTCCTGATTAGACCCATGGAGTTTCTCCAGAAAAGGGAGTAAACCCCCACTTTTAACTTAGTTCCACACTTTAGTGTTTCTTGTGTGCATCTCGAAGCTTTCTGGCTCAACTCTTTTTCATTCTCCTCCCATTTTAGCAAGCACAATAATGTAGACAGAGATGAAATCTTGGTGCAAAATGGTCCCACCAAGCCTGTGAGACATATCTCAGTGTTGCAGATATGTTGGTTTGATGAGTTTCCAAGTGCTTTTGAGAAAATTAATGAAGAAAAGAAATCAAAGAGTTGGAAGTGTTCAGATTGTGCTCTGGTGTGTGCTCTTCATTTATCCTGTGGTGGTACTATGACTATGTGGTTCTAAAGATTTCATTATGGTGATCTAATGTTGATATAGTTTGAGTTTCAGTTTGTGGTGAGATGTTATGTGAAAGTTGTGTCCATCAGTATGTGTGTTATACTAATAGTGTCAGTGTTTTGTGGACTGGGAGGAATATGTTTGCTATGCATTCCTTCGTTGTTTTGTTTCAGATCCTGCAGATCTGGTAGATGTCTTCTGAAGGTATTTTCTATGCTCTAGCGAAGAGGTTTGGTGTTTGGTAATTAGAAAATCATGTTTTAGTATTTCTATGTGTGTTTACGCAAACTGAATAGACTGGTGAAATAAATTCAGTGATTGAAGCCTATTGTCTTTGTTGCAGATGTATCTAGAAGATCCTGAGATGTATTCTCATACATAATGAAGCATGTTGTGGTGTCAGTGTGTCATCTTCTTGTTGGGAAGCATGTGCATCATTGATAATTTGTGTTTTCATTAGGTTTGGTCAGCCTAGTGTTTACACTTCATTTGAAGAATAAAATTTAATTGAGGAAGCATTTAGAAGATTCAAGAATATTATTTTTATGTTTTTGATTAGTCCACTCTTATTTCTTTCCATTGTGGGAATTTAGAGTTGCTGACCTAATTTGAATTTATGAAATGATTTATTGTGGTTGACCTTGGTAAATGTTTCTAAGGTTTAGAATGGTATAAATGCAAGGTGAGTTGTGAATAATTGTATGACAGTGTGATGCAAAGTGACAAAAGTGTGCCACAAATCATAAGAGTAGAAGTTTGTGTGAGTGAGTTGTGATAAAAAAATTTCAGTCTATTGAATGCAGTGAACTGAAGGTTTTTGTAATCATGTGAATGTGCTTTAATTGCTATGGTGGATCTTTTGTTCTCTTTTGTATCTATAGTTAGTGAGCCTCTCTATTGGACAATGAGTCCTTTGTAGGTAGTGAGCCTTTGTACTTGGACAATGAGTCCTCTTTTGAGCAATGAACCCTTGGCAGTGAGCCTTTGTATTCAATTTATAATCTTTATATTGTGATTTAACCCTCATTGTGGTTTTTCTATTATTGGGTTTTCCATGTAAAAATCTAGCGTTTATTGTGTTGATTTAATTTCTATTATCTGTGTTTCATGCTCATATTTAATAACAGAATAGTGTGGTTGAAGATTTGATAAGTGATAAAATTTTAAGTTTGAATTTGTGTGACAATTGATTTGCTCCCCCTCTCAGTTTCCATGCACCTATTTAACAATTGGTATGAGAGCTCTAGTTCCTTGTTGTAGAGCTTAACCACTTAAGGAAGATCCAATGGCGCACAAGTTGGCAATCCCTATGTTTGATGGAACTGACTACAAATATTGTAAGGGACATATGAGAGGATATATTATCTCTCTTGGTTTCAAGACCTGGAAGGCTATTGATAATTAGTATACACTTCCGTCTAGTGGTGTTAATACTAAGATCTCTACTTATGAAAAAAATGAGAAGATGAAGTATGCAATTTGTAGTGGTTTATCTAAAAGTGGGTGAATTAAGGTTAATTCTTTGGAAAATGCATATGAAGTCTAGAAGAATTTGGAAGACATGTATGAAGGGGATGAAAAGATGAAATTGACAAAGAGTCTAGCGGAAAAGCATAGATTTGTGAACCTGAAAATGGAAGATGGTGAAGAATTTACAAGTTTCTTTCACAGGGCTGAATAGACTACAAATGAGGTTAGAAATCAAGGGAAGCTAGCAGATGAAGACATAATAGAGAAAATCTTGATCACCCTACCGGACTGCTACAATGATAAGATCCCAACGATTGAAAAAATGTATCCTCACTAAGAAGTACACCTTGGAACACTTGTTTAGCACCATGCAAGCATTTGAATTGAGAAAGTTCCAAAAAGATGAAAAGATAGAAGAAAAGGAAGAAATGGCATTTAAGGAAATGAAGATTGAAGAGGAATTAGATAGTGATGATGTTGATGAGTTGGAAGCTAACTTCACCAGGAAGTTGAAGAAAGGTACTAGAAAGTATAAAGGTATGTTTCCCTTTAAATTCTTTAGTTGTGGTAATATTGGTCATTATGCTTCAAGATGTCTAAATAGGACTCCACATAAAAAGAAAAAGGATTATAAGGATAAGGATAGGAATGATAAGAAGTATAAGAAGCTATAGTAAGTTAAGGAAGAGGCAGGTATTTTTTATGATGAATCTAAAAATGAGGTTGATGATAATGAATGGTTATTCTTAGCTTTGGAAAATAAATTTGTATCCACTAATTCTAGAATATGTGTAAGCAAAAGGGCTCTGGAGGTTAAGAAGAATAGGATGGAAGGTACTTTGTTTACTGCATTTCATGCAAGATAGGATGAATACTACTAGGTAATTGATAGTGGATGTTCAAACCACATGACTAGAGATAAGAGTAAGTTCACTAAACTCGAGAGATATGATGGTGGTTTAGTTATGGTCAGTGATGATTTAGGAGCTAAGATCTATGGTAAAGGTTCAATTAGTTTTGATGGAGTACATAGCACTGATGATGTATATTATGTGAAGGGTTTGAGGCATAATCTTCTAAGTGTTGGTCAGATGTGTAGCAATGGTTTTTAACTTGTGTTTCAGAACAATACCTATGAAATTAAAAAAGGATCCAGAAATGGACATATGATTGTTGTTGGAAGAAGAACTCATGGAAACATCTATCAGCTGAAGGGAGTTGATGGTCATTTTCTTGTAGCTTAGATCAGTGAAAGTTGGCTATGGCACCGGAGAATGGGACATGTGAATTTTGATAACCTGGTCAAGATCAATAAAAAGGAAATAGTTTGAGGACTTCCTAGAATCACAAGACCTGCTAATACTATTTGCAGAAGTTGCCAATTGGGGAAGAAAACACGATGTAGTTTTAAACGAAAAACACACTCTACTGTCAGAATGTTGGAGTTAGTACATAATAATCTATGTGTTCCAACTAAGACTAGAAGCCTGAATGGTGATAGATATTTCATGTTGCTTATTGATGATTACACTCGAATGACATGTGTTGCTTTTCTCAGAGAAAAGAATCAGGCCTTGGATAGGTTTAAGGTATTCGAATCAAGAGTGGAGAATGAATTAAATCTAAAAGTAAAATGTTTAAGATCAAATAGAGGTGGTGAATTCACTTCTAGTGAATTTAATGCATTCTATGAGAAGCATGGCATAAAAAGATAGTTTTCTGCTCCGAGAACCCCACAACAAAATGGAGTAGTTGAAAGGAAAAATAGGATAGTATAGGAAGCTACTAGAACTATGATGAAAGAATCTAATGTACCAGATGTATATTGGAGAGAAACGATACATATTGTTGTTTATGTTCTTAATAGAGTTCAGATTAGACACAGTAGCACAAAGACACCTTTTGAGTTAGGGATTGGTAAGACTCCTACTGTGAAATATTTTAAGGTATTTGGAAGTAGATGTTATATTAAAAGAGATGGATGAAAATATTGGAAATTTTGATTCTAGATGTGATGAAGGAATATTTCTTTGATACTCTACCACTAGCATGGTATACAGATTCTTTAACAAAAGATTAAGGAAGATTATTGAAAGTGCTAATGTGAAAGTTGATGAAGACATATGAAGACCTATTGAGATAAGTGAAGTTGAACCTAATGATCCTATCTACAAACATATACCTGAAGAAAATAAGAAGGAAGAACAAGAAGAAAAAGAAGAAGAACAAGTGGAAGAAGAAGAAGAAAATGAGCCAGAACCTGTTGCTAGGACTCCTAAATATGTACAGAAGAATCATCCAGAAGATCAGATAATTGGAGACAAGAGTGAAGGTGTAAAGACAAGAAGCAAAGTTGCAGTTGAGGTAAATTTGTGTTTACTCTCTAAAATAGAACCTAAATCTGTAAAAGAAGCATGTGAAGATGAAAGTTGGATGAGAGCTATGAAAGATGAATTGCAGTAGATAGAAAAGAATCAGACATGGGAAATACTCCCTAAGCCTATGAACAAAAATTTGATTGGCTCAAAATGGGTGTTCCAAAAAAAACTAAATAAAAATGGAGTAGTAAGGATCAAGGCAAGATTGGTATGCAAAGGATATTCACAAGTTGAAGGAATAGATTTTGAGGAAAAAATTTACCCTGTGGCCAGAATGGAAGCTATCAGAATGATTTTGGCATTTTTTGCACACAAAGACTTCAAAGTGTATCAAAGGGATGTTAAGTCAACCTTTCTGAATGGTGAGTTGGAGGAAGAAGTATACATGGAGCAACCTGAAGGGTTTCAACAATTTGACAAGCCCGACATGGTTTGTAAATTGAAGAAAGCATTGTATGGATTGAAGTGAGCTCCCTGATCTTGGTATGCAAGACTAGATAAACATTTGACAAAGCAAGGATTCAAAAAAGGTTCTGGTAACAACAACCTCTACTTCAAAGTGCAAGGTAATAAGATGTTGATTGTAGTTTTTTATGTTGATGATATCATTTTTAGAGCAAATGAAGGCATGTGTAAAAATTTTGTTGGAGAAATGCAGAAAGAATTTGAGATGTCTATGATTGGTGAATTGAATTTCGTCCTTGGTCTACAAGTGAATCAAACTAACAAAGGGATATTCATTTCATAGTCTAAGTATGTAAAAGAGTTGTTGAAAAAGTTTGGGATGGAGGATTCTAAACTGATTTGTACTCCTATGGTAAACAAATGTAAACTAAGAAAGGATGATGAATCTACTAATATTTATCATAGAAAATACAGATCCATGAGGGTATGTGCAGGATCATGATGGGCCAAAAAGTGGTGATATGATGGGTATTGTAGGGTATGTAGCTGATGACTTTTTTTTACCCAAAATTGATGAAACAAAAAGGGTTTTTAAAGGAGATTATCAGCTTTCCACCAACATAAATTATGTTTTACTTTGAATTTAATAAAGGGTATGTACAGGATCATCATGGAAAAAATAGGCCCTTAAGTGGCAAAAATTTAGAAAATCAAAGTTAGGCAACTTGATGTAAAAATTTGAATAAGTTATCTATATTATTTCAAAAATATGTAACAATAGAATTTGTAGAAATTGAATTTAGTTTCTAAACTACTAGGTTTATTTAGAAAAATCTATTTGGTAAAAATTGAAATTTCAATGAAATAGTACTTAAATTTCAGGAAAAAATAAGAAGTAGGTGTCGACCACCCTAACCACAATAAATGATAATATTTTTTATAACATTTTAGACATAAGTAGAGGACTCATGTCCAAATGTGATGCATATACTTTTGTAGTTTTTTTCTAAGTAAATAATTAATTATGAATTTTTTATTACAACTTTTAAAAAAATAAAAACTTCGTATGTCCTAACCACCTTAACTTGGTCAAAACTTCATGAAATTCAATTTTTTTTTTCAATCCTATAGTATGTGAAACATAGAATGTGACGATGTTTTGATTCAAAAAATATGATGTTGTTTGAAAGCTATAGATGTTTTTCAATCAGCCTATCAATCGACTTTAGTCATAATTCAAATAGAAAATGAATAATAATTATTTATTAAATTCAAAGTGAAGTAGAATTTATATTGGTGGAAAGTTGAGAATCTCCTTTAAAACCCTTTTCATTTCATCAATTTTGGGTAAAAAAAGGGTTTTCAGCCACATACCCTACAAATACCCATCATATCACCACTTTTTGGCCCATCATGATCCTGCACATACCCTAAATAATTATTATTCATTTTCTATTTGAATTATGACTAAAGTCCTGATTGATAGGCTAATTGAAAAACATCTATAGCTTTCAAATGGTATCACATTTTTTGAATCCAAAAAATGTCTCACATTCTATGCTTCACATACTATAGGATTAAAAAAAAAAATTGAATATCATGAAGTTTTGACCAAGTTAAGGTTGTCGACATACGAAGTTTATATTTTTTAAAAGTTGTAATAAAAATTCATAATGAATTATTTACTTGGAAAAAAATTACAAAAAAATATGCATCACATCCAGACATGAGTCCTCTACTTATATCTAAAATCTTATAAAAAAATATTATCATTTTATTGTGGATAGGGTGGTCAGACAGACACCTACCTATTTTTTCGCTGAAATTTAAGTACTACTACATTGAAATTTCAAATTTTTACCAAATAGATTTTTTTTAAAATAAACCTAGTAGTTTAGAAACTACATTCAATTTTCTACAGATTCTATTCTTACATATTTTTGAAATAATATAGATAACTTATTCAAATTTTTATGTCAAGTTGCCTAACTTTGATTTTTTTGAATTTTTTCGCTACTTAAGGGCCTATTTTTTCCATGATGATCCTACACATACCCATGATTGGTGGACTGTTGCACCTTACTACTATCAAACTAGATATTATGCATGCAGTGTGTTTAGTTGCTAGATTTCAAGCAAATCCTAGAGAAGCACATCTTATGGCTGTAAAAGGAATATTTAGATATCTTAAAGGAACACTAAATTATGGACTATGGTACCCTAAGAGTAATGATGTCACCCTGAGTGCTTATACAGATGTTGATTAGGATGGATGTGTAGATGACCAAAAGAGTACCGGTGGTGGTGCTTTCTTTCTTGGTGAAAGACTAGTTTCATGGCTGAGTAAAAAGAAAGAATTAGTTGCTTTATCCACTATAGAGGCTAAATATATTGCTACAACATCCTGCTTTACACAAGTTCTATGGATGAAGCAAAAAATGAAGGACACTGGAGTAGTATGTGATGAGCCTATTTCTAGTTTTTGTGATAATACAAGTACAATAAACATTTCAAAGAACCCAGCTATGCATTCAAGAACGAAGCACATATCTATCAAGTATCATTTTTTGAGAGAGAAAGTGTTGGAGAATGAGGTCAAACTGGAATATTTGACAACAAAGGAAAAAATTGTAGACATATTTACTAAGGCCCTTCCAAAGGATACTTTTGAGCATCTTAGGGAGAGGTTGGGGGTCATTGTCCCTCCTAACTAGGTGCACATGAAGGTGCATCAGTCCAGTGAATTCACAGATTCTTCATTTACCTAGACTGATTGATGGGTCTACTCTGCAAGGGAAGTAGAAAAGGTTTTTCATTGTTGTAGTATGAGTGTACTCCTAAGGGGGAGTAATTAGATAAGTTGTTCTTTTCCATTCATTTCAAAGGGGGAGAAAAGGTTATGTATTGCCTTCAATGACAAAGGGGGAGATTGTTGCAAGTATGAGCTAGTCTAGTGGTGTTGTCATTAATGTTGTCATTGATGTCAACACTGTTCAGTATGTTGTAGATTGTACATGTATGACTGAGATGTTGGTGAGATGATGTGAGTACATGGAGCTACCTTTATGGTGTTATAGATATGTTGGTTTGATGAGTTTCCAAGTGCTTTTGAGAAAATTAATGAAGAAAAGAAATCAGAGTGTTGGAAGTGTTCATATTGTGCTTCGATATGTGATGCATTTCTCCTGTGGTGATCCTATGACTGTGCGGTTTTGAAAATTTCATTATGGTGATCTAATGTTGATATAGTCTAAGTTTCAGTTTCTGGTGAGATGGTACGTGAAAGTTGTGTCCACTGGTATGTGTGTTCTACTGGCAGTGTCAATGTTCTATGGACTAGGAGGAATATGTTTGCTCCACAATCCTCTATTATTTCATTTTAGATCATGTATATTTGTAGATGTTTTATGAAGGTCTTTTCTATGCTCTAGAAAAGAGGTTTCGTGTTTGGTAATTAGAAAATCATGTTTTAGTATTTCTATGTGTGTCTACATAGACCAAACAGACTAGTGAAAGAAATTCAGTGATTGAAGCCTATTGTCTTTGTTGTGGATGTATCTAGAAGATCCTGAGATGTATGCTCATGCATAATGAAGCGTGTTGTGGTGTTTGTGTGTCATCTTCTTGTTGGGAAGCGTGTGCATCATTGATAATTTGTGTTTTCATTAGGTTTGGCCAACCTAGTGTTTACACTTCATTCAAAGAATATTATTTTAATTGAGGAACCATGTAGAAGATTCAAGAATATTATTTTTATGTTTTTTATTGGTCCACTCTTATTCCTTTCCACCATAGGAATTTAGAGTTACCAACCTAATTTGAATTTATGAAATGATGTATTGTGGTCGACCTTGGTAAATGTTTCTAAGGTTGAGAATGGTATAAAATCAAGGCAAGTTGTGAAGAATTGTATGACAGTGTCATGCAAAGTGATGAAAGTGTGCCAAAAATCATAAGAGTAGAAGTGTGTGTGAGTGAGTTGTGATAGCAGTTTTTTAGTGTGTTGAAGATAGTGAAGTGAAGGTTTTTGTAATCCTATGAATGTGCTTTAATTGTTGTGGTGGATCTTTTTTTCTCTTTTGTATCTCTAGGTAGTGAGCCTCCCTATTGGATAGTGAGTCCTTTGTAGGCAGTGAGCCTTTGTACTTGGATAGTGAGTCCTCTTTTGGGTGGTGAGGCCTTGGTAGTGAACCTTTGTATTCAGTTTATAATATTTATATTGTGAGTTAACCCTCACCGTGGTTTTTCCCTTATTAGGTTTTCCACATAAAAATCTGGTGTTCATTGTGTTGATTTACTTTTTATTATCTATGTTGAATCGTGTGCATATTTAATAACATAATATTGTGGCTGAAGATTTGATAAGTGATAAAAATTTAAGTTTGAATTTGTGTGACAATTGATTCACCCCCCTCTCAATTGTCCTACACCTATTTAACAAATTCAACATCTCAAGGAGTGTGGTGCTATTCCTTGTGTTGAATAACCTAATTCCTCTAACTAATACTTACTTCCATCCTATTCGGCTCATCCTTGTCCTGCACTATGTGGGCATAAGGGGTTAGTTAGCCTTGTCCTCATAATTCACGTGTCATTACCTCTTTCATCTAGTTGATCACCTTTCATGAGCATATAAGAGCAAGCTTGGGATGTGGACGAAATTCCTTAATTTGGCTCACATGTGACATCCTACCTTATTCATGATGTAGCTTATCAGAAACATATGACTTGGCATAGGGCTCTTCAAATAATCTCCCATGTCTTCTTCTACTTTAAAGCAATTTCTCATAGTAATGGTGTTATAAACCACTTTAAAGTGGGGGAATACATCGACACTCATGTTTCATTATGGTATTTTCTTTCTTCTTGTGATGCATTCTTTTCTTGGTGGTGCCATTAGGTTTAATTCCCTCCAAGAGCATGATATTTCTTTGACTTTTCCTCTCTTGGAAACATTAGGCACAATGTTCCCTAAGAAGAGACCTTGCATGAACTAAGAAAAACCCCTTTGAACATACCTTACACTATTTTAGCATTTACAACAATTGTTATATGGCCAACTTGCATAACACAACTTGCATGCTTGTAGATCCATCCTGTTTGTTCATGAGATCCAAGCATACAAAGTTTTTCTTGTCTCGTGAAGCTCAAAAATCATTTTTGTGTGTTGCATTATTAAAGTTATCAGGAGGTATTACTTTGGTATGGTTTGAGCATTAAGCCCAATCCGAGGCATGACTTTCCCCATAGCCACCTGCATGTGTGTGAGTGCATACCAACCATGAGTGTATGTTTCTCACCTTATAAGACTTCTCACCCAGCAGACAACCAAGAGTTCCTTCGCCTCATAGTGGGTATGCATTTTTTGGAAAAACATCCTAGATATGATCCACATCATGTTGGACAAAAGGTTGAAGCTTGATCCACCTTTTTTTTGTTTCTTTCTTTAAGTTCTTGACATTGCATCATCGTGTATCTTGTTTTACTACATATTCTACACCTTGTGCATGTCCTTTTGTGCTTATGTTGGTTTAACGTAGGATCTTGCATCCTAGGGGCTTAGCCACCTCCTTTGATCTTTTTCATCTGTTTTCAACCACATTGGTATGATTGGACCCCTCTTGAATGTCTACTTTAGTGGGATTTTGAAGCAAGTTCATCCTCTAACTAAAGTGGGAGCTAAATGGAGTCATTGAAAAAGTATGCCTTTTCCCTTGCTTGATTTGGGAATAATTGATGATAAATTGGACCTAATTCCACCCTGATCTAGTGTTGTGAGGTGTTTTACTCATCCACATTAGGTCTTGGGCCCTTTTTAAGCTCAATTAACCTAATTTTGTCCTAGTTTAATGTTGTAAAATGTATTTATATACATCTTCACATTAAAATTTGGGAGGTTTGTAAATTAATTGGACCTAATCTAGTGTTGTAATTTGTTTTACACATTCACATGGGATTTAGGGCCCTTCTAAGTTAAATAAACCTAATTTTTCCTTAATTTAGTGTTGTAAAGTGTGTTTATTCACATTTTCACATTGGAATTTGGGCACTCTTAGATTTATGACCTTTATATCATCGTTAATAGGCCCCCATGATGCCATATTGTGCACCCAAGGCATATTTTGATAAAAAAAACCTAACAAAATCAACATAAAAACTTAAATTCTTCACTCCCCGACACTCTAGCATGAAAAATAGCCCCTACAAGACCCATTTGCCACCTTGGGTGAATGAGTCCCATTTGGCCTATTTTTAAGGCTTTGAGTAGGAAAATTGGGTTTTAAGTTAAAATTTCTCCTATGTTAGCCTTAAGGACCAAATTAACGGTCATTTTAGTGGATTTCCTATATAAGAAAGCTTTCAAATCCTCATTCCATCCAAGAAACATCATACTTGACATGTCATCAAGTCAAGCATTCAAGAGTTAAGCATTCCAAGTCTTCACAAGATCATCAAGATAGCTTTCAAGATCATTTCTAAGGCATTCAAGGGCTGATTCGTCATCAATTATTGTAGATATTCAAGATCCATCATCGTGGAAAGGTTTTAATTGCATTACTTCATGTTCATGCTTCGTTATCTTATTTCATCATTTGGTTTAATTACATAAAATGGGTTTCACCAAGGCAAACCCCCATTCCCTAACAATCAACACTTTTGCTCTCTTTCTTTGTGTAATTATAGATTTATGTGCTTTGAATACTTGAAGATCATTGAAGATTAGGTTACAAGTTTTCTCCCCATTTGCAAGGTCAAAATCTTCACTAAAAGGTCATCTATAGCCCCAAAATTAGAGTTTCAAATCTGGGAACTTGGAGAAGCAGAAAGAGTAGACTAAGAGGTGTAGATCAAAACATTGAATTTCTAGAAAAGGAAAACTAGAATCATTCGCCACAAGTAGCGAATGAGTTCCATTGTGGGTTTTTTTAAGAGATTTTTATAGATTTGGATGCCCATTTCCCCAAAACCTGCTTCTATGTAGAAATCCAGAACTAGAACTGATTCACCCAGAATGTTGAATGAGTCCCACTAGGCCTAAAAAGTAGCAATTTCATTATTTCAGAGCTTCATTCCATTTGTTTCTAGATTACAGGAACACACTTTCAATTTTACAGCTTTATGTTTAGTTTCATTTGCATATCTAGGTCATTTTTCATATCAAACTATGTTTTCCAATTCATTATCTTTTCCAAGTTTAAACTTGGTGATGAATCCCTCTTGTAATTTGAAATCATATCCTAGGATACCTTATCGCCAGATCTCTCTCCAATCTTCATTGGATTGAGATCTCTAAGGTGTCCTTGAGTATAGAAAATGTGAAATAGGAACCCTGTCCTTGTGTTTATGCCTCAAAGGTAGGGAGCATCCATTTCCATTAACTACAAAAATATATTCAAACACTCAAGAGAGGTAGGCACTATGATTTTAACTTGATTTTTAAGTTATATTTTTAGGTTTGGAAGGGAAAAAATTGAGGGGAAACTAAAAAATTTAAGTAATCAAATAAAACTAAAATTCCTCCATATCTAAACTCCTTAAAAACTAACTTAATATGTCAACTTAAAAAAAAATTGATATTTTTATCTTCAAAATCCTTATTGAAAGAAAATGGGATTTATTAAGAGTAATCTATTCAAAATGATACTTTAATATTTGGACATTAATGAACGTAGGTACAAAAAGAGTCCTAGAAGACAATAACTATGAAAATGAATAGAAAACAAAATAATACGTATGGATAGAATACAAAAATGGAAATGGAGACCCATATCATCCAAACAAAAATAAAGAATGTTGCACAAGAAGAAAGATATATATTTTTTAGATACATGGATATATTAAAGGAAGTGATTAAAATGAGATTGAGAAAATGACCATGGATAATTTTTTTAAGGAAATAAAACAAGATAACTTAAAGAAAGTAGATTATGACTCATTGAAATAAACACAAAATGAAT
The DNA here is from genome assembly GCA_007258455.2 of Sequoia sempervirens. NCBI lineage: Eukaryota > Viridiplantae > Streptophyta > Pinopsida > Cupressales > Cupressaceae > Sequoia > Sequoia sempervirens. The sequence goes on along the minus strand of VDFB02322083.1, from coordinate 30,300,306 downwards.
TAAACCAAGGAAAAAGTAGAGAGTTAAAAAATAGGAAAGGACATCTAGGCTTCTTTTAAAGTATAAAAATATGAACATGAATTCCTTTGCAAAAGGGTTTTGTCTAGGAGATTAGAGAAACATATATCAAGGGGCTTGGAAACATTACATAGTGTGTATGCAAATTCATAATGTTATGCCAAAGAGGGTCCTTAGTTTAGAAATAATTAAGGTGAATTATTGAAGAAATAACTGTAAGGTTGGAATGGATTGATAGATTTGGTAGTATGGGTTCTCTTGTGAGAATCCAATAGGTATCTAAATAAGCACATGGATTTGAAGAAATACACTAGAGAGATATGTATAATAATCTATATGTAGTATTGGGTAACAAGGTAATAACACCTATTTATTTACATTGTTTAGGCCAATTTGTAATATAAGGGTGGTTGGTTTTTCCCTAAGGTAACTTTATTGAAAAAATCATGTTGATGCAAGGTCTATGAGATCACAGTCTAACATTATTTTAAGTAATTTTTTTATGTTGTTGAGTGCCACTAGTCTCTAAGGTCCTAATTATATCAACTAGGGTGGTAATGAGAGCCTTTTGGAAGGCATGATATTGTCTTAGGTTTATCTAACAATCATTGGTAAATTTCCACTTTGAGGGTGATTTTTTCTTATCACTATAATTATATTACATTAGAAAGAAAAAATAATGAGTATAATAATTTGTATTACCATTCAAAGAATATGAATGTTTTTTTAATATCCAATATAAATTAATACCTTCAAACATGTAATTGGTGGTATGCTATAATTCAATCAAATTTAAACTAGTAGTAATGAGAATGATAATTATATAAAACTTTTAATTTTCTCCATATGTTTAGTTGTATATAAATTATAGATTAACACATTTAAACATTTAGTTTAGGCTATTGGATAAAACTAAACTTGGGGATGAAAGCTTAATGATAATTGACTATCAAAAGGTAATAATGTTGAAGTGTTCTAAAGTTATATTATTTTCATATGCATTATAGATGAATCCTTCAAATATTTAGTTTCTAAGAGTATATTATTGTGTGAAATAAATTAAGGAAACAATAGGGGATATAATATGGAGTATTTATAACTTTAAAATATAAATATTTAGTTGCATAGTGCATTATAAATAAATTCCCTCAAAATTTTCATTTACGGTATCATATGTTAGTTAAAGGGAAGCCAATAATAATGATAATAATAAGAATTATATTATAATTTTAATAATATAAAAAATTGGTTTGGTATACATTATAGATTAACACATTTGAATACCTAATCCATTGTATGGGTACAAATATTTAGTGGATAAAACACTATAAATTAATTACTTCAAACATATTATTACCTATAGGTAATTCTACAATTCAATCAAGGTGAAAGTTTTTTTTTTTAATATTTTAATAGTACACATATTTGATTGGGTATAAACTATAGATGAATGCCATTAATTATCTAAATAAGAGTATGGACTAAGCATGACATAAAATAAAATTGAGAAAAAATTGAGAAGCTTTAATATATTTGACTATCATGGAGTAATAGCATTTATCTTCTTTTTAACATTGTATTTAATTGATATGAATTATGATTAAATTCCTTTAAAAATATAATTTAAGGTATGTTATTATTCAATCAAAATGAAGGGCATGGTAGTGAGTGTGATAATATTTGTACTACAATTTCAATAATAAATGTCTTATTAGATATGTACTATATATGAATGTCTTCAAACATTTAATTTAACTTACCTAGTCATTTTGTCAAAAGTGAATGGAATAGTAGGGACAATGATAAAGAATACTATTGCTCTTCTAATCATGCACATTCTTTTTGTATAGAGTGATTAAAAATTAGTTTTGTATGCATATATATGTATATGGATATGTATATGTATATAGATATATAGATATATGTTATATATATATATATAACATATGTATGTATGTATATGTACATATATGCACATGCATGCACACACATACAAACATATATAATTGTGCTATATTGAATATTTATCATTAAATTATTAAGTATTAATTTGACATGTAAATGATTATTAAGAGACTTGTGCATATAATCATTCTATTGCAATCTACCTACTCATTATAATTATATAACTTATAATACTATGAATATTTTAATTATTAATTTGATGGGTAAAAAATTATGCTAAAAGGGTTAATAACTCACTCAATTATAATCTACCCTCTTTGCAATTAAGTGGTTAAAATAAATTAAAAAAATTAAAAAAATAGAATACTATGTACCCTTGGTTGTGGGACATATAATATTGGGATCAGATTGTGTGGAGCAAATTACGCCTCTTTTCACGGGATGACCCGTGATCTTACGGTCAAATGCAGGACGATAAGCTCAGCCTTGATTGATTCAGGTAACCTGGACGAGCACCCACAGTTTTCAGAGGAACAGTTTTCGCCAATACTATTTCATGCGTGATAAAATTGACCTGTGAAACAAAAAGAGGTTCATAGAATGGCGACTTATACATGAATTTTGAGTACCTTCGCTGAAGGATAATAAGATTTTCTTGGCGTGTTTTATGCTATTTTGGGACCCTCTTCTGATTGTTTGAGATGACCTGTCACATTCAATTTTGCGTTGAAAGCAAGAACACCAATCACTATAAAGATATGATATCAATTTGCGAATCGTTCCCGCTCATTTACAGATTCATAGAATGCAACTCCAATATACGAACTTGAACTTGAATGCCAAAAGGAATATTTCAAGTTTAATATTACAATAAGTTAAATGTATTGCTTTCTTGTGTCACTTCAGCAGTAAGTTGCCCGTAACATGCTAAAAAAAAGGTATCAAAATGTTTTATAACAGAATACCTATTCTAGTTTACAATGCTAAGACGTTGATTTATTCAAATTGACTAGACTTTCAGAAGTAGTTGCGAGAATTATATCTTAAGTCAGCAAACAGCTACTTATTGATATTGTCTTTAACAGTGAACTGCCGTCCTAAAAATTGACGAGCCCTTCATTGAGATGAACGGCCATATCTCCTACATGCAAAATTATCGTCAACTGGTTTCTGATGTTTTCAAGCAAATGAGAATTAATCCTGACAGCCAACGGCTGTCGATATTATTTATATGCGTGCTAGAGCATGAATGGCATTACAGCCGTCTCGATCATTGGTGTGGTTGTCCTTCAGTCTTTATAAAATCAATTTTATCAGTAAGTTAATGTTCAAATTTATGTTAATGTTCAAATTTAAGATTGTTTATCCCCCGGTTCTTGCCTAAGTTGTTTGTGAGTGCAATTCAAGCCTCAAACATGTTTTTAAGTTCGAGCTAAGTCCTTGTCTCACTGCTAGGACTTAAATAGACATTGATTAATAGTCGTCCAAGATTTTTACATAGGTTTATGAATTATTAGTCCTTGTTGTAGGGATATTTATTACGTCGATAGACATGTCAGTGGTATTTGTAGTTTTAAACATAGTATTTTCTTTTAAAGAGAACATAAGATTAGAAATAAATAATATATTAATAATCATGAAAATGTGTAATTAGTTGAGAGAAGGAAGTAATGTATTATTTTATATTCATTTAAATAGATTTGTAAAATGTACATCATGTTAGTGTGTTAAGTTTTTTACTTAGGTTAATCTTTTATTTAGTTTTTTTTCCGTGTGGGTAATTTTCCTACCCGTCATTATTTTTCATGTCTTTATAAGGCACTCTGTAGATAATTTATTTCATAGCATCTCAATTCATTCATTTGTTTCGGTGAAACAAATTTTGCTTCTCTCATATCTGTGATGGATGTTTTAATGATGTATTGTGTATACCTGAGTTATACACAAGTCTTTTGTCCATCTATCAGATCACCCATGGTGAGGTACCGAAGGCTGTGGAATTCATTGCAGATTTTGTTTTCATCAAAGAGGCTAATACTGAAAAAGTCATTGCAGTTGGCAATGTTGATCATGAGTCTCATTTGTATACCTTCTCTTATTTTGTTGATGGTGATGACTATGTTCCTCGCACCCCTCTTGCTAGTGTTGCCAACAATTCTCTAGGAGAGATTGGTCATCTGAACTTTGGAGTTCTTTGAACTCATGTTGATACATCTCCTATTGCTTTAGAGGTTGATCCTTTAGCACAACAAGATAATTTTGATCCATCAAATCTTGTTTTATTGGATGAGTATTTGGTAGGCATCTCAAATTTGTTTGTGGAGCCTCATCTTGCAGATTTAGGAGATATACTTGAGAGGATTTCTCTCCTCTTTGATGACAGTTTTAGCTTGGCAATTGATACATCTAGATTGTCTTTGGAGGTTGACATTGTTGAGCCTTCACTTTCATTTGATTCGTCACATTTCTTGGTTATTTTTTTATCATGATTATGTGGTGGATTATTCTATTTGGAGATTTTCTTCCTCTTTTCAGTTGGACATGGAGTGGCTTCTTCATCACCTAGTGGGCTTGTTTCTTCCTAAGGGGAGAGGGGTTGCTTGTAGGCATTGGATCATCTTTTGTTTTCAGGCACATTTCATCGGCATTGGAGCTTCTTCATTATGGGGGAGATATGATATCTCCTTTTTCCTTCCTATGGGAGATCATTGATTATATATACATGATGTATGTATTCCTGGGGGGTATCATTGAGTCCTCCATCCATGCATCTTGTCTTTTTTTTATTTTCTTTCTTTTGGAGAGGGATTTTTTCCACATGGTTTTTCTCCTTTTCTCCAGTTGTGAGAGATTGCATTGTAAATGGGTACCTAACATGGTTGTGTAGCCAAGACCCATATTGCATTTTTTGCATTTCTACATCTTCATTCTCCCTAAGTTTGCACTTAAGGGGGGTGTTAGTGTGTTAATTTTTTCACTTAGGTTAATCTCCCAAGTGGTTTCTTCCCGTGTGGGTGGCTTTCCCACCTGCCATTATTTCTCACGCCTTTATAAGGCACTTTGTACATTATGTATTTCATAGCATCTCAATACATTCTCTATTTGGTTAAATAGCCTATGTGCTTCTCTCGTGCATTCGTAAAGGTATTTTGTTGTAGATGGTGCTCCTAGGAGGTGGATGACACCAACACATCACATAATTTATTTTCAAACGATTTTGGTTTCTATTTTTCAAATTCTTGGTTTTCAAGTTGCTTCCTCCTATGTTGATATTGAATTTTAAAAGAGTTGGACATCATGATTTATATATTGTTAATGTCCAAGCCGATCATAAGGGTATTTAGATTGTGTAGCCTCTTTTTCTTGGTATTATTAGAATTATACATGGAGTTTGATCTTTAAATGGTATGTCAAGCTTGACAATAATATGTGTTGGTACTTCTGATGGTACACATCCAAATTTGTATATTATTTCTCACACTCTCTAAAGTTCTATTTAGAAGACTAGTTCTATCCAAATATTAAAAGTTAACATGGTCCTAACATCCTTAAAATTAGTAACTATACATCAAGTTCATTTTTTTCTCCTTCTGTATTAAGACTACCCACTTTTTTAGCAATGCTACATGCAACAAAGTGTTTTATGAAAAATAAATAATTTCTTCTTATGCCTATGCACATTTTTAGTTTTATAACAAAAAAATGAATACTATTATTAAATTTTTCATTGGTTTTTGTGTCTATGTCAACATGGGTCCTTGTTAGTACAAATTTCTTGTTATCAATAGTTAGATCTATATATATTAAATTTGTGAGAAGTTGAAAAAACCTTTATTAATAAATTTTGTTTTCTCTTCTTTTTTAAATATTGTATCCAAATTAATGCTCAATACCTTTGTTGAATGTGCATGCATTCCTTCTACGTTTTTAATTTTTTATACTATCTAATCAACCATGTGAAGCTGGGTAGGGTGCCCTAGTGGGTGTCCCCTTCCAAGAATTTGTCCTCTATGTCAAATGTCATTATTGGCACTTCGACTCTTGGTGTTCGATCCTCAAGGTTTGCAACTAAAAAGGAGTGTGCTTTATCTCAATATGGTGGAATTGATCACCTTCCTCACTTGGGTGGATTTCCTTTGGAGAATAAGAATTATGATTCATATGTGGAAAAACTGGTGGCGAAAGGTTCCTTATCCAAAAGGAATCTTTTTTCTCATGATGCTTATAAAGCTTGTTGTGCTATGGATGGTTTGGGGGTGATTATTTTGAATGAGATTATGGATGAGTCCATAGAAAATATTCAAATGTTCTTTGTAGATAAATTATTATCCTTCAGGCCTAATATTGACCAGTACATAAATGGATGGACTCTATTTGGACCCTTAAAGGAGAGGCTAATGTTAGTGCTATGTCAAATGGACTTTTCCTTTTTATCTTTTGCAACCAAGAGGACTAATTTATGTTTTGATAGGAGGTCCTTGGGCTTATGACAATAACTTCAAAAATTATGTTTCTTTGTGTAAATGGAGCCTTGGTCTAGACCCATCTGCTGATTCGGGTTCACCTGCTCCAACGTCGGTTAGGTTCCCTAGTCTCCCACTTGAATTTTGGAACCAAAAGGCATTTCAGGGTATCACCAATTCTTTTGGTAGTCTCCTAACGGTGGATAAGGCTACTACCCTAAATTCTAGACTATTTTTTGCTAGAATCTGTGTGAATGTCGTTGTTAACAGAGTCCTTCCTTCCTCTATTACTTTGAAATCCAAATATGGATCATGGACTCAAGTCCTCAAATATGAGAATGAAAGGATAATTTATTAGCTTTGTGGGAAATTTGGGTGTCTTAAGAATACCTGTAAGAAGTAGCAACTCCTTAAAGAAAAATCTATTATTGAGGTTGTTGAACCCCCTCTTTCGACAAGATCCCTAATGGGTCCCCTAAATCAAGTCATACTTCTCCTAAGTCTAAAGAGCCTAGAGAGATTGAACCTAAAACATTGAAAAATGGGGTATAAGGGGTGTAATGATCAGGTGGGTTCACCAAAATGAAATGATGATATAGGACACTCTCACTTTTCCTAGTTTCATTACAAAAAGAGATCTCCAAAGGATAGAAATTACTTTCAACCTTGAGGTTAGTAAACCCTATTGGGAAGAATCTGTTGTTTTCTTATGATATAAATGATTGAAATACACTTTTAGGAGATAAATAAAATCCCTTAATGAACTCAAATATGTGACCTAAAACTTGTATTGCAGAGTATTATGATAGAACAAATAGGAATAGTAACTTTTAGGCATATCTGAGAAGGGAAGAATAGTTTGTACCTGGCTCCAAAATTAGGTTTTGAACACTGATGAAGGACATATTTTCCCTAGGGTGAATGGGTCTCTATACATTGGTCCAAAATTTGATTTCACAATCCTCAAATCCTAGATCCAAGCTTTTGATTTCTCCAAATTCCACTATCAGAAAGTTAGAAATAAAATCTATAAGTGACTTTTTGTGGCTTGAAAACTTTTATGACAACTTTACAAAATTGCTCTTTTGAGTGATTTTTAGTTCTTCTTCACCTAAAAATATACACACACAAAGAGGAATTTTTTTATGCTTTTAGGTGAATAGGAGTTTTCCTTAGTCAAACCTCAGTTTGGCAATTAAACCTTGATGACAAAATAATGAAAAAATGGAAAGAATTTAGATAAATGAATAATGCTATGTCATAATTCACAAAACCCTTAATGGATACCCTTAGAGGACTAAATTCTAACACATATCTCTAAGGATCTTGATCTTGCTTGAATTCGCTTGAATGATTGAATGCTTGCTTGAATTCTTGAAACCTACATCACAATGTTAGCTCCAAAACATACTATGAACACACATGAACTTTGACATGATGATATGATCTTGATTGATGTTGTAGATGACTAATAAATATGCTCTTAATTCTCTTCACAATAATGTTTTCTCTTGTGAAATTTTGAATTATGTGTGTTAAGTTTGAATTGATAAAATAACTATGTATTATATGTGTTTATCTAATTTACTGAAGATTAGATTCCTCAAGATGACATTTGAAACTTGAATTTGAATCATTAATATTCCACTAAAAACATATTAAAAATTGAGTCTTCGTGAATGGGTCCTAGGACCTAAATCCAAGACATACAATTTTTTTCCAAATGGTCAACACTCCCCTTAGAATTCCTAACAGGGACTAATCACATTTCATGTGATCCATGTCTCTACCATTTTTATCGAGCATTGATAGATCAATCTTTTGATACAATGAAAAATGTGGGCCAACAATTGGTATCAAAGCATTGGGTAGTGAGTTTTAATCCCCTTAGGTAACTTTGAGAGGGAGATTGTTGGTAGATGGTCAACACTCACCTTGGGATTCATGACAAGGGACTAACCACCTCTCATGCGATCAATGTCTCTACCATTTGTATCAAGAATTGATAGATCAATCTTTTGATGCAACGACAAACGTGGGCCAACAAAATTTCCAAGGTTTTTAAATTAATGTTGGAAATTATTTAATGTTTGTTTCCCTTTTAGAAAATGGGAATAATAAGGCTTATGAATGCATAGTTTAGAAAATTAGAAGATTAATTAAGGCCAATTAATTAAGGGGATGCAAACATATCGTGAAAATTTAAAGGAGTACATTTTTCAACACAACATTTAGACCCCACTTTAGTGAGAGAATAATCCCACTCTCAAATTCACAAAAAAGTAGAAAAATAAGTCAAGAGAGGTCTAATTAAACAATTGTTAGAAAGATGAGATGATAAGGATTGAGGAGGAGGATGAAGCCCCCAGAATCTAATATCCTATGGAAAACCAAGAAAGGAACAAAGAAACATGTGAATGTAGTAGTGTCACAAGATACAACATCATATAATGCCAAAATAAATGTGAATATGAAAAAGAAAAATGGATCAAGCTTCAACTATTTGTCAAAATGCTTTGGATCAATCCTAGGATGTTTGTCCAAAGATACACTCACATGGGCTAGTGCAATCTAATATACACTAGGTGAGCCCCAAGGAAATATGAGAAACATATAAAGGTCTAGTGTAGTCCCATATACACTAGGTGTGTACCCAAAACGATACCAAAAGTTATACGAGCCATGATAAATTTGATAAGGTATTGTTGTAAAATCCTTTGTTTCAAGTCCTTGATTATGAGTTTTTTCATAAGACATAACCTAGAGCTTTAAAAATAATCTATAATGAGTTTTAAAGCTTTGGTTAAAGGATAACGAATCAAAGAAATAAAGAAATGACAATGTGAAAGTTTGCAAGGTAAAGGGAAAAGTAAAGTTTGAGAAAAGTAATTAAAAAGAAACTAAAAGACTAAGCTTTTTGGGTGCCAAATAGTGAAAAAGAAAATTTTCATTTCCTTATGTCTCTTAAGCCACGTAGTAAGAAGAAATTTAGGGTTTTCTAGTTTGTTTGTTGGAACGATTCTTAGGAAATTCATGGCATGGAGTAGAAATAACATTTGGTCACTCGAGGTTTCAAAAACATTGCAAAAAGAATGGACAGATAGAACCTAGAAAGATAGGGTATGTTGGAATAAAGGATGGAGGAAGGTCAAAGAGGTTTCAAGAGATTTTATCAATTTATGCACATGTTTCTTGCATTAGCTTATCCATTTTATATGTGGTATGTGCTCTATACCCTACGAGGTGTTTGTCTTACCATTTTGAAAGGAAAATTTATTGAATTTTGAACACTTGTTGAAATATCTAACACAGGGTTAAATATTTCTATAGGCTATCATTGATGCATTTTTTTATAATCTGCTAAGGTTTACTATGCAGGTTCATGAAATATAGAAAATAAAAAGGTCATTAGTTGATAAGGTCAACCAGTCTCCAAACATTTTTCTTTAGTTTTGTTAGATGAGATAATAAAACCATTGTCAATATGTAATGTCATTGCAAAGCATAAACATTAATTTTTAATGTTGAATGTTATGTGTATTGTCTTCCTTTTTGAGTTTTATTTTCTATTCAATAAGAATGAAGTATGGGAGCATAAAAATAGTGCGTTCTCATTCAGCAATACAAACATTTGAGGAGAAATGTACTAGGTTGTTATGATAATATGATGAAAATAAGATAAGTTACAATGAAATTTCTTAATTGGAGAACAAATTTTGATAGTCAAGAATAAAAGGACAATATCACTAGAGGTTGACTATGCAATAGTATGCAAGTTTAGAATATAAATAATGGAAAACATGGGAACTATCTCTTTGATAAACATGATCACTTAATTTGTATACATGTCAAATAATCAAATGACATTTTATGAATGGGAAGCTGCAACTTTCAATGTGGATGCACTTGTATTTGTGCTTATTGTTTCAATGGGTTTGTGTCATGTTTTTCTACTACCATTGGCACCTTCAATGAAGTTGGTTGGGATGACATTTGAAGACAGTCAAGTCCTTAAGGCAGTGACCTTCATGGTTGTGATTCACAACTATACCATGACATTGCAAGGGAAGATTTGAAAAGTGGAGAATCATGATAATCTTCAAGGGTTTCATGGTTCAAATGGAGTTGCTTGTTCCATAATATAGGTTTTTCTTGGTGCTTGGATAGAAATCCAGAATTATGAGGAATGCATCAAAGACTGTGACAAGGTTGTTGAGAGATATTAATGATCTCAATTCCTTTATGAGTCAAATATGGGTAGTTAAGCATGATAAACCCTTGTAAAAGGAAGGGACAATCATTTAGATGAAATGGTAGTGTTGGTGCATGGTTTTATCAAAAAGGAACAAAGTTATGAATTATGCAATAGCATTGAAGAAAGATATTGCTAATGACAAAGTATAATAATAAGAAAAAACAATAGTATGCATTGCAAAGGGACAACTTATAAGTTTATGACAATCATATGTACCTAGCTGATTCCTACTAGGGAACTTATTCACATGTTAATTTTACTTAGGTCCTAAGAATCCTTCTAGAAGACTTAGTTGTCATGTCTACATCTAATCTTTTTTACTTTTATGTATATTTAGTTGTCGCATGTCATAGGATTAAGACACTTTTCATGATTATTTCTAATCATATGTCTCACCTTGGCTATATAACAAAGGGGTTCTCATTTTTAAGTTAATTCCATTAGATTATAATCCAATACCATTGTAATCTTTTGTATTATATATTTTCCATATTATATTGCATCCATTATTGTAAATTAATGCTCTTTCTTTTCTCTTGGAGAAGGTTGTTTTTGGTTTTACAAGTGATCCTAGAGGCTTGAGTCCTTGAGTGACTCTAACACTAACATTTAAAATTCATTTAACACTTTAGATCACCATAATGTTTACTAAACCAAACCTCAAAATAATTATTCTAGAGGTCTAGACCAAATATGAGGCCACATGGTATGATCTACTCCTCAAAATTCAACATAACCATTTCATGTAAAAAAGTTACCCTTTTGAAAACTTGTAACTATCCCTTCAAACCATGTGTCAAGTGATGATCCAATCATGTGTTTAGAGATATATATTTTGGGTCAACTAAACCTATAAGATATGAAAAAGGAAGACATATTTTAGGCCAACTAAACCTATAAGATATGAAAAAACAAGATGATAAAATCTTTCCTTTTGTGAATATTACTAATTATTTTACACATTTCCAATTTAAAATATCGTTGTAAAGGTAACCATTACCGAGCTAGTATAATGTAAGCAATATATTTAAGAGGGAATCAATGATTATACCTTATGATTTCAAAAATCACATTCAAATATTAACTATGTACACTATAAGATAGTGAGCTAAACAAGTTATTTGTTGATAGTTTACTTCTTATATCATTGTAATGATGGAAATTATCCCCCCATCTATAAGATACGTCAATTTATTATTTAATTTGGACCTATTTTAGTACCTTTGCATTAATTACCCTTCAATTCATCATTAATAGGCCCCCAATACCCATTATTTTGGATCTATTTCAGCTAAAAATTGGACAAAATCATTTAAAACATAGAAAATTCCAAAAAACCCACCTCAAAAATCTTGGGTGAGACTCATTGGCCACCTTGGGCGAATGAGTCCCATTTGAGGTCTTTTTCAAATTTGAGTGGGAAATTCACCATTTTTATTCAAATTTTTGGTTAAGGTTGGCCTTTGAGATCTAAATAACAGTCAATTAGGTGTTAATGCCTATATAAGCATGTTTTTATGTCATTTTTATCATCTAAGCAATTCAAGCAAGCATTTTCAAGAGCAATTTCAAGAGAGAAGCATTAAGAATCTTCAGCAAGAGCATTCAAATTTAAAAAGAAAGCAATGTTAAAGTCTTAGAGCAGCATTAAAGTGTTTTTGTAGGTCTTCAAGCTCACTTTCATTCAAGATATAACATTTTCAAGGGTTGATCATGGTTGTCTATGGTGAATCATGATGAATTCTAGGTTGGGGAGATGCAACTAGCCATGAAGCCAAGCCTAAGGACTTGTTTCCTAAGTGATTTCGACCTCCATTATCACTCTACATTTATCCTAAGGAACACACAAGTATCATTAGGGCTCATTTGGGTGATTAGAGGTCTCTCAAAGTCAGTCATTCATTAACATATTTCCATTCATGCATCTCATTCTTGCACATTAGAATAGGGTTGCATCATGTTTCATATTTACTAGTCTTAGACACACTTAAGGCTAGGGTTTACAGTCCTATTTGCATGCGTATTTCATTATTTCCATCAAGGTTTAATTACCAAACTAGGGGTTTGACCAAGGTAAACCCCCCCATTAGCTGAATCAAGTTTATATTCTGTTTTGCAAGTATTTTCACAAATTCAAATCTAGAATTCAAGTTGGAAGGAAAGAGCAGGTGTTGAAGTACATATTAGAACTTTAAATTCTTAAAAAAATAGAATGGGATTGATTCGTCAAGAGTAGTGAATGAATCCAACTATAGGTTTTTTTCAAATATGTTTGTAGATTAAGATATCCTTTTTCCTAAAACAAGCTCCTGTGCAAAAATCCTGATCTGGGACTAATTTTTCTAGGTTGGAGAATGAGTCCCAGTAGGTTAAAAAGTCAAATTTTCTAGTGTTTCAAAGTTCCAATCATACACTTCTAGATTTTCAGGTGCACACCATTCCTCTCACTACTGTTTTGTTTTGTTTCATTGGAATTTCAAGGTCATTTGGTAGATCATTGCATTGAATTAGGGTTTCATATTGCATCTTGCATTTCATTATCTTTTCCAAATCTAAACTTGGTGGTGAACCCCTTACCAGTTTGCATTCAGCCCCTAGGACAACCCTATTACAAGATTTCTTTCTCTTTTACATTGGGATCTTTAGGGTTACCCTTGAATGAAATTGGAAAAGTGGGTGTGCTCTATGTCCTAAACCATATGATAGCATCCATCCCACATTTTCATCATTTCAATCACTAAGCACATTGTTATTTTTATCATTTTTCTTAATTTTTTAAAAAAATTCTTTAGTCCAATGAATTATAAACTTATTCTTCTTTATCCTAAATTACTAGAAAATAATTACTCTATAAAGCCTCACATATTATCCTCTTGGCCTTATGAGTATTCATTAAACACAACCTTAAAAAAGGTTGTGATATTTCCTATAAATTGTATTGATTAATCTCCTAATTCCTCCAATGTTATCAACATCAATCCTAACATGTAAATAATGACTACAAAGTTATACGGTCTCTTTCATGCCATAAAAAAATTGTCTAAGGGATAACTTGATGACTTTGTCAATTGTAGATGATTGGATACTTTACATCCCCTACATAATACCTTGATGTCAATTTATATTATAATTTACATTGAGTAGTTGGTCATTCTACATGGAAAACTCTTAAGAATATTTTGAAATATTTAAGTGATAATTGCATAATTCAAATATTTATGATTAATAATTAAAAATAAATTCATCAAAACTTGTAATTTATTACTAACCCTTTCTCTAAAAAAAATAAAAAATGATAACTTAAAAATAAATATTCATCCAAAATATTTGACAATTTCATGTGACTTATAAAAAATACAATGCTCCTTCATACCCTACTATTAGCTTCACCTAGAAAGAAATTCCCTATATATGCAATCACAAACCATTTAGGTAGATCCTAAATCTTAGATTAACTATCAACATATGCATTAAATAATTCTTATATATTCATCATCTTAAATGAGGCACTTAATTTTTGTTTCAAATAAAGATTCCAAAAATTTAATGGATAAATGCAAGATAATATCATTCTTGGTTCTCATGGTTTGTTTATAAGAGATAATGAAATAGAATTTAATGCAGTCATGAAATAGACTTACAAAGACGTTATTGTGTCCTTATGTTTATGTCCTTGATCCATGTGTTATTGACTTCGTCCTTTTCTTTCAACTAACTCCTATTTTACAATCACATCGACTTGACTTAATTGCTCATTCATTTTATTTTATGAACTACATTTTTGATCTAATCATTTGATAACTTGATATAATTAACAATAAGAAACTTCCTCAATCCCAACTGTTATTTTCTTCATTCATTTTCCTCAACTGAACTTCTATTTTATAGCTATGTTAGCTTGGTTTAACTGCCCATTTTCTTTGTTTCATGAACTGCACTTTATAATCTAATCATTTGTTAATATGATATAATTATCAACAAAAGACTCAATTTCTTCATCCATTTTCCTCAACTGAACTTCTATTTTATAGCTATGTTAGCTTGACTTAACTGCCCATTTTCTTTGTTTCATGAACTGCACTTTATAATCTAATCATTTGATAATACGATATAATTATCAACAAGAGACTCAATTAAGTCCTTTCCTCTTAGAGGTGATTGGTTTCTAGCACTTTAGATTGTAATGAGTGGGCTGAGCTGGCCGACTCCCCACTCTCCGTAGTCTAAAGTTGTCTAGATTGACAATACCTTCATCTGGGTTGAATTCAAGTGTTTCCAAAATATGTTCCACAATCCTCTGACGTGGCATGTTCCCATTGGTTGAAGTGCTAGTGGTGTAGTGGGCCTGCAGAGGATATATTGGTGTATAGTGGTTTGATAGTTTGTGGAAATTCCGTGATGTAGCCATGGTTCATTAAGGATGATTGGAGCTTCCATGCCTTCATGTCTTCTAGTAAGTGGAAATGGTTATTTGACTTCGTACTCTGTAGTATAATAACTTCCTGCCATGCAGTACTAAATTATTTATGGGATAGCGGGGCACATTCTGTCATTTCCGATTGGTCAAAAGGACTAATGAGCAAGAAAGGAGCGTATAGGTGTACACCAAAAGAAAGGATGCCGTGTGGCTTGTACTTCGTAAATATTGTTGGCCTAATATGTTTGTGTGGCAAGGCATAGTATATAAGCTAATATGAAGACAAATATATAGTTGTGTGGATTTGTTATTAGCTTTGGATTATTTAGGCATTTTACCGTGTTTTAACTAATAGCATGTTAAACTCGTTGTAGCCTATATTAGCAATTGATTTGAGAAGGGGTCTCCAAAGTGATTGTGAGCAATCAATCAAAGCCAAATGTTATAAATGATTTATTCAATGGTTGTGCCTAAGGATTTAAATAGATATGGCATCACAAATTAAGGTTCCAGAGGAAGTTATAATGAAAGTGACTGTAAAGATCCTAATTAGTAGGAAATTTAGTTAAAATTAAGGTGGTGTCTTATTATGCAATAGATTGGTGATAATTGTTTGCATCTTGTTAATTTTGATAGGAAAATAGTGTCTTAGCTTTGCAATTAGACGAGGTTACTATTTATGATAAGTTTGCAGTTGAGCACAGATTGATGTGGAATTTTCCCCAAAGCTTCGAATCGGCCAAAAAAGCATGCTCGTAAATTTTTGTTTCAAGATCATGTTTGGATTTAAAGATATTAAAGTTTTTAGTTTTCAAATATTTAAAGTCCATTTGAAGGCCTTAGACGTGTTTTTTGGACCTAAAAGTTGTCATAACTAGTGTAGCAAGTTAGAGCTTGATAGAGCACTTCACGATCTCTCTAACGGTTCAAACGGTTCGTCAATCAAACACCTGGATCAAATGTTATGGCCTCTAGATGTTGGGTCTCTTGAAATAGGAAATGTAAAAACATGTTAGACACATAAATGAGTTGTAAAGGGGCAGTTACATGTGGTGATGTGTGTTTAAAACCATCATAAGCATTTTTTATTGGAGATAAGGATGGGCTCCACTTTTTAGGTGGTTTTAGCTCATGGTTTTGTAATATCGTTTGATGGTTTCATGTATTGTATCTCCTATATATTGAGTGCATAAAATGAAGATTGTGTGTAAGAGTCTTATAGCTAATTAGTTGCCTCTAAATATCTGGTTGTTGATACTCCTACGAGAAGCTTTCTCTACAAGTATAATGTAATCTTGTTCATTTTTGAATAATATATTGGGTTGCTTTTGGAGTGTGGGGTTTTTCTCCTTAAAGGGTTTTCCCCAAGTAAATTACTATGTTGTGGTATGAATATTATTATTTTTTATTTGTTTTTAAGTTTTCGTAACTATTCATATTTGAAAACTTTTTACATAACCCTCCTCTCAAAATTAGTTTAGGAAGTTGTTCTGCTACCTTAGCTTCCTTACAAATTTTAAAGTTATTTTTTGGTTCTATTTATGTGTTTTTATAATGTAATTAGGGTTCATCGATAAACCATCTTTGTACATGGATACCTTAAGTTTACTCTAGGGAATCAATTGTTTTATGTCATAGTTCTACAAGGGTTTAGAATGGATTGTATGAGTCCTAGGAAGGCCACAAGTGAATATCTACATACTTGAAGGGAATGTTTCAAGGAATCTTTTGAGAGTTCTATGAGGTCTCTTTAACCTCACTTGCTAGTTTTTCATCTTTAGGATTAGTTAATGGAATTACATGTGGTGTATTTCTAATAAAAGAAGAATAATTGAATAATATATTATGGTATGATGTCTCTTGATTCTTCAATACATATATGTGTGCACTCCTATTTTAATTTCTAGTTCTTTTTAATACTCTAATTTTCCTTGAAGACTATGAATCGACTTCCTAATTGATAGGAATTATTTTAAATGATGAAACACAATATTAGATTTTACATATATCTCGTGTTCCTCCAAATAATTTTGTTAATTTGTATGATTTGTAAAATATCCATGTATTAAATCTTAAAAGAGATCAAACCTAAAATTTAATTAAATGATCAAGCCTATGTGAACTCCAATTTGCACATGTCTATAAATTTTTTAATAGGATTCGCCTAGTGACACATATAGGTTTTAGATCATTACTTGGATGTGTAATTTTATAATTATCTTCTTAAGAAAAATCTATAGGTATATTCCATAATCGATAGCATAGTGTAAACTTAGTGTCATCTAAGTGGGGTTAAAATAAACATTGGTTATGACTTATCACGACCAAATATATTACATTTATCTCTTTTATTTGACATGTTGATGGCCTATAAGAACACCCTGGACTATGTTTAATGGATTCTAAAGTGAAGAAAAGTTATCCTCTCTTAGAAAATGGTCAATTAAAATCTACTATCCATCATTATTCATAGTTCTTTATCTTGGTTGTTGAGCCTAGGTTTTAAGCCTAGACTCTAGGATTTATGAAACTATGGTTTGTCACCAAAAACTTGGCATACTTCTTGTGGAATTATTTTATTATTATTGCTAAATTTTGTGTCAATTTTCTAGTGGTAACCTAACCTATTCATTGTTTCTCCCTCAGCAAAACCCCTTTTCATTTCAAAAAAATTCTCTCTAGAAATCTTGATATTATCCTTGTGTTCATATATTTTATCTTTTAATAGGAATTTCTTATCACTTATCTAATTTATCTAGTTGTATTTTCCCACCATAAGGCTTCAATTATATTTTTAATATATGTTTTATGGTACAATAGGTATTCCAAAGTTCTCAATTGTTTGACTTTAATTATTCTCTTATCATTCTATGGTTAATATTACATTTTAGCAATCCCTTAACCATAGATAGTCTTAATTCCAATAGGTCTCTCTTGTTTGAATCTTCTAAATTAGTTATGATATTAGGTATACTACTTTTGGACACTTAGTATGAGGTTGATCTTTATTTTTAGACTCGAGGAGCAATACTTCTTTTGTTGAGGCATGTTCTATTATGGATTTAAGGTTTTTTTTGTCATATATTTTTTATTTGAGTTCTAACCTTGTGTTATTTATAGGATATATAAGGCCTCATATCACACTTGGGTTACCAATGCATTTTTCATTACATAACATAACATTAAGTTTAGGAATTAAAGCCTTATTTTATTATTAAAGTGTACTTTGGAATATTCTTTTAGATTTCAATTATAATGGAAATTATTTATAGTTAAAACTTACTCATGCTAATGAATGTTGTTTTAGTTGGGCTTGGATATTACTATGGTCCAAATTGATCTAAAACCCTATTTATAATACTATATCCATCTATAGTGTAGAAAAATGTAGCCCTTTACATTTTCATAGTTATTTGGGCCCTTCCTAGGTACTAAAATTGGGATTCTATATGCCTTTTTTGGTCCTATTTTGCATCTACAAGCGTTATTTAATGCATTTCTCTAAGGATAATCCTGACACATGTAATTCAACCACTCATAATTTAATTATTTTAGATTTTATTGCCCAAATTTAGTGATCTAAGACTCATACACCACCTTGGGCGTATGGGCCCCACCTAAGTTTCAGGGCCTAAACCTAAATTTAGCATAAAACACAACATTTCTTGAAATTTGTGTCCAAAGCCTTGCCTAGTAGGACTCATATGCCCCAACTGGCATATGATTCCTCCTTAGCTTGGACCTGATTTTAAATTCAATTCTTGGCAGGATTTTATTCTCCTAGATTTGATGTTGGATTGTAGAGTTGTAATTTTGAGAATTTGACATAAACAAGTATAAATACAAGGTTATTTCACATATTTTCTCGTAGGAAGTTATGTGATCTTATGAGCATTCAAGTAAGAGCATTATAAAGTATTCAAGAGCATTCAAGAGTTTTTATCAAGCATTTTGGAGCTACATTCAACAATCAAGCATCATGTCAAAGTCATCATGCATCATGTTTTTTTTTGAGCTAACATTTGTGATGTAGGTTTTTGAGCTGACATTTGTGATGTAGGTATCTCGTGATACAAGCAAGCATTCAAGTGAATATCCATAGCATTAAATTAGGAATCAAGATCTACATTCATGCTATCCATTACATACAAGTTTGCAACCTTTTAGTCAAGGGTTTGGTGAGTTGCAACATCACATATTGTCCATTCATCATTCCTTCTTTTTATTTGATTTTATTTCTCAAGGTTTGATTACCAAAATGGGGTTTGACTGGAAGGAAAACCCCTATCCACTAACAAAACAACATTTTTCCCTCTCTTTCATGTGTGATTTGCATTTTTAGGTTGAAGATTCATTGAAGAGAAAGATTGGAGAAAAGTTTTCAAGTTGCAAGTTTCCAAAGTTGCCATCTACATTGCAAGATCATGAAATTCACCTACAGGTTGCAATTTAGTGTTTCAAAATCAAAGGTATGATAGGAGAGAAGCTACAAAAGAACATTAGAGGATATCAAAATTTTAGAGCTACATTGATATTGGGACTAAATCACCACTTGTGGCGTATGAGTCCTAGTATACCTATTTTTAGGCATTTTCTGTAGATCTTGGTTTAGCAGTTTCAGATTTTAATTTTGGACCGAAACCCTAAACTAGGACTAAATCACCCCAACTAGCGTATGAGTCCCAATGGGAATTAAAAGTCAATTTTTCAAGATTATGGACCTTGTTCTGAGCTTCTTCGGGTTTTCAGGTGCACCTTTTCCCTTTCTCGGTTCATTCTTCTAATTTTCAGTTTCATATATTTAGTGGCATATTTAGGTTAACATATCATTGCATTTATTTCTTTCCAATCCCTTGTTTGTTGGTGAACCCCCTTTTAGTCTTTAATCATACCCTAGGACACCTTATTGTAGATTGATTTCCCTCATTTTCATCCCTAGATTGAGATCTCTAAGGTTTCCTTGAATGAAACTTGGAGGAAATTGGTGGTTCTATCTCCCAAAACATAGAGCAACAATTTTCTTCATTTAATTTTGGTGAACCTGGCCTTTAGAACACCTTCATTTCTGATTTGGATTGCATCATAGTCCTATATCTAGCTTACATTAACTTTGCATTAGGTTTTGCATTAGTTAATTTGTATCTAGGGTTTTAAAATCTCGCATTAGTGAAAGTGCTTATAGGTTGCAATTTTTGCATCTAGCATCATTGAATTTCACTTAAAATCTATAATTGCACTTAGCCTACATATTATTCAAACTAGAAAACATAAATTTCACTGAGAATTTGCTACAATTCATTTCAAAACCCTAATCTCAGACTCAGACGCCCCTCTAGGTGATTTAGTCCCAATATAGGTGGTTTTTCTTGATTTATGTGTATTCTATGTGGATAGCTTTACAACATTTGAATCCTTGAAAAACCCTTACTAGGACTCATATGCCCCTCTAGGAAATTTAGTCTTGTTTCAAGCCTTAAAATACATTTTACAGTATTTAAAACTTTTTTTCTGTGTTTCAGTTTGTTGCTATTACATTTTTGTTTCAGTTTGTAGATTTTATGTTTCATTCATTTCATTGCATCTACCTTAATTTCATTTGACTAAAAGTATACCATTTATCTTGTATTTTGCATTTCATTGATTGTCCCATGCATGAGCTTTACAACTTGGTGTCCTATTGCTAATACTATAGTGAGATGAAGTTCAAGACTCATGTCATCCCATGATAGTACAATCATCGTGGATCTTGGGTTATCTATCTCTTTAACTACTAGTCTTGACACTAGTTCATTAGGTATGGACCATTCCCTTAACAAATCTTTTCCTTCAAGTAGTGTGACAAATGTTGAAACAATGGTTGCTAGTATTTCACAAGAAAACATAATCCAAATCCGTGAAGACTTAGCAAACTTACAAAATCAATAGAGTACTTAAAAAATTTCAACCACTACTATTCCTACCATAGATAACATACATCACATGATTGAAAGTGAAGAAGGAGTTGAACTTGTGTGTAACTTAGCTTAGATTTTTGGAAAACATCTTACCTCAACAACTAACAGAGCTTTACCTTCGAACAATGTCCAAAATCAAGGAGGAACTCAAATTCCCCTTCCCACAACCATTTCCTCTATTCCTACCTATACCAACCCTCACATTACAACAACAATGTAACCTAGTAGTAATGTCATTTCTACCTTGGGTATTTTTGCTAGCATTCCTAGTACCTTTTTGGTATCACATGTCATATATCCTACCACTTTACCTCCTATAAGCATTCCATTCACTTCCCCCTCGAACACATATACACCTCCACCATATTCACCTCCATCTCAAAACAAAACCAATGACACCATCATAAATAAAATTTTACAAAAATTTTCATCCCTTCAAAAGAAAATTTTTGCTATACACCAAAATAAAAAATGGCCAACCTAAACACTATGTCAAAAAGCAATCCCTTATCCTTGGAGATATTGAGAACATTGATACCACAACGTCTATAGATTCCTAGAATTGAGAATTATGGGGGAAAGGAGATCCTTCTAACCATGCTTCCACTTATACCACCTTGTGTAGTGATTTTTTCCTTGAAGATAAGCTCTTGGCTAAGCCTTTCCCTAGGTCCTTGAAGGATATCGCATTAGAATAGTTTTCCTCATTACCGAATAACTTAATTCGTTCATTTAGTGAACTTGTCGAGGCATTTACTAACCATTTCCAAGTGCACATGACTCCTAAGATGACACTAGCTGATTTGATGAGATGCAAGAAAAAAGATGATGAAAAAGTACAACTAACTTTATTTCACGCTATCAATCGGTTATTCCCAAATCAACATAAAAATTCCCGATCCTCACCTTCAATGGATGTTCATTGATAACTGGAAAACTAAGATACACGATAAGCTTAGCATGATGAAGTTTCTTTCCTTTATACACTTGTGTACTACCCTTCATGATTATCAAAACTCGATTAGTAGTCGTGAAACAAAACCCACGAGCTAGCCGACATGAAAAGCTCATATCCACAAATCAAAACAATGATCAACATTTCAGGAAATAAAATAAAGGCTTCCTTCAACTTAAACCCCCCTAAATCAGCTCAACATGTCAATACGCAAGTGGCTGCTATAAAGAAAAAAAAAGTCTTTTTAATAGGGTGATCCCACAATAGTGGTTTACAATTTTTGGCCAAACTAGACACTGAAATTATTATTTTTAACTAAATCTTCACATTCGAGCACCTATAGCGGCTAAACCGTGAAGAATTTGAAGATGATGCAAACTAGAGTCTCATCATATTTTGTCTACAGATTCTAAAAATATTTTTTTCAAAATTTTTGGAATCAAATTGCACTTCTTTTTCCATCTCCCACAAAAACTGGTTTTTTTCATAAAACAACATTTTAAAAAAGCGACGCACATCGTATAATGCATAACTTTTTTTCCATGAAGGATAAAATTTTAATTATTTCAAATTTAGATTTGTAACTCTGATATCTAGTGCTTCCATTTGGTTAGATAGTTTTTTATTGAATTTTTTTTTAATCAAGTTTTGAAGTCAAAACAATTACAATTCAGACATAGCAGACCATATAATGTTAATTTTTTTGTATATATCGAAATTCTTTTTTTTTTTTGTTGGATCAAGGACTTCAATATCTAGTGCACTCATATTTTTCATTTTTTTTTTTGATAATTGCTATTTTTCCACATGTGTAGAACAAAGACCTTCATTTTAGATGAAAAACCTATGTTTAATAAAACTAAAAAAACAAATACATAATAAAACCAAAACATATTAAAATTATATTCGTTGGATAGCTCATTTCTGAGGACTACTTGATTCTAGTTGGGTTTGTGAAGATTTCTCCATTTTCATCCTCAACCCAAGCTTCGAAGTAAAAATTTGGGTTGTTTTTGTGAACAAGGTCAAAAATCAGGGAAAAGGGGGGTTCACTAGAACCAAGGGGTTCTAGCGAACCCCCTTCCCAAAAGGGTTTTCATTTTTTGTTTGTCTTGCATGCATTAAATGGGTTCACTCGAACCCTGGTTCAAGCGAACCCTTTTTTGGTCTGTTCGAACCAATGAGTTCATTCAAACCCCTAGAATGAAAATTTTTGGCATGGGGTCATTTTTTACAAGTTTTCCTTCCTCATTCGAATTGTAAACCACTTTTGTGGGTTTACCCTTTACATTTGGAGATCTGGCTGGACAATTTACTCCCTTACTCGATGCCCTCCATAGCACAATGTCACAACTTTTAGAACATAAATTTATCACTTTACCTCCTGTTAAGACACCTGATCCTAATAAGCCTTTATGTAAAAAATTTAGATCAAATTCATATTTCCATTATCACTAGCAAAAGGGTATGTGTAGGATCATGATGGGCCAAAAAGTGGCAATATGATGGGTATGTGGCTGACGACTTTTTTTTAACCCAAAATTGATGAAACGAATAGGGTTTTTAAAGGATACTCTCAGCTTTCCACCAATATAAATTATGCTTTACTTTTAATTTAATAAATAATTATTATTCATTTTCAATTTCAATTACAATTAAACTCCTGATTAATAGGCTGATTGAAAAACATCTATAACTTTCAAACAGTATCAAATTTTTGAATCCAAAACATGCAGCACATTCTATGCTTCAAATACTATAGGATTAAAAAAGGAAAAAATGAATTTCATGAAGTTTTGACCAAGTTAAGGTTGTAAGACAAAAAAAATTATATGTTTTAAAAGTTGTAATAAAAAATTCATAATTAATTATTTACTTGGAAAAAATTAGGCCACATCTGACATGAATCATCTAATTATATCTAAAATATTATATAAAAAATATTATCATTTTATTGTGGTTAGGGTGGTCGCAGACTACCTTGTTATTTTTTCCCTGAAATTTATGTACTCATGCGCATTGAAATTTCAATTTTTCACCAAATAGATTTTTATTTTTATTTTAAAAATAAAGTACTTTAG
Source organism: Sequoia sempervirens (assembly GCA_007258455.2). Classification (NCBI taxonomy): domain Eukaryota; kingdom Viridiplantae; phylum Streptophyta; class Pinopsida; order Cupressales; family Cupressaceae; genus Sequoia; species Sequoia sempervirens. Next base: position 30,276,258 of record VDFB02322083.1, on the reverse strand, counting down.
AAACTACATTCAATTTGCTACAAATTCTATTGTTACATATTTTTGAAATAATATAGATAACTTATTCAAATTTTTACGTACGTCAAGTTTCTAAACTCTAATTTTTCTGAATTTTTTGCCACTTAAGGGCCTGTTTTTTCCATGATGATCCTGCACATACCCAAAATGTACATAATATAGAACATTGTAAGTGTCTTAAACATCTTGTACAAGACCTCATTCATTTCGATTGACTTCAAATTGGAGGTGTTAATGATTAAGGAAATAAGTCTGTTGCCCCTCCTAACCAAAAACTACAAATCTTTACCAACTCTATTCCTAATCATAACATTTCATTTGTCAAAGCTAGTGAAACTAAGAAGAATGATGTGATGAATGTTGACACGGATGATGAAAACATGGATACTATTGGATAAAGTCCTATGGAGACTAATGAACAAATTCAGTTGGAGGATATGATTGGATTGATCTAAATTATACCTCATAAGGGTCAAACTAAAAATTTTCTTGACATTGCTTTCTCATCTAAAGATATAAATATAAATGCACATGATGGTCCTCTTTACATAGCTAGTTGAATCAATGAAAAGCCCACTAATGGGATATTAATTGATCTCATATGTGGAGAGAATGTGATCATTGAGGAATTCTTACTTTTACATGAACTTTATCAAGAAACATATGATAAACCAAAAGCATGGATAAAAATGCATAATGGTTGTGGACAATGATTTTGGTTACCCAAGAGGTTTCTTTAACTCTTCTAGGTTCTTCACTTAAAAGGATAGAAATCAGCCCAAAATGCTAATGTCTACACTCAAGACTAATGTAAAAGGGATGCAATGTCTCTAAATATGATTTATTAATGCAATAAACTAAAAAATAAATGATTTATTAATGCTAAACCTAACAAATTGGAAGTGCTAGAAAAAATAGCAGGTATGCCAAAACACCTAAGAATGCAAATAAATGATGAAAGAATTAAAAAAAATTGGAGAGGTGCACTTGGAATCTAGGATCTGATGCAGATAGGCTCTGGAATCCTATAGAGTTGACTAGAAATGTTGACTGGGACACTTACACCAAGTTCAGCAACTTAGTCTAGTTTTGGGGAAAGTTTGTCGAAACAGGAATCTACCAAATGGGTGTCTAGAAATGTGAAAATCAATTTTCAGGCTTGGCATGGGACTAATTCGCCATAGATGGCGGCTTAGTCCACGTGGGGATTTCTGGAATTTTAGAATAGGATTTTGTAGCTTCCATTCTGCACTTGCTTTTCTGACAGGTGTCTGATCTTGATTCTGCAAAAAATAGGATGAAAAGAGTCTCTAAGCTTCAATTAGGGCTTTGTTGAATTTGATGGATTGTTGACCACTTTTTGACACCAAAATCTTTGACATATCTGCATACAAAGTCTACAAACACACATGCAAAGAAGGGGAAAAGGGTTAAGGGTTAGAGTATAAGGGTTTTCCTTGGTCAAATCCCACTTTGGTAATCAAACCCTAGATAATGAAATGAAATGAGAAGAGAATGATAAATAGATAACATGCAATGTCATAAACTTACCAATCCTTGTTGTGTAAATTTGAAGATATGCAATGAAGTGCTCCAATGGATGACTTGATTATGCTTAGAGTGCTTGAATGCTTGAAAATTATTAAGCGAATGGATAAATTGCTTGAGTGAATGAATTAGGAATTAGGAAATGAAAAATGATGAGAAAAACCATTATTTATACTTGATTTTACAATATTTCCCAAAAATAACACATCACGGGCCGACCTCAAGGGTAAGAGAATAAAATCTCGCCAAGAAATTAAAATTATTTTGATTTTTGTGCCTAGTGGGACTAAGTCACCCCAAGTGGCAACTTGGTCCCACCAGGATAATTCCACTGGGTTTCAGAGATTAAAGTGCATTAAATGATGTCTAATGGGAATATCCTCAAAAATACACTTAAGTATGGCCAAAAAGTTCATTAAGGGGTCAATTAAACATAAAAAAGGGTTGAATTAGTGATGACAAGTCTAGAAAAGTGTGAGACTTTGTTATAGCTCTTTACACACTTTGAAATAAGACTTGGTAGGTGATAAAAAGAGGTTATTTAATTGAATTATGATAATTTAAGGGTCCTAGAAAAGTGTGAAAGTGGGTTACAACACTTCACAACACTTTTACAAGACATCCTAGAAGTCTTAATGATTCACAAGGGTCCAAAACCTAATGTGAATGTGTTGGCCACATTACAACATCAAATCTAGGAAAAATCAAGCCAAAGTCCATAAGAAAGACTCAAGTGAGCATAAAAATGTCAACTATACATTTTTTGTGACATATTAAGCTGCCGCTTTAGTGAGAGGATGGACTTGCTTGAAACTCACACTAAAGAAGCCCAACATTCACATCAAGAAGGATCCAAATGCACTCATGTTGGTAAGATGAGACAAAAATAATCAAGAGGGATGATCAAGCCCCCTAGATCAAGATCTCATAGAAAACCAAACATAGGCATAAAGGAACACACATGAAAGTGATAAAAAATGATGAAAGAAATATTTGATCGTTTTACCAGCCTGTTGTGGATCAGATCTAGGTTGTTTGTTTGGAACAAGAAATGTGTACTCACTTTGGGGCGATGGGACTCATGGTTGTCCACCGGGTGATCAGGCCTAAGTATACTCACTCTAGGACCACAAAACTTTTGGTTCTCCACGGGGTGAGAAATCCACAACATCCTCACTCTGGGGCCATGAAACTTCTGATTGTCTATGGGCTAAGAAATCCTGAAAGGTGGCTATGGGGAAATTTGTGGCTCAGAATGGGCTTCCTGCTCAACCATATCAAAGTTATACCTCCTAATAAATTTAATAATGCACCACAAAGGACAATGTCATTTCATGCTTCATGAGACAAGAAAAGCTTTGTATGCTTAGAACTCATGAACAAATGCAATGGTGCCATACGCATTCAAGTTGTGTTATGCAAGGTGGCCATGTAAATGCAAAATGCAACATGCAAAAAAATGTTCAAATGATTCTTGTTAAGTTCATGTGAGGTCTATAACTTAGGGAACATTGTGTCTAAAGTAGATCCAAGAGAGGACCAATCAAAGAATAGAATATTCACAACTTAGGGGATGTAGTGTGTCACATCAGGCCTCCAAGAGGAATGTAATATGCTTACGATAGATCACGCTTATGAAGGGAATCACACCTAATGTCATCTACAAAGTGTCAAACACATCATATAAAGTAACAAGGCTGCACTAAGAACCAAGAAAAGAAAAAAATATGCAAATGAATAATGCCAATGTATGCCCCCACTTTAAAGGAATTGCTACACACTGTTTTGTGAGCAATTACTTTAAAGTAGCAAAGGAAAAATGCAAAAAAAAACATCAGAGCCAACTTGGATGCCAAGCCCTATGCCAAGTCATATGTTTCCGAGTAAGGCTATGTCATGAAAAGGAAAAAGGGAGGGGTTTCCCCAAAAAGAACACACCAAACACATAAGGGATCTATGGATTTGGGGTCGGTATGTTCTTTGTTGCAATTTTATGATGAAAGAGCTGCAATTGTCATCATTCTCAAATACACATAGAACGGAAGAATGAAAGTGAATTATGATAATTTTAAGGGTCCAAGACGGAAGGGTTGAATTAGTGATGACAAGTCTAGAAAAGTGTGAGAATTTGTTTCAACTCTTTACACACTTTGATATAAGACTTGGTAGGCAATAAAAAGAGGCTATTTAAGTGAATTATGATAATTTAGGGTCCTAGAAAAAGTGAAAGTGGGTTACAACACTTCACAACACTTTTACAAGACATCCTAGAAGTCTTAATGATTCACAAGGGTCCAAAACCTAATGTGAATGTGTTGGCCACATTACAACATCAAATCTAGGAAAAATCAAGCCAAAGTCCATAAGAAAGACTCAAGTGAGCATAAAAATGTCAACTATACATTTTTTGTGACATATTAAGCTGCCGCTTTAGTGAGAGGATGGACTTGCTTGAAACTCACACTAAAGAAGCCCAACATTCACATCAAGAAGGATCCAAATGCACTCATGTTGGTAAGATGAGACAAAAATAATCAAGAGGGATGATCAAGCCCCCTAGATCAAGATCTCATAGAAAACCAAACATAGGCATAAAGGAACACACATGAAAGTGATAAAAAATGATGAAAGAAATATTTGATCGTTTTACCAGCCTGTTGTGGATCAGATCTAGGTTGTTTGTTTGGAACAAGAAATGTGTACTCACTTTGGGGCGATGGGACTCATGGTTGTCCACCGGGTGATCAGGCCTAAGTATACTCACTCTAGGACCACAAAACTTTTGGTTCTCCACGGGGTGAGAAATCCACAACATCCTCACTCTGGGGCCATGAAACTTCTGATTGTCTATGGGCTAAGAAATCCTGAAAGGTGGCTATGGGGAAATTTGTGGCTCAGAATGGGCTTCCTGCTCAACCATATCAAAGTTATACCTCCTAATAAATTTAATAATGCACCAAAAAGGACAATGTCATTTCATGCTTCATGAGACAAGAAAAGCTTTGTATGCTTAGAACTCATGAACAAATGCAATGGTGCCATAGGCATTCAAGTTGTGTTATGCAAGGTGGCCATGTAAATGCAAAATGCAACATGCAAAATAAATGTTCAAATGAGTCTTGTTAAGTTCATGTGAGGTCTATAACTTAGGGAACATTGTGTCTAAAGTAGATCCAAGAGAGGACCAATCAAAGAATAGAATATTCACAACTTAGGGGATGTAGTGTGTCACATCAGGCCTCCAAGAGGAATGTAATATGCTTACGATAAATCACGCTTATGAAGGGAATCACACCTAATGTCATCTACAAAGTGTCAAACACATCATATAAAGTAACAAGGCTGCACTAAGAACCAAGAAAAAGAAAAATATGCAAATGAATAATGCCAATTTATGCCCCCACTTTAAAGGAATTGCTACACACTATTTTGTGAGCAATTACTTTAAAGTATAAAGGAAAAAATGCAAGAAATGAAGATTACGAGAGCCAACTAAAACCCCTATTAAGTCATATGTTTCTTTTGAGTAAGGCTACGCCATGAAAGAAAAAGGAAATCAAAAGGAGGGGTTTCCCCCAGGCTGAACACACCAAACACATAAGGGATCTATGGATTTGGGGTCGTAAGATGTTCTTTTGTTGCAATTTCGATGAAAGAGCTTGCAATTGTCATCATTCCCCAAATACAATATAGAAACTAGAAGAATGACACAAAGAGAGTGAAACAAAAGAAAAAATAAAAATATGTTATAGACCAACATAAAAGAGACACTGCGCCTCCATGCCCTCACATCAGTCCCCAAAAGGAAAACAAAAAGCAAAGCGGAAATGAGGGCAAATGAAAATGGAAAAGACGCTTAGTCAAAATGAAGGAGACATTTGTTCAATCTTTTGTGTCATCCCCAAAAGGAAACACAAAACAAAGAAAAAGGAAAAGAGTTATGGGCAACCTTTTGGGTCAACATGGAAGAGACATATGCCTCAACACTTTATGTCAATAACTCCCTAAATGGAAAAACACAAAAACAAAAAGAAAAAAGCAAAACAAGACTTTTGGGTCAACATGGAAGAGATGATAATATCTTAATTTTAGACCTCATCCCCAAAAGGAAAACAAAAGTGAAAAACAAAAAGGACAAAAGCGGTGTACGACATAAAGAAGAATGAAGGTACAAATAGAAGAATGTTACAAAGAGAGAACATCAAACATTCTTCAAGTCACGGGGGAACACGATATGCACGTACAAGATCAAAAGAAAAATAAAAGAAAAATGCAAAAGGATAGCAAGGTGAATGCAAGTCAACCATCTAACAAGTCATCCACCTCCCAATCATGTTCAGTGTATTGTGAGGGAGGTTGACTATCCAAAGGGACAATTGCAAGTGCCAAACTAGGGGAAGTACCAAGTTCTACACTTGTTGTAGGAGATTTGTCATTTAATCTTGAATGGAAGAGGAAAATAATGTATTTAGATCCTTATGCACGTCGTCATCTATTTCAGAGATTTCATCATCATCATCATCATCATCCAGATTAATTATGATAGGAGGACAAATGGTAATTTTCAATGAAGGGTGTATCAGGAGTTGTGGTTGTTGTATCAGATTGGTTTGTTGTGATTGGAGAGGAGGGTCATCAGGC
>VDFB02322083.1:29998971-30269951 GCA_007258455.2 Sequoia sempervirens | reverse complement strand
GCTTGGGATCCCAAAGCTAAATGGGATCCTGTTTTTTAAAATTGGGACCCCGCTTTTTAAAAACGGGATCCCATTTATTAAAAAGCGAGATACCGTTTTTTACAAGCCGATTTCATTTTTTTGCGTAAGGCAAAAACTTCCACATTTTGTGGACTCATCTTCTTGCATTTACCCTTCACTTTCAAAGTAATTATCCATAGTAGCAATCCAATCAAGCAATTCCTCTTCATTTAAATTACCACCATACACAGGAAGATCAAATTTTACCTTCATTGAGCCACCTTTCACTTCTTTGATCATCTTCACCATCCTCTGATCTTCAAGGTCTAGTTCTTCATCAACATCCTCATATTATTCATCATCTTCCTTTGTTTCACTTTCTTCATTCTCATCTCTCCTTTTCTTTGTCTCCAAGGTAGTAAGCCTTTCCAACACAACATTATGAGATTCTAGAAGCTTGGCATGCTTCTCTTTCAGATCTTACAACTCCCTAGCAACACCAACACCCTTCAGAGGCATCTTCACCAATCAACTTTCTTTAAGCCTACAAAAATCAAACAAATCACCAACAAGAGACCTTGTCCCCGAGATATGATACCAATTTGATCCAAGCAAGGTGGCTGGCACTCAAAAAGACTCAAATTGATCAGATTTCAACAAGAAATCAACCCTTGAAACACAAAACTCTCAACTTGATTCAACCTCACACCAATAGGCTTATAGCCTTGAAACTCAACCTTACACAATATCTTCTAGAGAAGGCCTTTCAAATACCTTCTAGACAACCTCTAAGACTCATAAAATCACCCCACACAACATTCCAATAGATTCACCAAGATTTCTTTGACACAAAATAGGAATCCTTTAGACCGCTCTATTTTAAAAGGCTACTAAATTAGCCCACTTTTCCAAATGAAGTATCTTCAAAAAAATTTCTTTACAAAAAAATATTTAGACAGTCACCAATTGTGACAAAAAACATCAGATTCACTAATCAAATCATTAATTCAAGTCCTTTAGACCACTGATCCAAGAAACCCTCACTTTACTTGCACAAACTCTAGGGTTTATTCAATCTCACAATACCCAGGTTTCCCAAACTCAATCAAAGCATCCAACACCTTTAAAATACCCTACAAAAACTTAAGAATCCATCACAAGACTAGTCCCATCAATATTTTGTCAAAACCCTACTTTGGTTGGGTAAGTGCACAAAGTTGAGTCCACGAAAAGTGGAAGTTTTTTGCCTTAACCAAAAAATTGAAATCGGCATTGAGGAAATGGGATCCCGATTTCAATAAACGGGATCCCGATTTTTAAAAGTCGGGATCCCGTTATGGTTCGGGATCCCGAGCCTGAGATAAAACGGGATCCCGCTTTCTAAAAATCGGGATCCCATTTCCAAACAGAACGGGATCCCGATTTATAAGAAACGGGATCCCGATTTATAAGAAACGAGATCCCGACTTATGAAACGGGATCCCGACTTATGAAACGGGATCCCGTTCCATTTACAATGGACGAGATCCTGATTATAGTACGGGATCTCGTTTATTAATAAACGGGATCCCGTTTTTTAAAATTTGAATTTTATTTTGCATCATGGGCGGGTTTTTGCCAAGGTTTTTGGTTCGGGAAAAGCATTGGAAGTCCGAACCTAGGCCTTCAACCTGGTTTGACCTGCAAGTTGAAGGCCCTAACAATGTCAAAGAAAAATACCTACTTTGGACATATGGCTGACGACCTTTTTTGCAAAATTTTCTAACGAAATTAAAACCCATTTTAGATGAAACAATGCAGATTCTAAATATATAAATTTTTTTGCAATTGAATTATTTTTTCTATTTTTCTAATAATTTCTAATAAAATTGGGTCCAAAACTTTAAAGACGCAGTTTACTATTTTAATAACTTTTGACCAATATAATATTTTGATTAAACGGATTGCATGTAAGAGTAAATCCTGCACTTTCAATCTGAAAAAAAAAATTAGAAATGATAAGTTTTAGGTCATCTCTTATGCATAAATGCATAATAACAATTTTTCAAAACGGTATAAATCTGCCTAATAAAAATTTAACAAAAAAAAATATATTCAATAAAAAAATTACAAAAAATATCAAGAGCAAGCTTCAATGAGTCGTGAAACTTTTCCCTAAAAAGGATTTTAGAAAAATACATACCTCTAAGTCGTAACATGGATGCTTGTAATAATGGCAAGGTATGGTAAAAAAAATGATTCTTTAAACAGTGTAGAACAGAAACAAGCTCATTAAAAATTTTATTTGTATTAACTGGGTGTATTGAAATAAATTACATATTTGGAAACTAGACTCCGAGCACTACATTTTATGATTAGTGACTTTTTAAAGATTTCATCTCTAACTGCTTCAAATTTTAAGGTCAAATGTGTCAAATGCTGAAAATCAGATAAAACACTTCCACTTTTTGGCCAAAAAGTGGACTCAACTTCTTGCACACACCCGGTTCCTTCATTTCACCATGAAAACACCATATATGACCTTAGGGTTACTCTCCAACTTCACACAACTTATATTCCTTGCATTCAAAACCAAAATAAAACCACCAATAGACATTCCATTCCTTAAAGTAACAGGATAGGACAGTGGGAGGAATGACTCAATTCATTATTTAACTCCCAAACAAAACTCTTACTAGCCTGTTATAGGCAATTTTATGAAAACTAGATAAAACTGTCTCAAACCTTGATATTAAACCCTAAAAATGGATATAAATGAAATATAACTCATGCTAGTACCACACATTACCATAAGTTACAAAGGAAGTGTAGGTGGTATGGGACCATACAACCTTTGCAAAGTTCAAAATTACAAAGTTTGAGTAGAAAAAACGTGTTATTTTATTGCTTGGAAAACTTCAAATACATCTTCAACAACTAGGCCCAAGCCTTAAAAAGCTTTTAAATACATTTTCCTACCAAGTTTCCTCTTCCTAACATACATAACCCACTTTTAAATTCTAAGAGGTCCTTAATATTCCCTTAAACTGCATTTTGACAACTATTTGGTTAACAACATTATTGCATCATTGTGCAACCTTTATCTATTTGATACTTAAGACCCAAAGACCAACTTATTAAATAAAAGATGGTATCCAAAGACCTTATTAAACATAAACAAAACTTATCACCCCATATTCTAACCTGGACCCACTCAAATTCACCTAATTACATTTCACCATATCAAATTTTGCATTATGGTTGTAGGTGCTCCTACACCACACAAATCCATACAACTTGCTACAACAACACACTCAAGCTCTTATAGTGATCTTTTCAACCCCCTTAGCTCTTGCAGCTCTATCTCTCTTATATTGTGCTTGTGAGCATCTTGGGATTTCTCACATCCCCTATCAATTGCATCTTTATCTCATGATACAATTTCTCCTCCTTAAGTGGGGATTACTTTTATCACTTCATATTTGCTTACTTTTCTCACTCTCTCTATCTATTTGGCTATCTGTGGAGGTGGGAACACCAAAATGGGGGTTTGATTGAGGCAAACCCCTATACAACCACAACATTTTTTGTATATCTTATGTATGCAGGTATTAAAGACATTCATTTGCTAGAGGCTTCATTACTTATATTTTTGTGAGCATCTTCAATCTCTCATCCTCTTTAGCTTTATCATTTTTATTTCACTTCATTTAAGTTCTGTTACATTTTGTTACCTTTTCACATTCTATATGTTCTTAGCAATCCGACTGTTAGTAGTCACTAAGTTATTTTCTAGGATATTCTTGCTAGGACTCCAACACATTGCACTATTGTCCTTATTCCGTGTTAATGTCCTTTGGCCGAGATCTTGTCTATCTATCCAAGAAACCTTTGTGATTTACTCTTTCTGATTCTAGAATTCTCACTCTATTCCCTAAGGTAGTTTAGGGCAGTTCACCCCTTGTGATTCTCCTGAGATTAAAGAGACTCATGAGTAGCGAATCCCCCTTCTCTACAATCACATTCTCCATGTCATTGGAAGGTGGATTTGGAGACGTATTAGAATTAGTTTCCATAATTGTATTATCTTCCACATTCACTTCTTACAAATTTGCATCATCTACAACCATCCCATCCTCCATGGTCTCTTCAATTTTTTTATCTTTAATAGTTATGGAACTACATGCTTCAACATTATTCATTTCTCAAATCCTCATTCTTTTATGTTTGTGTTGTTTTTCCTCCTCTTTATTTGCTTCAATTTCTTCAAGGGTCATGACCCTCCTATATTTCCTTTTTTCATGATGTTTTGACCCCATGATTACAAAATTCTGAAGTACAAATGAATTTGAATAATTAATGTTCTTTTTATTCCTCCTTGAAATGACTAGATAATGAACATAATTCCACTCCAAAATTATCCCAATGGTTGAATCCTTCCAAAATTCAGTGGAAATTACATGTAAAGAGCATGTAGAAGACACGAATGAATAAAAAATGCAGAATAAGTCGTTGTCAGCTATACAGTAAAAATGTTAAGTTGTAGGAAATTATAGGTAAGTCGTTATTAGTAAAAAATAAAAAAATTGTAATAAAGAAACAAGATCTTGTTTATGAAAAGGGATGCCATTTACGAAATGGGATCCTATTGCAAATGAGATCATGCATCCTAAATGGGATCTTGTTGCAAATGAGATCTCATATCCTAAATGGGAACCCATTTTCTTTTTGACCATTCAAAATATTTAAAAAAGTAAACAGGATCCCATTTCTTAAAATTTGAATTTCCAACCTAGTTTTTTCTATGAGTTTCTGGTCAGAAAAAGGCTTGGGGACCTAAATCTTAGCTTTAGACTTGCTTTGACCTGCAACTTGAAGGTCATGTTAGTGTCATTAGAAAATAGTGACTTTAGACATATGTGTAAAGACATTTTTGCATAATTTTTTAACAAAATTAAAACCCATTATAAATGAGATTCTGTAGACTTCAAATATGTAATTTTTTTACAATTAAATTATTTATTCTATTTTTCAAATAATTTTTGATGAAATTGGTCCATAAACTTGAAATAATAGGTTTTTTTATTATTTTGATAACTTTATTTCTTACATTTTTTGAAAATAAATTATATGTGAACAATCTTTAGATAATTGTTTTGAATTTGAAAAAAAAATCAAAAAATGATAAGTTTAGGTCTACTTATGCTTGATGTACATGAGGGGTTTCCAAAACAACAATTATGGTCAATAAAAAATAAAAAATTATATATTAAAAAATTTACAAAAAAAATATCCTAAAAATCCTTTAGTGTCTTATAGATATTTTTCCAAAAGAATTCAAAAAATACTTTTATTTTGGTCAAAATATGGGTGACATACACATGCATGGTATGGTCCTAAAAAAATGAATTTTAAACAATATTTTTTAGACATGCCTATTGAAAATCAATTTGAATCATCTGCATATTAAAAAAAAATACATATTTGGAAAGTAGACTTAGAGTACTACATTTCATATTACTATCTTTTTTTAAGATTCAATCTTCAAGTGCTTCAATTTTTTAGGTCAAATGTGATAAATTCTAAAAATCAAGAAAAAAACTTCTACTTTTTAGCCAAAAAGTGGACTCAACTTCTTGCACACACCCAATATATGCATCCTAAGGAATCTTCTTAGAGCTTCATTCAACCATGTAGAATAATATAATTTTTACGAAGATTGAGTCATATATCCTTCAATAGAAATTTTAGTAGAGTTTATCCAATATAGAGCCAAGAGAGAGAACCTAGAAAGCTACAAGATTATTTTTCCAAGAGGGAATGAGAGTCTTGTTGAGTCAAGTACAAAAGCATGGCACATTACATTTCCAAGTGATCATTATAATAGGTGGAAATGTATAGTTAAGTGGAAAACCAAAGATTAAAATTTTTAAATTTTTATGATGCTAGCATGTTGCATGAAAATCTTCACATCATGCTCATGCCCTAGAGGAGTTCTTCACAATTTGATATTTGTTCTTAGAACAAAGGTGAAAATGATATTGCAATCTAAAACATAGAAAAAACTTGGTGAATGGTAAATAGGACAAGGTTCAAGTTCAAATGGCTCTAGAAAATTGCTATGAGAGAAAACTTTTCTACTTTACAATGTCATTATCATTGTGCTAATTTTGAACACCTTTTTCAATCAAAGATCTATAATTTCCTCCAAAAGGATATCTACCTTATCTTTGTAATTATATAACTATCACATCCCTTCTTTCAACAAAGGAAAATAAATAAAGATAGAAATGAGGAGCTACTTTTAAGACCCGACCATTATATATTTTCATGATGTAGCTCATATCAGAGGCTCAACTATATGACAACCTTCCTTCAATTCGTGTGTGTGAATAGATATCTCATTACTATATTGAGATGTCTTTTTTTAAGTGATGCAGAGCCATCATTAAAATGGTTTTGATCCAAAAATTTTACCTCTCCATAGTCTTTCCTACCATACACTACTTCTCAATATCAATTATGAAGTTCACCAATTTATATGCATGCATATTGAGTTCTATATTCATATGTTTAATAATATAGTCTTCCAAATGATCTATAAGAGGCCATATTTTGTTTATAACCTATTTATCTTCCAATTTAGTGTTTCTCTTTTCCTTATGACATTAACTACAACCATAGAATTTCCCTTGACATTCACCTTCTTGAAACCAAATATTTTGCATACTTTGGGCACCCAAAGTAATGTTTGAGCCTTTAGTTCATTATATATTCCATCTATTATCCCCTTCAATGTAGATCCAACCACCAATCCTTCATGATTTCTTAGCATTTATCTAGCCCCAAAGGCTCCAAGATTCCTTTTTGAGGCACCATTGAAATTGAGTTTACTCCAATCTTTTGGTGGAGCAATGCAACATCCTCATTCTTTATATTTGGTGGTGGGTTAATTTGATTAGCCCCATGAATAGGAGGAACTTGTTGATTATGGAGTTTGATCTTGTTGCTTTTACATCCTATTTTATCATTGATGGGTGCAGAGGGCTTGGGGGTTCGAGGGTCATGCACCTCGATGGGGGTTTGGGAGTAACATCATCAAAAGCCACATTGTATATATTATTGTAAATCTAGACCGTTCATCATTAAGTCATAGATTTGACGGTAGAGATTATGTTGGTATTTTTCTTGTCCTAGAAGACAACCCTCTTTTATGAGGGCATTGTATTACGATTGAGCATTATATTATGTGAGACTGTGATAAAGAGAAATGAAAGTTACAATAGATATGTTGTAAGTTGTATCCCTTCATTTTTCTTAATAAATAAAAGGAAGGACATGTTGTTTATCCATGGATGTACCATGTATTGAGTGAACCATTTATATCTATGTCTCTATGTATTTGTATTATATTTTTACATTCACTTAATTGTATACTTCTTTGTGATCCCATTCCTAACAAAACCTTGAAGTTGTTCCATATTTTCACTAGTTCATTATCCCAATATATAAAACATCTATTTTTTTTTAGATTATAGGAATCAGATAGCCCCCTATAAACTACAGTGCACCTGGTAAACTTTTTTCATGTGATTGGTGACTCTAGCGTGACATGCCCTTTGGTACCACGAGGACAGGGGGAGACTAGACCTCGTGAGCTCTTGCCTACAACAAGATACTTTAACCATCAAACTAGACCCCCACCTTATAAACATCTATTTTTAATAAATAAACAGATAATATAATTTATTTCATTATATATCATAGTTCTAAATAAAAATAAATAAATTATATATCTGTTATTTTCTTTAATTAGTTTATTGTATTTTATTTAAAATTATAAAAACTGTCTTTTTTATATTTATAGTGGTTCCATCATTAAAAGAGTTTTAATATTATTAAGTCTAGTTTTATTTTTGAAAATTTCGCGACAAATATTGTAAAGGAAAAAATAGGAAGAGCATGGGAAGCATGTGAATGCTAAATGACTCCTCAATTATCTCCAGTATTGGTGAGAAAATTTAGGAAGAACATGGGACCTAGGATTCTAAATTTTATGGGCAATTCCATGAGAAATTATAAAAGTTTAAGTTTGATGGCGGAAAGGCATGAGACTTTCACGTTTATATGACGTATAAACATAGTCACGCCTCTCCAATCTTCTATTCAGGACTTGAAGTTTCTCTAAACCAACATACAAATTGGTAAGATTGACAAGCATTTCAACTCCCCAGGGCGTCAAAATTTCCCAGTTAGAATGTGAAACCGAGAGTGGTCGAGATAAAAACTGATTTTAAGTGCGACTTCCGAATAAATTAATCGATCGAAATTCCTTCGATAACGGAGATAAAAACTGTTTTTCTTTCAGAAGGAGGGAATAATCTGCACCATTTTCAAACTTCTGTTGAAATTTCTAATACTCAGAGGATAAGATATCTATCCGTGAATATGTCTGCAAAATGCGGGTCATGTGCGGAACCAGGAAACCTAAGCTCACCATTGAAAGTAGACAAGAATAAAGATGCCTCGTCCACTCAAGACATCCCTGATATTTTTTATATCTATGTTTTTCAAAGAGATTAGTTGAAATATGGTTGGTCATATCGCCTTTTTCCTGTCATTTCAGCGATACTTTTTCCTAACATGCCACCAAATGTTTCAGAATGTTTTATAATGGAATGCAATAGTTTAGAGATTGACCTCTTGAATTTTCATGGTAAATGAATTGATATTGTTATATCACTTCACGATTGGCAAGTCAAATATCGGCTGTCATTTACGGCTATTGTTTTATAAAGTATAGGTGAGGTCAACCACTGTAGTATAATCCTAGATGCCATTCATGTCCATTACCACCGTAAGATAAGCAACGTGATAACGTGCATATAATGATATTGTCAACTGGTGGGGCTCACGGTTCGTCGTTTTGTACAGCTTTTACCAAGGCTGAATTTCTATATAAGGGGGGCTAAAGCCATAACACGTCGTATAACCATTGCAGGTCTTCCTTCATCCAAAATGGCCAGCAATCGAGCCTTACAGTCATTGCTTGCTATCTTCTTCTTCCAGTCAGTAATGACGAAGTCATTTGGAACTTCTGTAAATATGACGAATGCAGAAAATGCGGTTGAATATCATGTTGAGAAGCCGGAGCTTGTAGTTCAAATGGTAGAAAGGTAAGCATGTCGCTTTTGAAACTAAAACATTTTAGAGCATTAAAGAAAGGCAGAATGGAAATGAAATTCAATATCTTGTCACATTTTGGACTATGATGTGAAAAATAAGGCTTGCTTCTAATTGGGATTGATGCTAAATCGCAAGGTTTGTTAAACACGCTTCTACTTATTCTTATGATGTTGCTCTATTCATTCTTTACTGCGTTCTCTATAATATTATTCTTGTAACTGTCGTTGGTAAGCAGCTGTTATGGACCAAATTTATATTCCCCATGTTGGATTAGTTTATATATGTTGTTGTAGAGATAGATTCAATGTAAGAGAAACGCACTGCGGAAAATATTTTGTAACATAGTCGGTTCAAATTATTTAACACCGAAGTTCTAGTATTGTTCTACATCTAATATATGTTCTAGGTCGTTGAGATTATTAAGGAATTTTAAGAGGTATTGTGCAGGAGTCTGAATACTTCGAGAAGGCAGCTGAGCTATCTGTCGTGTGGAACGGGAAACCCCATTGATGACTGTTGGCGTTGTGATCCCAACTGGGTTAATAACAGAAAGAGGCTGGCTGACTGTGCCATCGGATTTGGTAAAAACGCCATTGGAGGTCAGAATGGCAGATTTTATGTGGTTACAGATCCAAATGACGATGACCCGGTGAATCCTCGACCCGGCACTCTGCGCCACGCTGTTATTCAAACCGAGCCTCTCTGGATTATTTTCCAAAGAGATATGGTTATTCAGCTCAAGGAGGAGCTTATCATGAACAGTTATAAGACTATTGACGGTAGAGGAGCCAACGTTCATATAGCAAATGGAGCTTGCATTACAATTCAGTATGTGAACAATATCATCATTCATGGAGTTCATATCCACGACTGTAAACCAGCAGGAAATACAGATGTGAGGAGCTCACCCACCCATTATGGGTATAGAACCAGAAGTGACGGAGATGGGATTTCCATCTTTGGAGGAAGTGCGATTTGGGTAGACCACTGTTCATTGTCAAGCTGTACAGATGGACTGATCGACGCCATCAGAGGGTCCACTGCTATGACCATTTCAAACAGCTTTTTCTCTCACCATGACAAGGTGCTCAACTGCATATTTCCACGGTCATATTTTCATTTCTCTTTACAAAAAAATCATTGTGGTATTTCAATGATAGGATCTTAGAGTAGGGTACTAAAAGCCCATTTCAGACATATTATGAAATAATGTTGGTTACTATTAAGTTATCAATAAAAAAGCTATCGCTCGAGTTAAATATTTAGTGGTGTTTTGCAGGTGATGCTCCTGGGACACAGCGACGACTATACCCAAGACGTTAAAATGCAAGTAACAGTTGCATTCAACCACTTTGGAGAAGGGCTTGTTCAGCGTATGCCCAGGTATGAATCAAATCTTTGTACAACTCTGTATTACTTACTCAAAAGCTGATGTTTACCCTTCTGTTCTCTATTGGAAGCTTAGAAAATTAATGTTATGATGCAGATGTCGACATGGATACTTCCATGTGGTGAACAATGATTATACCCACTGGGAAATGTACGCCATCGGTGGGAGTGCAAACCCCACCATTAACAGCCAAGGCAACAGATTCCTTGCATCTGACAATCCATCCCACAAGGAGGTAAAAGACCTATACAAATCATGACTCATATCTTTAATATACAATGAATGAAGAATAGTTATAATATGGGTAATGTGCAGGTGACAAAGCATGAAGAAGCAACAGAAGGTACGTGGAGGAACTGGAATTGGAGATCAGAGGGAGATCTGATGCTAAATGGGGCATTCTTCAGAGCATCAGGAGCTGGAGCGTCCTCAAGCTATGCCAAAGCTTCGAGTATGGCGGCAAGGCCTTCCTCTATTGTAGGCTCTATCACCGCAGCGTCAGGTGTTCTCACCTGCAGGAAAGGTTCTCGCTGTTAGACCAAAGTACATGCATTATACATTAACAGTTTTGAATCTTTGAGATCTGTAAGTTGGCAGGCATGGGCACACTGAATGATGCATCTGTCTCTCTGCAGACAGTATAATTAAGGGTTGTTAGTTATTTTAGTTATGTTTGTTGAGACTTCATAGTCTTCTACCAAATTAGAATATATCAGT
The DNA here is from genome assembly GCA_007258455.2 of Sequoia sempervirens. Classification (NCBI taxonomy): domain Eukaryota; kingdom Viridiplantae; phylum Streptophyta; class Pinopsida; order Cupressales; family Cupressaceae; genus Sequoia; species Sequoia sempervirens. Next base: position 30,258,679 of record VDFB02322083.1, on the reverse strand, counting down.
CTTTCTTTGTTTTAAATTACAAGCGTGATGGTGGTCATGTCAATATGATGTTTACTATCTTGCTTGCCACTCAATAATAATTTATAATAGAAATATTTTGGAATTATTAACTCTCCAGCATAATTTCACACGACTTCCCTAAATATATTTCCCTTCCACGGGACTTACATTGACTGTTTTTTTAGTTTGACTGCTTATTTAGAATTTTTATTTAATATAAAACAATGTTTACTAAACTAATAGAAAGTGGGATATGAGTCCATGAAATCATTGTTATTCATGACATACTTCTATCACGGACAATAACATTAAAACTAAATACCAACAGACATCATTAAGAACTAAATTAAATGAGACCCAAAGCTTTGAACTGGAAAAACAAGCCTTGCCTTTCCTTAGTGGTTAATGTAGGCCAATTAATTCAATTGTTTAAATGATATACTTAAGTTTTAATTAATTCAGATTAAATTGAGTTGTTGAAATCTAATGAGTTATACAAATAATACAAATATAAAGTGCACTTATATTATAAATTAATGAAAAGATATTTTGTTTAGATTTGTGATTAAAGAAAGTGTATCAATTGATGAAGATGATGAACTCTTTACATCAAAGAATCTAGAGATGTTCTAGTTATTAATCATGCATGTGTATAAAAAATTATAATATTCTTTTTTGTTTTATGTCAAATTGACTTCATTGTTTTGGGTCTAGTTTGCATCTACGGATTTACTCTATATCTATGAACTCGATCTCTAATAATATTTGGATTCTATCTCATAAACTCTTATAAAACACATTGCTAGTCAATAATGATTCATATTGCATTCTCAAGTATTTTTTTGTTATGTTGGTGGTATTTAAAACTGCTTGGATAGACAACAAGCTTCAAGAATTTAGGGGAATTCTAGAATAATTTATAGGTGATTCACATGCACTAAGATGAGTGTGATCACATACAAAAAAATGTGAATGATTGTTCCTTTGAGTATCTTACAATGATTATGCATCAAATATTGCATACTATGCATCTATTGCTTACCTTATTTCTTCCAAGTTCCTTTATTTGTTTTAAATATTTTCTTTCAATTTGTGTGCTTGCTTAGTTTGTTTCCATGTATTTCTCCTTTTAATTTCCTCAATTCACTTTTGTGGATTTGCTTCCATGATTTATCACCATTTTAGTTTTGATTGTTTAGATTAACAAAAAAAAATATTTAAGTTTTATTTGAATAAAGGTTATTTTTGTTGTTAGGGTTTTTGTAGTTTATTTTATGACAGTTCTAATTTTTCTTTTGTATCCAAGTTCCTTATTGTGTTGAAGGATTCACTTTGAATACTTATCTCATAACATCCAGTTTCATGAAATCTTCAATGATACCCTTAATTTTTATTTCTACCTCTTAGTGTTAAATGTTAAATTTTTATAACCATTTGAATACACCATTCCCATTAAAATAACCCCTCCTTTTACTATATATCATAAGTATCTATTTTTTCATATAATTTTTGACCTCTATTTATTTATACTAATCATATGTTCCATTGAACATTTTATTTTCACCATTTATGTATTTAATCTTAAAATAAACATATTGAATGAATTTTTATTAGGTTATTAAAATGAAATACACTTAAAAATATTTTTATGCTATTTTTTACATTAAAAACTATTAGAAAAAATATTTTAAAATTAAGGGGAATTTATTCATGTGAATAAAATGTGGTTGACGATGTTTCTACTTTAGATTATTTTTTGCCTTTGGTTGTTAGTATGGTGAAGGTCCCCTCCCTATTAGTGCTTTATGTTCATGTTGCTCCTCCTTTGCACCCAACCCATCTCTTTATGGGTGGTATTGGTGTGCCTCCATTAGTTTGTGTCATGAAATTCACTAGATTATATTCCTTTATTATGCACTCCTCTCCTTTTGTGTTTTCCTTAGTTGGGGTTTTAATGAAGATTTCCCCTTCCCTACTCTTGTTCAATGGATTTGGATAATAAGGTTTCCTAGATTATGGTCCATAGAAGGAAGAAATATCTTGCAAAGCATGTATTTCAATTACATGTCTAGGTCAAGGTTGTGAGAATTTCTAGGTTTGGGTATATGATATTTTTATAATCTTTTTGTTGTTGTTTATTTTATTCTTTTTTTTTTGTAGTTGTGATATTGTTTAAGATGATTTATTACATTTTTTTTATCTCTTTTAGCTTTATATAAAGGGTTGGGGCTCTTTTGGAAACCCCTTTTCCCTAATAAAAAATTAAAAAATCTCATAAATAAGTAAATGATTAATTTTAATTATCTTAAAAGAGTTTTAACATCATAGAAAACCACATAGATTTACACAAATATACCAAAGGGGAGGTGGGTAATAGTTGTTTTAAATATCATAAGGATAATACCTGATATAGTATTATAATTTCTTTTATAATTTCTTATTATACACAACTTAGGACATAATTTATAACACATGACAATAATAAATGTATAAAAGAATATATAAGAGTGAGCAATTATAGCTTAGCAACCTAAGAATAACTTAACCAAATTCTATCATGTGAAATACCAACCACCATTCTATAAGCTTCAAAATACTAATGCATCATGATTTCAAAACCTCATCTATCTAACTACAACCATTCTTCCATACTATTAAGGTGATCAACTAATTAATGCAAACAATAATGTTGCTACTATTCCCATATCAATGCTATAAAAAATTCCAATCATTCCATCTTAAGACCATGTGCCAATGTTAAATTTTACCGACCAGATCCTCAAATCAATTTTGTAAGCTAGTTTTAAACTCCCAAAGGTGGGATCAAGTGACAATAAGGTAAAAGCACAAACTTGTGTCACACTTTTATGAAGGAATCAACCAACACAAACAAAAATTTTCAACTTTGGTTGCATAAAGTGGTATTTATGTTTTGAATTTTAAAATCGTGTAAACTAATGAAATGAAAAACTCTCGATGAAGTTTATACTATAATTTTTCAAAAATTTTAAAAGTTGTTTTGATATTTTTTTTATAAATTTAACAACAGATTTTGAATTTCTAAAAATCTTAGAAAAACATGATGTTGAGTCGATGCCACAATAAAAAAGAAAATAATTTTATTTTTCCCTATTTTTTTTGCAAATAGATAAATTCAATATCTAGTGCATGAGAAAAAGAAAAATAATTTTCAATGTATGTTTTCCTTGTAATAATGTTTTAAAGTCAAACTTAAAGAATTTGGTAGTTTTCACTTGACATCAAATTTTTGTCTATTTTTATCATTTTCAAAAAAAAAAAACCCTTTTGGAGAGGATTCTATCCTTTAATGCACCATATATATATATATATATTAATATTTTTCTTTTTATTTTTTAAATTTCTAATCAAGCTTATTTTTTATTATAACAACCTACTTGCATTATTTTAAAAAACATATTAAGACTAATAAAAATATCAAAAATAATATATATTTAGATTCTTGACTCTGAGCTCTACAAAAGGGTATTTTCAGTTTTTTGAAAAAAATAAAACTAAAGAAATATCATGTTCAAGTATAAGGTTTTAGAAATTTCTAAAAAAAGATGAGATGGCTGCCAACAAAGATGTCACATAGACAATTTTGACCAAAATAGTTTTGACTGAAACTTTACATGTGAATTGAGGTGCATTTGAAAATTATAAATGAAAAAATTTATATGGTTTCGGGTGAAAGTGATTCAATTGAAACTCTATGTGCCACACATAGGCCATGTAGTTTCAAGAAAAAATGTTTCTCCCAAAACTCTTTAGGGAAAAACTGTTTCACTCAACTATTTTGTTGGTTTAAAGTTTGACACAAGTTTATGGTTTTACCCAATAGTTCTAATATTTGAAATAAGTAATCATAAATAATTAATGATAAAATGGACTTAATTGTGCCTTATTTAGGGTGTTGTAAAGTGTTTTCTTACACTTTCACACTAATCTAGGGCTTCATTAATTAATTGAGGTTTATTAGAGCTTAATTGGCTCCTTAAATTCAAATCCAAGCCTTATTTATTGCATTTTTTGAAGGATATATCTTGACACTCATTAATAATGTTGCATAACATTTAATTTTACAAGGTATGAGTCCTAGGATAGGGACCTAGTACCCATTCACCACCTAGTGAATGGGTCCTCACTATGTCCTAGGACCCCCTTTTTGCATATATTTCACCTCCTCGAAACTTAGTCCTAGTTAACTATGCTATGACCCATTCGCCCAAGGTGGCGAATAGGTCCTCAACTAAGAACACCCCTTTTAGGGTGTGTTTGGGTGGGATTTTAACAATTTCAAACCCTAGATCTAATGTCGTCTAGTGATATTTGGATTTCAGGATTAAATCTTAAGTTTAGTATAAATATAAGGTTATTTTACATAGTTTCACCTAGAACTTCTATGTGACTTCATGAGATCAAAGGAAAGAGAATTATAGAGCATTTCAAGAGAATTACAAAGGAATTCAAGGGAAAATTATTGAATTTTTATTGCAGCAATCAAAGATCATATCATCATGTCAAAGTCTTGCATGTACTTGAGCTAAGGTGTTGATGTAGCATTGAAGATCAACCAAGCATATTCAAAGAATTATTCTTATGTCAAGTTCATGATCAAAATATACAATCATTGAGGCTATTTCATGATAAGTTTTAGATTTTTATTCCAAGGTTCAATTGAGGATTGGCGAGTTGTTACATATTGTTGTTCATTCATCTTTCCTTTATACATTGTTTCATCATAAGGTTTGATTACCTGAATGGGGTTTGACCAAGGAAAACCCCTATTCCCTAACAAGCAACAATTTTTCTTCTCTCTTGATGTGTGATTGCAAGTTTTAGGTTGAAGATCAAGTGGAGAATAAAATTTGCAAAGTTTTCAAGATTGAAAAGTTGTAAAAGTTGTCATCTTTCTTGCAAGATCACAGAAACTAAGCTACAAGATTGATTTCCAACTTTCGAGAGCTGATCACCTAGGATTTGAGAGTACAAAAATCAAGGAACAAGACCTCGAAAGTCATTTTCTAGAACCCTAATAGGGACCCATTTTCCATTGGATGAATGAGTCCTCAATGACCTCTGAAACAACACTTTTTTAGAAAGGTACACATTGTTTCAACATCTTAAAACCTTCCTTATTGCTGTTATAATAGTTAGGATTAATTTTTTATTGTTATTAGGCATTTTTCCTCTCATAATTGAATGAAAAGTTCTAAGAAAAAATTAGGTTCATCCCTTTGGTCAATCCATTTGGGGTGAACCTTCTTTTAATATGTTTCAATAACTTATTTTATTCATATTAAAAAAATAATTTGACAATTTATTTATTTTATTTTTGCACAACCTTATTTTAACCATTCTTCTTGACCTATAATTCAACTCTTAGTTATGTTATACATTTTTTTAAAAACTTTTTAGTACAACATTATCTCTATTCCATTTGAAATTTATCGAATGAAATAATTATCTTGAAAAATTTAACCCAATTTTAGAATTTTCATATCTTATTAGGAGTTTTATTTCCTTTTCACTTTCTAATCATTTCTTTTCTAATACTTATTTTTTAACAACAAATACAAATATAACTTTGAGATGCATTGTCATATATTCGTGATGGAACATTGACATAATAATACTAATAGACAAAATACATACATTGAATAGAAATCACATTAGAATAACTCTAGACATTTTATAATTTATTAATTATTAAAAGTATCAAAATTTTATGACATACAATGATTTCCCTATAACTAATCTCCTTAATTTTCTTTAAAATTAAAAGAAAAGATGTAAAGAACATGGTGACATTAGTATGATCTAGATTTTATTATAACATGGCCATCCACAAGAAAATTCTACACTTACAATTTTTTAATAAAAGTTTGGATTAATACTAGTATAACTCTCTTAGTCTCCAAGACAACTCATCACTCAAAGTCTTAAACGATTAAATTTTTGAGTAATTTAAAAATTAGTCCAATCTATCTAAGGAAATTCATTATCATACACGAATACATTCAAATAAATAAAATATATGCTTAAGAGGCCACAAAGAAACTATTTATAACCATCACTTGAAATTAACTTTGAGTAAGATTTTAGAATGAGATACATGTTTATATGTGTGAATGAGTAAGATTTTAGAATAAGATACATGTTTATATGTGTGAATGATTAGATAAAGAAACATATTCTAAATCATTGTCATCTCAACTACATCTTGTAAGATTTGTCTATGGAGATATGCATCTAAGATCTACTTGTCAAATGAAAAGTATAAAGAACTATTATACAATATTATATTGTATAATTGACGATATAGTTGCAGTGGGTGTATGCGGTTAAACTATTTCAACCACTTCCACCTTCCTTTATATAAATGTATCTCATGTTCATCAAATGAATAACATTTAGATTTATTCCCACATTTGGAAGCAGATCTATTTCAATCCCTGTGCATGTGCGCCAAAGTCTATAGGAAGAGAAAAAATTTGTAAAGCAAAGTGACAAGTATGGTGTAGAAACTTGTAGATGACAGCGATCTCCATGAAGATATTTACCTTGGCATTTGATTACAGGAGCCGCACGAGGAGTTGGTATCTGTAGATAATGGCAAATTAGACCAGGCATTGGTGAAGCGTAAGAAGTTGGAGGGTTGTGCAAATGTGAAGCCTGTGACGCATGGAATACATGTAGAAGATAAGGCCATGCAAGGCACCACAAAGGATTTCTCCTATGCTACGCATCACAGTTTGCAGACATTATGCCATTTTATTGCTGGACGTGAAGGCTTGAATAAAGTGTGCGATCTCGAGGGCCCTTGTTCGATGTGCCTAGCAAGATAAGGGTTTTTATATTGACACTTTAGAGTGGCACAGTGGAATCATGGTTGAGCTGACATTCTCACTGTAAGTCTTTCACTATTTTTTTAACAAGACATAAGCAATTGGCATAAGACATGAATATATCATGCAAATTCAGTAAGGTAGAACGGATGCATAAGGTGTTTGATCTCAATTAAAAAGTTTTTCATCTCTTCAATTTATGTGAGAATAGGCAAAAGTGGTGATTCAAATACTTTGAAAATTGTTGGCATGTGATATGCTGTGGTTTATTTTTTATATTCACATAAAAGAGAAAGTGCAGTAGTCTAGTTGGAGATTTATGCAATTATATTTTCAAGCATATAAGTATAGTTCCATACCAATTACAAGCAATTCATGTGATATGTAGGAGATATGTTTTGGTTAAGTATAAGAATGTGAATTGAAAGTGTGAAACTTTAGTTTCATTTTATAGAACAAAAGTTAGAGTTTTTACTAATTCAAGATATAAGGTGATCATATATGAATATGAAAGGGAGCACAAGTAATGCATTAACAATAAAATGTCTCTAAGAAATTTAGGGAGCATAATTTTCAATGTAGAGGATTACATCTAGACGTTAGGAAGATATGGACCCACCAAATGATCTAATCAAGAGTGGGACAAGAATTCATTTGTTTGAAACATATGATGATTCTTGGTCATTTGCATGCATTACTTATTAGTTGTAACATGTGGTATCTTGTAGATGAGTTTATCAATGTTGCCAATGGATCTTCAAATAGTTATGCTTGGACTTTCATGGCCATCTTTGCTATTACTGACGAGGCATCCAAAAATTCATCCAAGACATCAAATGGGTAAAGTGTAACAAGGTCATACTAGAGGTTGGTGGCACCAGAGGATGGAGGAATTTCCATCATATCAAGTTAGCTTCTCACTTTGAGGTGATGCTTTGCATGAGAAGCATTTTTTGCTTTAATTTCTTGTTTTTCCTTGTTTTTGTTGACATATTTGAAGAATACATATATTGTGAAGTTTAGTTTTTGGAGATAGGTAAGGGGTAAATAGAGTAGATCTCAATATGGATGGTTGTCCAGCTAGCACTCGAGGCTATAATTGAGAATTTAAATAGCCTTCTGAGGGTCATCAAAGAACTAGATGGAGCCATGTGTTTGGAGAGCTCAATATAGATTGTTTTCAAATAATTCAGTAATATTTGATTCAAGAGTTCATGGGAGGAAGAAGTTGGGAATTTAGCTAGGGGCTACACCTTTTTGAGGGTCACGAGGCAACTTGATGGAGCTCCACCTGATTCAGGATTTGTTTCTTCAAGGAGGATCTTCACAAAGATGTATATGCATTTTGTAATCAATAAGTTTTATTATGTAAGCCTTAAGGGGGTGTCCCTTGGAAAAATGAATAAGAGATTTTAGGGGATACATTTATAGGAACAATGTAATAAGAGGGGAATGTTGTCAATGGTACATTGTCTAATTGGTGATATAGTTGCAGTGGGTGTATGCAATTAAAATGTTTCAACCATTTCCACCTTCCTTTATATAAATGTATCTCATGTTCATCAAATGAATAACATTTATATTTATTCCCACAAGAACTTAGAAGACTCATATGACAAAATATATATATATTTTTATATCAAACAATGCAAATTATAGAATATTAATATTATGTATGAAGACCTTGGTTATACATGACAAGGTGAGGCATAGAATAACATAAGATAATGAAAAGTGTCTTAATATTATGATATGATACATAAAGTGAAAATTCCTTAAAATTTCCCTAACTAAAATTAAGTGATAAGTTGTAAAAATGAGCCATTAGTAGAACTAGTTAGGGAATTAATCATGTTCACACCAACACCCCACTTAAGTGTAACATATGGGGAATATAAAATATTAAAAATGCAAATATGGGTCCTAGATACAAGGCATAATGAAGAAAAAGGAGAAAACACATAGGAAAAAATCATCTCTAAAAGAGAAAAAACTATAAAAAATGCTCTCTAAGAGATGAGTAAAGCATCATGTAGAGAAAATATCATATGGAATATTACACAATAATATAAGGGAAATAAATAGTATAAAAGATGATAATTAGGTAATGGAGGATGATCTAGATGTCTATATATTTCCCATATTATACCCTAACAAGCAAGAGGGGAATCAAAAATTGAGATGGCAAGTAGTGTTGGTATCAACATTAAGACAAATAGTTCCAACAAGATGGAAAAGGTTGACATACGACACTCAATTTTTCCAATGTGGTGGCTAAGGAAATAATTCATAGAATTAGGGAAAGAGTTTAAGCCATAAAAACACTTCATTGAATACCATCTCTACAAGCCTTATAGTTCTCTCTTCTCAAAAAAATAATTGAATGACATGATCTAATATACCAATCATATTCTCCTTAAAGTAGACTAATCTAACAAAAAAAATACACAACCACAAGAACACCCCCAAATCACTCAATCATAGAAAACCCCCCAAGAAAATATGATTTGGCACTTATAATTAGTGTGGTTACAATTGCCACTTACTAAAAAGGAAAAGTGGTATTTGATCTCAATGCTTTACAATTGTCAAAATAAGGCTATTATACATAAAGTATAAATTTTTTATCATAATTAATAAAAATTGATAGATCCACTACAAAATAAATAAAAAAATATTTACTTTAAAAATAGTTGCAGCTAAAAAGGAGCTCATATGAGCCTGAATGGATCCCTAAAAGTTCTCAAAATGATAACTATTCAACAACACCTATGCAAAATATTTTTTAGAAAATATATATTATCAAAATTTTAAACTCTCTACACCACCACATAGTGTATAAAAATATCCAAAATAAAATAAATAAAAGAATCTTATTAAAAGGAGTTCATGAGCCTAGGTTATTAGCCTTTGAAGTTGAAAATGAATAGTAAAATATACTAAGAGTGAGAGGAGAAAAATGAAAATCTTATACTAATGTAAGCACAACATCACCACTAAATTTGATAGAACACGAACAAATTTGGAGGTTTTTTCTAACTATGAAGGTCTACCAACTAAAATTGGCAACACTTCTCATTTATACCTATGCTAAGTTTGGTTGGGTTGCTAAATTTTGTGAGGGTAAATAAATATGGTGGGTCACAAAAAAGTGGCATTAAAAATGGTAGTTTGCAAATTTTAATTGAGTTTTTTAAAATTAAAAAAATGGTTGGGGGCCATGTGGGCTACAACCCATAGTTCAATGAAAAGGGATCAAGCCATCTTAAGGGGTCACAACCCAAAAAAAAAAGGCTCATTGGATTATTAAAGGGACTCACGGATTATAAATTTTGCAACCCTAGAAAGGTAGTGCTTGTAATTCAAAAGTGCTAATGATAATTTGATGTAGGATACACATGTATATTGTGTAGAGTACTAATTATTTTTTGATTTAAAAAAATACAACACACATGTATACACTAAATATTTTAAAATAAAATACACAAAAAATATACCTATGCAATTTTTTTATACATTAAATATTCAAATCCATATGGTTGATAAGAGAAAAATTACTTCTAAGGGTCTAAGGTAAAGTGCTCCAACATTAATAAATTTATAGTTGATCTTTAGGTTCTTGGGCCTCCTAGATATAATGGTAGGCTTAGATTTGACCTAAAACAATCCAAGAGTATGGCTACCTTATAGATCTAGTAACCACCTCCAACTTCAAACCCTTACAAATTTGGCCTCTAATACCCAACTAGCATAAAAATGGTACATCTAACTTCCTTGAGCACTTCTAATATAATGGTAAGATCTTAGTTACCCCATCAACTTTCTAAATACACCCACAATACAAAGAAACAATAGAAACCCCCCATAATTTGGTATTTATATCATATTTTTCTAATTCTCTAGATCATCCAAGGATGCAAGAGAATTTTTTTTTTAATAATTAAAGAAAATACAAGATATACACTTCAGTATCTCCCAAATGACTAAATAAAGGCACTAAAATTGCTTTGATACCATGTAAGATATGGCTATGTAGATAAACACCCAAGATGAAGAGGTTTCATGGAAAGCATTGAAAACTTAGAATATGAATATGATAATAGAAAAATATTGCCCTATCAAAGAATACAAATCTAATATAAACAATGTTTATCAAGGCCTTAGTTATATAAGCTAAGGTGAGACATAGAACAACACAATATTTTCTAAATCTTTTGATATGATGCATAAAGTGAAAATACCTTAAAAGTTCCCTAAGTAAACTTAAGTGATAAGGTGTGAAAAGAACCCAATAGTGGAACTAATTAGTGAAATAAGGTTGTTCACACTAGTACAACCCAAAAAACATAATTTGATTTAGAATGGATTCTTATAAAAAAGGTATACAATCAGAGATGTAATATTCATAAAAATAAAAATTAAAGATCTATATAGTATCTTGTACATATTAATCCATTAATCATCATATTCTCAAAATATATAATATCACAACATATATGTATATTAATTTTGACACAATCATGGGTGGCTGGGTGGGCACCACTCCACAATCACTTGTATGGAGTGGCTAATGCATCCTGGGATGCGTGGTGCAAGTTGGGTGGGTATGTGGATGTTAACATGGCTCGAGTACCATAATTTACATTAATGATTTAATGTAGTTATAATTAAGTTGTCTTTTCACCTGGGCTTTCCCTTGTTGCTAAGCCTAATGGCTCTCAATGGTAGAAGGCTTGTCCTTCCAAGTTGTTATTGTGTGTGGTGTTGATTGCCACTTAGTTTAATCAAGGTTTGCGTAAGATGGATTTCTATCACTAGGGGTGTTGAGGTTAAATGTGGCAGTTCTTCTAATTTTGGTATGGCGAGATTCATTTAGCAAGTTTTAGTGAAGGGTTTGGAAACCAATGGCATGGACACCCCTATCCAGCTCCTCAGTAGCAAGAATCAAATGGCTTTCCTCAGCCCTATTACTTCACTCAGGTTGAGCTGAATAATTCATCATCTTGATTATCTCACGTTTGTAGTGATCAAGTGCATCACAAGAAAGGGTTTTATGACTAGTTCTAAAGGTTACAAGTTGGGATCAAACATATCTTTCAGAGTCTTATTGGATTTAAAAGTCCCTAAGGCAAAGGCGAAGGTCATTATGCAATGACTATTTCAAAAGGATTTGCTAGTTGGTTTGGATGAGGCTCTAGTTGCTGCATCTTTGGGTACTTGCATTCCATGACCACACAACCTTGGGCTTTTGGTGGACCTATATGAAATAGTAAGATTATACCCCTTCCTTTCGGACTTACAAGGTTTAGAATTAATTGAGCAATGTAGGTTGGCGACTACAGGGGTGGATTTCCTTATAAAGAATTTTCAACTAGTGGCGGTTGAAAATGCTTCCTAGAAGTATGATTTCAAGGTGTTTTGTCAAAGCAATGTTTAGTATTTTTTTGGGTGTAATTATAGTCATGTTTGCTTGCTTAGTGGGGGTATTCGGTCTGATGTCTGGTGTCTAGTTTCTAGTGGTTTCATAGTTTTCCGGTGGTGTCTAATATCTGGGATGGCTTTGGCCATAGTTTGGTATACTTTTTGTTTCATGTGTTGGTTCTCAATGACATGGGTATGGTGGTCTTTGGTGTAATTCCTAACCCATGTGGTCATTTTTGGGGTGATAGTAGTTCTATCAAACAATGGTGATCTTACCCTACCCCATAGTCATTGGGCATGGAATGTAAATCTTTTGAAATATCAATATAAACTTTCTTACCTATCATTTTTTTAACACAATCAACACATTTTTACTAAACCAATGTTTAACTTATCTTTAAAAATGAAGTTAATGAATATACCACAAAATTTATGCATGCAATACTCATTTAACTACACTAATATTTCATTAAACACTCACCTTTATTTAATTATCATATTTTATTTTCCTAGTGATCCATTAGAATTTTTGAAGAGTAAAGTAATTAATTATTTACCATTCATTATGCAAAGAAATTATAAATTATGACTTTCACTACGAAGTAACTTCATTTATTAAATATACTTATAGGTTCCATATAGAGTGGTAGAAAAATATAATTTGTAATAAATTTATGGTAATTAAATTATTTACTCAAATAAGAAAAACTATTACAATGTCATGCATACAAAATAACATGTGCAATAATACCCAATTAACTTCAAGATCTTCCAATGTTGCAAAACCTTGCTTTGGTACAAAGTGTCATGCCCATATTTACACATATACATAAATTCCAACACAATTTTAAATATATAAATATCTCTATTATTTTTTCCCCTTCACATGGTAGTGCATTGTGGACACTCAACATTATTGCTCATGTAATGCAACAAAGAGAATGTTATATTACATGAGAGGAGAAAACTTGAAATAAATGGGTGACACACAACCCATTTTCTTCAACCAAAAATGCTAATGACAAACTAATTAGGAAGTGGTCAAGGGGGAACCCCCATATGTATGCTTCCATTTATTTTTATATGTAAAGTAGGTTTTATTTTTCCTCAATGATGTAAACTTGGTTAAACCATTAAATTAAGTACCTAATCATATTATTAATATTATAAAACTCATGTAAATAATTGACTAAAAAACACACTTTTATCCTAATATCACCAAAGCTAAATTAAAATAAAAAGACAACAAAAAACCAATTACTAATTTCAAATTATCAATAAAGTCTAAAATTGATATGACTAAATATAGAAGAATTTTAATCAAAAACTAAAAAACCTATTATTTTTATGGAAATAGTTGGATTATACAGATGTCAACATCTCTAACTTTATATACTAGATTACAAAAATATGAGATAGAATACATCTAAACTAGAATCATCCTTCAATTGCATAAAATTTATAGGGGGATACCATACATCAGAGTGACCTAGGTTTTTAACCTAGCCTGAACATGCCGAGCTAGGGGTATGAACCTTTGTGGATGACTTTTTATCAAATACCATCATCTTCACCAATTGTACTAAACCAACTAAGATACAATACTTTGGATAAACACATTTGAATTAATATTAAAAGCTACAAAATAATTTAAAGCACACAATATTAAAATCATGGATTAGAGACAAATTATAGGCATATATTGTTAGAAATAGGGTGTTGTACACATTGCACTAGAAAGAATGATTCTATGTAAAATATATATTTATTAATGGTACATATTTACGATATGTGTATAGCCACATTAAATATTTATTTGGGTCCACTTGTATTGTACCAAAATCAACAGTTCAAACCAAAATTGACCCACTAGCCACTAGAGAAACAACAAAAAAACATGCAATATTCTAAAACAAATAGTCTATTTGATAGTTAATTAATTTCCCTTCCTTTTTCAATAGTTCCACATCATTTTGCCATGGGTCCTCTCCTTAATTAGAATTGTCCTCAAATGGAATATCTGCATCCTGATTGGCTTCCCTTTTACATTTAATTTTCCTAACTTTTGAAAGTATAGACATTGTACCAAAAATTTCCCATTCATAATGCCATAGGTTATAAAAATAAGACTATTAAAGGAATTATCCATCATGTTCACTTTTTCCTACAAAGAATTGATCTAGATTTTATAATTCTGAAGGATTCTATCCTCCATTTCACCTTCATCCTCAGAGCTTACCATTACCTTCACCTTCTCTCAATCATGTCCCTTGTGCATACATTCAACATACTATTCATCTTCCTTAGAGTGGTTGACCCCTCATTGTTATATGTGACATTAGTTAGATATTTCATGTGTCGGTTGCACATGGCTAAAATATATAATATTGGGGAAACTTAATACCAAAATTAAATGTTGGAGGTCAAGGGTTTTGTACACTCATAGTCTACCTATACCACTCAATTATTTTGTGTGAGTTTGAATCTATAAAAGAAATCATGTGTCTAATGCTAAAGGTCAGCTAGTTTAGCGAGTTTTTGATTGTATTGATCTCTTTGTTGGTATACACAAGGGTATTTCTTATCTAGTTTTTCCCTTTATAATGTAAACAATGTACATTATCTAACTAATTCCTAGTTAGGACCTTTTAATTCATTTTCACATGTTAAGTTTACTTAGTGAGTTAGGAATCTTCTTACAAGTATCTTAGTTGTCATATGATCTTATCCTATAGTTTTCAAATAACATAGACCATTAAGAAGCTTGTAATCATCCTAGTTTTCCCTATCTCTCAACCTTACCTATACATGCAAGGTCTTATAGGTACATTTTATATTGCATAGATCTCATTTGATCTAATATATTTTGCATCCATTATTATAAATTTATCATCTTTCTTTTCTCTCTTGTAGAAGGTTATTTTTGTTTTTGTAGGTGATCTTGGGAGCTTGAATTCTCAAGTGATTGTAACATGGTATTAGAGCTTTAGATATGCAAATCTCCTTCTTAGATCTAAGGGTGATTTGGGCTTGAGACTTTGTTGGGTGCACTTTAGGGAAAAAAACCTTATCATTGAGTCTAAAAGGTCTATAAACCCCTATTTTCATATAAAATAATTGATATTTAGGTGATAAAATATTTTTTGGCCATTTTTTAGGGTTTTGACAAGAGTTGCAAAAAAGTCATCAGTATGGTATGGATCTATACAAATCATATAGGACTTGTGTATTATACCCATAACTATTCGAAGTTAGGTTTTTTGACAACATAATTGTAGACAATATTCTCTGCAATTGTCAACTTATCATTTTGCATCATCCTTGCATCACTTCAGCATAATTAGGGTATGAATCAAATTTTTTATTATATAAAAAATTCAAAGGCCACTAAGGCCCAAAACCTTTGCCCCTAGTCACAAGAAATTAAGAATCCTTAGTTTGTGTTTCCAATAGGTTCTAAACCCTATGGGAAACATGCTATTAGGGATTCACCCACCCATTTCTCGAGTGGGGATGGTAATTTTCAAAAAAAATAATGCTAAACAACCAATGTTTAGTCACATGGATGACCTAAGACATAATTCGTAGGTGCCAATTTTGTCCCATAATTCCTTAATTGGGAATTTTTTTTAAAATTCCATGAATTTTTGCTTGAGAGCCACATTTTTTATAAATGAGATACCAACAAAAAGGTGGTTCTGATCACTTCATAATGGTGCAAATTTTCTTTTCTAGATTTTATAGAAAGTGAAATTAATGGTTGATTGAAGTAAGATCTTCCTTTTGGGACCTTAAAGCTCATAAATTTTCTCTCATGTATCCAATTTTCATGATTTTTGTGGCATTGAAAATGTATTAAGGAGCTCTATAGTTCTATCTATGCATTTTTTCTAGATTCATTCCTAGGTATATTTTATTTAGATTTATGCATAGTTGCATCCTGATTAATAATTTGAACATAGTGGTCCACCTAAAGAAGTTGTTTCCTTTTGGGAAGACCTCATTTTTAGTTTAGATCAATATTGGGAAATTATAATTTTAGTTTAAGGATTACATTCTAATATATATAATATTTTATTTTTTCTATATTTGGTTCATCTTGGCAGTGTAAACTTTGGAAACCATCTCTAGCATTGTAATCACACTACATATAAAGTGTATAAAGTGCCAAAATCATACTCTTGGGGGGATTCTTAGTTGTGTGATTTGGGGGGGGGGGGGTCTGTTGGTGCTTTATTTTTTATTTTTCTTCTTGTTCTCTTTTTTCAATATGGATAAATCTAAGGTTTACTTTGCTAATACCATATAACTATTCAACTTGGCATCAACATACATGGAGTGCTTTAATGAATCTAGGTTACTCTCTATGTATTAAGAATAAGGTACCTGAACCTCCAAATGATAATACAAAGATAAAATCTATGATTATACATACAAAAAATCTTGGATACCTTCATATCTTAGCTTCACAAGACCTATTGTTTAAAATTGAATTGTGTATATATATTCTCATGATGCTTGAAATAATTTGAAAGTATTGCATGAAATAACAAATGATGTAAAAGGCTATCAAATTAATAATGAATTTATGATCCTTGATCCAAATAAGTTTTGATGATTTCAAAGATTATATCACTAAGGCTAATGATCTAAGAGAATAATGTTGTAGAGTATCAAAAGTGATGCCATATCCAAATAGGATTAAATTCTTTTCACTTGAACCTAGATTTTGACATAAAACCAACTAGGGTTGATGATTGGATTATTGCCATAAGGGAGAGCCAATATCCTAGGTTTCTTGGTCCTTTTTTATGTTATCAAGATGATAATTTTATGTGCATGTTTTAACAAGCCTATTTTACATAACCTTAGATCTAAAAATATTTTATCACATAGATGAAAATGAAAATTATGGGAACAATTACAAATTTGTAAAGGAAATACAAAGAGGATCTTGTGATTGGAATTTGAGTCTAAATTAGGTGGATAGGGGTGTGGGTTCCTTAGACCTAAGTGGATGCCTTTTGGGGATTTGAAAACCTTAGAATGTAAGTTACAATCCATTATGTCTTTCCTATGACCTACTCTTGATGAAACTTCCAGATCTGACCTGAACACATGAAAAATATGGGAAAAGGGTTGTGTTCTATAGGGGTTTTCAAACCTTATTTTAGTATTTCTACCTCCACACACAACAAATGATGATGATCAAGAGTGCATGACCTAGGTCAAGTAGAGGCCAAAATAATAATAATTAACTATAATGATAAATGATAAAGGGATAATATTACCTTAGGCATGAAACCCTTGTTGAAGTGATGTCCACACCATAAGTCACCAAAAAAGATGAGTGATGGATGCCTTGATTTATTGATAGACCTACAAGAGGTTAGCTCCCATAAAATAATAGATTGTTGTAGCTAGTATGGAGAGGATAACTCATACATCTTCATGAAAATGATATGATTGATCATAATAGATTATTGCACACAATCACTTCCTTCTTCCTAATGAATTGAAAGCATGATCTTAATTGATAAAGGAACTATAATAATGCTGCTAATTTTTCCCTTGAATTAACTTGACTACTTTTTAAGATCCTCAATTGCTCAACATATTTTATAGGATTTCAAATGGTGAAAAATAATTGTATTTATATGTATATCTTTAATTCTCATTGAATTAATTATCGGCATCCAACAAATAAAATTTAGACTTTTAATTTTTTTTGTTTAGATAAGTAGGGAAGGGCCATGTTCCCATACAAATCATACAATTGAACTTAACAACCCAACAAAATAGATTGGCCAAACACAACAACCAATCAGAAAAAACCAGACAAGAACAAAAAAAGAAAATAGACTAGTAGCAATAACATAGACACTAGCAACAAATAGAACAAGAAAACCAGAGGGAAACAACTCAAGCACCAGAGTAAGAACCTTGCAACCTAGCCTCCAAGTTCTTGTTAATCTAAATAGAGACCTACTTAGCAAAACATTTTGTTTTATATTACACCATTGTCCAAGAAGAATTAGAAGCCAGATTAGAAACATTTAGATCGGAAGGGGGAGAATCCCCTCTAGAGTAACTTACAAGAGGAAAAATAGATGCTTCAAGTGAAGCATCCAAATCCAAGCTAGAAGCAACATGATTCAAATATTGTATTTTTAAATGTTAAAATGCTGACAATAACATATTTTAAATAGGGCCAAAATATATTGGGTAGGGTGCTAGAGCCCTAGTACAAACCTATTTTAGGGAAGCTTGTGTTGGTAAATGAATATTAAATATTAATTCCCAATTTAATTATGATTTTCTAGAGATGACCATAAAAAAAGAAATTTATAATCATAATTAAGTCCAAGAACATGGGGGAGCTAAAACTAGTGTGAAATTGTCAAGGGTGACAATTTACTACACTACAAATGTAAAGCATGTGGAATTGAGAAAAAGGACATTCAATTTTCCTATAATGCATTGAATAAATTTGGTCTTGATTATGCATCTTTTGTTTCTAGATTTCATACTCATAGGTTAACTGTAGGGTCTACATATACTACATCTTCATTTGTATCTTTTTCTAAGTTTTTAATACATGAGAAATATAAGATTCTTTCTATGGGTCTAAGAAAATCATCTCAAACTCAAGATTTTTGGTTAGTTAGGTGAAAGAGAGAACAATCTAATATGAAACATACGAAATCAAAGAATAACCCACTTTTAGATCAATCATAAAGCAAATCCTCTTCCAAAGATAAATAGATAAAGGAGTATTGTGAGTGATGAGGTAAAGATAACCTCATCAATATAATGGACTCAATACTTAACCTTACACCTTTCAGCCATCCTTACATTGCCAATTAATTATCTTTAGGATAAGTAATTGCTTTCTTTTTGTGAATAAGCGTACAATCTTTATTTCTTGAAATTAGTCAAAATAAGCTAATTTGTGTTGAATTAATGTTTTAGTTTTTGAGCATTCCATAGGTCAACTTCCACAATCGGTTACCATCCTAGTCAAAGAGGCTTAATGTAGATTTCAACACCGTTGAAGACAAGTGAATGGGCACCGAAACTTCAGGAGCATACATGATGGACTGAGTTTTTATAGTTTCTATTATTTTCAGTTGTAAAGACTTTATGGCTCATGCCGAGCCTCTTTAATATCTCATGTCATGGATTTAAAGTCTGTTAGTTGTTGAATACTTTACCAACTGAAAAGTAGGATTTTGCTAGCTTCTCTCATATAAATATGCAACTGTTGAAAACGATGATCTATAGAAGAATAACGTTATGCTGCCACTATGTTTTCTAAGTTACATCTTTCATATGAATAAAATGCGTTTTTCCCGCCACTTTTGTAGTTACTGAATAATGTGAATGGAGTTCTTTGAATGAAGTAATTTGGAGTTACCAGTGTAGGTGATCTGAGCTAGGTGTAGGAGCACCCAAGAGCTAGCCACTCGAGGGGTTGTAGATTAGATAGATAAGTATTTTTACTTATATTTTTGTATTTTCATTTAGTAGATAATAATTGGAATTGGAGTTTATTTTGATATGTGTAATTTTGTCAAGATCAATCTTGTAGGTTGTAGCTGAGTCTATAGTCTTTGAAGTTTCAGAGCACCTTCTTTCAGCTATTTCAGATTGTTAAATCATTTTATGCTAGTTGTTTAGACTGTTAGCTTTTGATTAGATCAATGTTTCCTAGTTTCTTTACAAGCTTTACTTCTTCAACAATCTATACATTTCTTAGTTTAATCATTTCCATGCTTTCTAGTTTAGTGATTATGCTTTTTAGGTTCATAGTTTTTTGCTTTCTTGTTTAGTTATTTCAAGCTTTCTAGATAGATGATTTTTTGCTTTCTAAGTTTAGTGGCTTCTTAGTTTAGAGTTTTATTTCAGTTGTTTGGTATTTAGGAAACCTGACAGAGGTAGTCAAGATGTCTTCTATTGCATATATCCTTTGGAAACTACCTGGTTGATATATTAATGTGTTTATCAACTAAAGTGTTGGGACCTAACGACAGCCTATCACTTTTTGGTGTTATTGTCGGGGACCATCTTTTTCTAGTGTTAGTAGGAGATACATTGAATACCTCTTTTAGGAAAAAAAAGTCCTTTGGCTTCTTTTTCTACATGGTTAGGAAACAAGCCCCCCATGAAAGATTCATACCAAACACCCCCCCCAATCGACGTACCAACTACAAGTAGGGAGGAAGGAAACTCAGATCAAGAACTTACTAAGGAATTGACCAAGTAGGGTCAACCTGAGACCTTCCCACATACCCAAGAAAGAGAACACATAGTTGTAGAGGAGCATATTCCTTTGCGAACTCTAGAACTTTGTCCAATTGAGTGAATTTTTTAAGAGCATCATATTCCATTCAACATCATGGGTGACCGTAGAAATTCCACCAACAACAAAAACCCTCCACCACCACACACATTCACTTATCCTATTGCTATTGACGCAGATGATGATATGAAAATGAAAAATATCTCACCAGCCTTCTTGCCAACCTTTTGAGGTTTTTCTACTGAGAACCTTGACACGTTTTCTATTTGAGTTTAAAGTCTTGTGTCAGACATATGACTACAAGAGTGATAATAAAAAAACTAAATCTTTTCCCCTCCACTTTGAAAGACTCAGTTGTGCGTTGTTTAATGGGATTAGCTTCTTAGTCAATAACCTCCTGGGATGAAATGGAGTCTACCTTTTTGGAGAAATACCAAAGTTACTATAGGATCAATGATAGGAAAGAAGAACTGTTCAAAATAAGGAAAAAAGAGGATGAAAGTCCAGAGGATTACCTAGATAGGTTTATCTTCTTATCTAAATGATGTGGTGGAGAAGTCATAAGTCTTGATATCTTGAAGACTCTGTTCATTAAAGGTATCAATGACGAAGCTTGAAGGAGCTTGGATTTAATGGGAAAAGGAGATGTGTCCCAACTGGGGCTGGATGATATTACTGAATTGTATCATAATTTCTCTTGTACTCGAGGAGGTATCTGGAAGTCCACCCTCTTTAAAGGTTCTAATGAAATAGGCAAACTACGTGAAGAGCTATCCAACTTCAAGACTGACATTCTTGTTCAACTAAACGCCACAATAGATGGCATATAGGCTAAAACATGAAATCTTGAGACTTTGTCCATTTACTTCCCTAGGTGTCGAAACAAACATTTGCTAAGGGAATTCCCTTTGGACAAAGTTGACAAAATTGATGTTTGTCAATTATGTGACAAAAATCACCCCACTAATCAGTGTGAGCTTCTGAATTCCATCAAGAATTCCAAGAAAATAACACCCCTAATTGAGGAAGAAGTCAATGTTGTAAATCAAAGAACTGAAGGAATTTTTTCCTATGGCTAGAATTCAAACCCTAACTAGAGACCTCAACCCAATTGGAACAATAATCAATGGGAAATACCCTGGCCTCAGGCACCACCTCCAGTACCACCTAATTGAGGAACTTATCCTTGGGGACCACCTGAATGGGAAAATCAATCTTGGGGAAATCCTTAGTGGCCTAACCAACCTCAACAACAGTGGTACCCTTAGAATCCCATTCCTCAATGGAATCAACCTCAACATAAGTTTTATACTGGTCCCAAAATGATGCCTACTCAACAATAGAATCTTTTACCAGCTCCCCATAATACTCAGCAAAATGAACATGTTAACCAACCACCACTTTTGGCACAACCTGTTTCGAACCCAAAGAATAGTTGCCCAAATACTCCAGTGTATTCCACTGAACAGGACAATATCACTGGACTTAACACTTGATACACATTGGAAATTTACAATTAAGGTCTGGAAAAACACTTACGTAATTGACTATTCAAGAAATTTTAGATGAACCTATTAAGAAGTCTACTGAGATAACTACAACAACGCCCACATCTATAGAACAAGCCCCATAAGCTACTTAAAACAAGCCCAACGATCATCTTCAGCTAGAGCTTTCGACCTACCTCAGGAGGAGAGGGTCATTCTCCAACTGAACTTTTGAAAGATTCCACTCCTAAGGAAAATCAAAGCACCTTTTTTGGAGTGTCTGAAACCAATTACTGTGAAAGATACTCCATAAATGACCACATCTACCGAAATTGCATTGATACAAGAAATTAAAGTTGCATATTGAAGTCCCTTTTCTACAAGCAATTAAGGAGATTCCTAAGTTAAACCAGCTAATCAAATAGTTGTGTATCAAAACTCCAAGGAGGAAACCAAAATGAATAAATAATATCCACATAAATGGTTATCTAGCTAACTTGTTGGTTGGGATGACCACCACTCTGAAATATGATAATCCAGGTAGTCCACTTATAATAGTAATAGTTAATGAAGTAGCAATACCTAATGCTTTGATGGACCTTGTGGTAGCCATTAATGTAATGATTCTTGATGTGATGGAAAAGTTGGGACTTACTGATTTATGTCCCACAACTATAGTCTTGTAGATGGAAAATCAATCCATATCTATTCCCAAGGGAATCATTGAAAATGTTCTTGTTAAGGTGGATGGATGGGAATATCCTGTAGATTTTCAAATAATTGAGTCCCTTACACCTAAAGATAGTTATCCAATAATTCTTGGACGACCATGGCTGGCTACTGTTGTAGCCAAAATTTACTGTAGAGAGGGAGGAATGACCATTTCACATGGACCTAATAGAAAAAAATTGTTTTTGTATCTTCCTGCCAAGTCTGCCGAACACAATAAAGTATGGGTTGATGAACTAGAAAGTTTCAATAGACAGGAAAATTTGGCTTCACTAGCCATGATAGTCATCACACAACATGGTGAAGAATTAAAGAATGAATTGGAAAAAAATGTGGAAATTCTTACTATGGATTTGAGTGGTGTGGAGATGAAAAACGTAGAAGAGATCCTAGGACACCCAATCAACATAGATTAGACAAAATTTGACAATGTCAGTTTCATGGGATTGCCTTGTCCCTTGATAAACTTAGTTCCAAAAACACACTTCTTTGCAGACGTTGCTAGGCTTCATAAAACCATACCTCATAGATGTCCTCTTAAAACCTTGATAAGACCCATGTATACTATCACATCCAACCATCTGGGAGTTAAAACCATTATGTTGCTGCCAGGAAA
Source organism: Sequoia sempervirens (assembly GCA_007258455.2). Taxonomy (NCBI): domain Eukaryota; kingdom Viridiplantae; phylum Streptophyta; class Pinopsida; order Cupressales; family Cupressaceae; genus Sequoia; species Sequoia sempervirens. The sequence goes on along the minus strand of VDFB02322083.1, from coordinate 30,235,255 downwards.
AGCTTTGAACATTAACAATTGGTTGACTGAGCAAGAAGAACACAAATTGTTTAACACCCTGGTGAATAGATCCAAATCTTTCACTTGGGACTATGCAGATATGAGAGGAATACACCCCAGTGTGTGTACTCATCATGTCTATACTGAGTATGTTTGACCTGTTCACTAACCACAACAAAGATTTAATCCTGCTCTGAAAGACATTATTCAAACTGAAATTGAAAAACTCCTACAAGTATGGTTTATTTATCCAATTTCTGATAGTAAATGGGTGTCACCTTTGGTTGTAGTTCCAAAGAAGAACAAAAAGTGGAGAGTGCATGTAGACTATAGGGAACTTAACAAAGCAACACGCAGATATTATTTCCCTCTACCATTTGTAGACCAGGTGCTGGATAACTTGGCCGGGAGGAAATATTTTTCATTTTTGGATGGATTTAGTGGTTACAACTAGTTACAGGTAGTAGCAGAAGACTAAGATAAGATGACCTTTTCCTACCCTTGGGGGACATTTTCATATCAGGTTCTTCCTTTTGGGCTATGTAATGCTCCTACAACATTCTAGGGAGCTATCCTAGCTATATTTGCTGAGTTGGTGAATGAGTGTGTGGAAGTTTATATGGAAAAATTCATTGTATATGGTTCAACCTTTGATGAGGCCCTCAAAAATATAGATAAGGTGTTGAAGTGATGTGAGGATCATCATTTGTTCCTAAGCCATGAGAAATGTCTGATAATGGTGGAATAAGGAATAGTGCTAGGACATCATATTTTAGCTGAAGGGATTAAGGTTGATCCTAAGAAAATTGAAGTAATACAACAACTCAAAATCCCAAAAACCTAGACTGATGTCAAAATTTTCTTAGGGCATGCTAGATACTATTGAATATTCATAGAAAATTTTAGCAAAATCATAGCCCCTATGTTTTCCCTTCTTTAGAAGAACGTAGAGTTCATCTAGACACCTGAGTGTCAGTCATCATTTAAAATCATCAAGGAAAAACTCATCTCTGCTCCTATCCTTCATGGACCTATTTGGAACCTTTCTTTCCATATCTATGCTGATGGGTGATCCCACAATAGTGGTTTACAATTTTTGGCCAAACTAGACACTGAAATTATTTTTTTAAACTAATTCTTCACATTCAGGTACCTATAGCGGCTAAACCATGAAGAATTTGAAGATGATGAAAACTAGATTCTCATCACATTTTGTCTGTAGATTCTAAAAATATTTTTTTCAAAATTTTTGGAATTAGATTGCACTTCTTTTTCCATCTCCCACGAAAACTGGTTTTTTTCAAAAAATAGCATTTTTAAAAAGTGACGCACACTGTATAACGCATAACTTTTTTTCCACGAAGGATAAAATTCTAATTCTTTCGAATTTAGATTTGTAACTCTGATATCTATTTTTTTTGTTAGATCGAGGACTTCAATATCTAGTGCACTCATATTTTTCAAATTTTTTTGGATAATCTACTATTTTTCCACATGTGTAGAACAAAGACCTTCATTTTCAATGTAAAACCTATGTTTAATAAAACTAAAAAAAAAAATACATAATAAAACCAAAACATATTAAAATTATATTTGTTGGATAGCTCATTCTAAGGACTACCTGATTCAAGTTGGGCTTGTGAAGATTCTTCCATTTTCATCCTCAACCCGAGCTCCGAAGTGCCAAAATTCAGGTTTTTTTGGTGTCTCGGGGAGGGGATGAGGAATAAAGGGGGTTCAAGGGGTTCGAGCGAACCCATAGAGGTTCGCTCGAACTAGGGTTCATTCGAACCCCCCTTATATGAGGGGTTTTGATGGATTTTTTGGCGGGAAAGTATTAGGAGGGTTCGCTTGAACCTAGGTTCTAGTGAACCCCTAATGGGTTCGGTTGAACCAATAGGTTCGTACGAACCCCTAAAATCATTTTTTTTGCCATGCATTCATTTTATGTGAGTTTTCCTTCCTCACTTCAATTGTAAACCTCTATTGTGGCTTCACCTTGATGCATTTGATGATGTCATTGGAGTGGTTCTAGGACAAGGAGATGAGAATGGGGGAAAATATGCTATATATTTCATTAGTAAGAATTTGACTCCAATAGAAAGGAATTATACCACAACAAAGAAATAATTATTGGTTGTAGTCCATACAATCAAAAAAATTTGATATTATGTCACAGGATACAAAGTCATAGTGTACATAGATCACTAAGCCATCAAGTACCTCATGAATAAACTTATAGTAAATGTAAGGATAATTAGGTGGTTGCTTCTTCTCTAGGAATTCAACGTAACAATCATTGACAAACAAGGGAAGTCCAATGTAGTTGTGGATTTCTAATCCTGGATTAAACATGATGGTGATTGTGCTTCAGTACAGGATGAGTTCCCAAATGAATTTTTTTTCGCCATCTCTACTAAAACCCCTTGGTTTTCCGATATTGCAAACTACTTGGCCATTGTAGAAGTACCACCTAATTTTTCATCAAAATAGAAGAAATGGTTTGTTAGAGAAAGTGCCCCTTTCAAATGGATTAATGGGGTCCTATTTTGATGTGGACTTGATATGGTTCTACAATGTTGTGTTAGGGTAGATGAGACCTATAGTATCCTCAGAGCATGTCATGATGATCCTTGTAGAGGCATTATTCTGCTAAAAGGACAACTCACAAGATTTTGGGAGCAGGATACTACTAGCCTTCTATGCATAAAGACATCAAGAAATATGTTCATAGATGTGATGAATTTCAAAGGGTAGGAAGATCAAATGCATCTAATGAATGCCCCCATAGCCTTAGGTAGTCATTGAACCATTTGAAAAATGGGGATTGGATTTTATCAGTCCTATAGACCCTCCTTCACAAGGAAAAGAGTAAATTTTGGTCTGTATTGATTACCTAACTAAGTGGGTAGAAGTGCAAGCCCTACATATTGCTAGGGAGGAACAAGTAGATGATTTCCTTTACAATAGAATTTTCCTTCGATTCAGAGCTCCTAGGACAATTGTCACATATCAAGGCCCCCAATTTATGTCTAAAGTTTTGTTAGCCTTCATAGATCATTTCCAGGTGAGTCACAAGAAGTCCTCACCCTATCACCCTCAGGAAAATAGATAGGTCAAAGTCACTAACAGGGAATTGGAAAAGATTCTAACAAAAAAAGTTTCCTCAAGAAGAAAAGACTGGGCTCAGGAACTACCTAAAGTTGTTTGGGCTTACAACACCACTTAGAAATCAACTATTGGCTATAGTCCATACGAGTTAGTTTTTGGGAAGAAATCCCTCTTTCCCATTGAATTTGAACTCCAAACCCTTAGAATGGCCATGGAGTTGGGTATAGATCTTAAACGAGCCCAAATCAAGAGAGTTTTATAGCTTAGTGAACTGGATGAACTCCATTTGGATGTTGTCCACCAAACTGAGCTAGTCCAACAACAATGCAAGGTCTGGCATGATAAAAATTTCAAGGAGAAAGAATTTCATAATAGGGATTAAGCATTATTGTTTGATTCCATATACAAGGATTACTAGGGAAAACTCAGAATTCATTGGCTCGAACCATATGAAGTTTTTGAAGTATTTTCCAATGGTTCAGTCCTGCTAAAACCCATTGATGGTGATACCTGAACTCTCCTAGTTAATGGAAACCAATTACACATCTACCATAAGCATGTTAATAGAGAAGAATCTACAAAAATGGTAGAAATTTAGGGAGAAATCCAGTGCATTAAATTTTCTATGGTAGAGTCAATATAGTTTTTCCCATAATAAATGCAAAAAAAAGGAAAGAAGTGTGTGTGAATTTACTTCCTTTCAAAATGATTCTTGAATCAATCTCTTCATCAATTTCATCATTTGGATTTGGCTAAATTTTGTCTATATTTTGTAGGACTCCATTTCTTTGGTAAACATAAATTCCAGCGCACCTTGTTGCAATGCTTCGGAACTTGTTGGATTGGTTGCTGCAATGCTCCAAAACTTGTTGCTACTATGTTTCGAAACTTGTACAACTAACTTGTCTCGTTCCTCATTCTAATCCTGCATTTTGATGCATCACTCAATGATGCTTCGAGAAGCCAAAGGCCAAAATGTCGCATTCTTTTTCCTTCCGGCGGCATCTTTCAGCGATGCTTCATATTTCTATTGTTTCCTCCTTTGAGCAACATCTTTTGACGATGCTCCAAAATTTTTTGGTTGCTGCTCTAGTTGCATCTTTCAATGATACTCCAAAAAATTTTGGTTGCCGCTCCAACAACATCTTTCGATGATTCTCTGGAAATTTTTGGTTGTTGCTATGGCTGCATCTTTTGACAATGCTCCAAATATTTTTTGGTTGATGCCTTGAATGCATCTTTCAACGATGCTCTAAAAATTTTTGGTCACTACTCTGGCTGCATCTTTTGACGATGCTCTAGAATCTTCAATCTTGTTGTTGTGTTCTGATGAAATTTCTCCACAATGCTTCAAAAATTTCTCTTCTTCCACCCTGACTGCATTTTTTAGCAATGCCCTAGATTTTTGTAAACTTTTTCTTTTTTCAGTACTTTGATTTTTCCTAAGTTCTTCACATGCCCATCATTTAATTTTCTCTCACCTCGAGATCTACTCCCTAATATTGATTTCGCCATATCATATCAAATATTTCTGTAATAAATGAAATTATTATTACACCCCTTTTTGTCATAAAATTTTTCACACCATTTAAACCATCCACTCCATGTCATTATTATCTACTGCCACCCTCACCAAATCATGTAACTATCTGATTATGTCAGCAAAGGTGAGTGATGTTCAATTTAATGACAAGACATAGGGTGCATATAGATTTATTTATTTAAAGTTAGTACTTATTTTGAATAAACACTAATTAATTGGCATGAAACATTCCCTCTCTCAATTTTGAAACTTGTGCCATCACACGATTGCTAGAAGTATAGAAATGGTTGTGTAATTTCCCATGAAAAATTGTCATGATTACTCAGTAAGGACTCAATTAAGATGATTAATTTCTCTTCCATTGGTTGTACCAAAATTGTGCCCATTTTCATTTGCGATTCAGTCAATTGAAGCAAGGAAATTATTACAGAGCTCCACAAAATTTGACAAAGCGGCAAGGGAAGAAAAAAAATGGGAGGAGCCAAGAAAAAGTCTGAACCAGCCTTAGCAGCTCAATTGTTGGCATAGAGAAATATTGTGGGTCTATTTCAAAAAGTTGGGTGGTTGGAATTCATGAAAATGTTTGAGGGGTATACTAAGCAGCTGGTAAAATAATTCATCAAGAATTTTGCTGACAAACAGACCATGGTTCATGGAAAGCAATTTTTGGTAAGTCCAAAAATCATTGCTGGTCTTTCTAGTCTTCAAAATAGAGGAATTGATTATAATGAAACTACCAATGTTACCTATCAAAGACTGGTAGAATTGTTTCATAGGGAGGGGGAGCCTCAACCTATAATCACCATAAGTACTAGGGGATAGAACAAAGGTTTCCATAGAATGTCTATTCCAAAACCCTAGAAAACTGGCATAGCCTAGATAATCAAATATTTCACCTATGAAGGAAAAATAACTATGGTAGTGGGACCCCCTTTTTGCCTGCTAATTCATTTGCGCCATGGAATTGAGGACCCTTCTCTTAGGGTTAATTTACTAGCCTTTTTGTGTCATTCAGTTATCTCCATGATGGAAAAATAAAAATTTGGGATAGAGCCCCTCAAACATCATGGCCTTACATAGTTGATATGCAAGTATCATTTTCGCAAAAAGCTAGAAAAAGAAGTGGCAAAAGTTTCTGCTAAAATTTGAAAAGGTGGAGTTTGAAAGACCACTTGAGGAGGGCGATTCCTCTAAGAAAAAGAAAAATCTTTAGAAGAACCTGTCTTTGAGGCCTTAGGTGCTCTTGAATCCCAATAGACATCAATGGATCCTAGCGGCAATGCACCAAAAACTTTGTCAAATGTGTTAGAAACCCCAGAATAGTTAGGCAATGTGGAAATTTTGCACTTTGGAGAAGAAGAAGAGCCTCCCCGCAAGAGGAAGAAGTGGAATAAAGTCACTTTTCAAACAAACCTCCTCTACAGAGAAGTAAGAGGTTGTAGAATCTAGTGAAACCAGACCCTATGACATAGGAAGTACTTCCAAAAAGAAAAAGGCCAGGACTTGAACAAGGGTAGTGGAAACTAAAAGTCGGCTTGGTAGTCAGGAAATAAGTGAAATAGAAAAGTAGTTTGATCAATCCCCTAAGGATGAGGAAAAGATAATGCCATCTCCAAAGGAGCAGGAGAAGGAAAAAGTATAGTTGCCACATTCTATGGAGATTGAAGATGAACTTGTGGGGGGACTTTCCCCTTTTCTTGATAGAATTGAAAATGTACTTGATATTGAGGAAAATGCACATCATACTAACATGGAAATTCCTAATCCATATTTCTCTGTGGAAACAGGGGATGAAGAATCTAGTCAAAAAGAGGAGGAATTAGAGAAATTGAAAACAATAATTGCTGAATTAAAATCCAAGTTATAGAGTAATGAAGGACAAATCACCCAACAACAAGAAGAAATTGAGGCACATGTTGTAATAGTAAATAAAATGGATCAATAGATTGAAAAATTGACAATGCAGATGGAACAAAAAGATAGACTCGTTGAGCAATTGTAGTACCAAATCCAACAATGGAATCAACAAAGCAAGTAGCACATGGTTGATTTGTCTAAGAAAGATAGCATATTAAGGGTTTGAAAAACAATTTTATGTAATTATTTAATGCTTTTGAAGAAGAAAGAAATAGGAAGGAAATTAAACTTAATGCTTCTATGAGTATAATTGTGGAGTTAGAGCAGGATTTGCAAGAGAGTGACACTAAGCCAATAATGGAATCCAAGGGGACACAAACTAAACCAATTGCTTTAGAATGGTTCTAGGTACATATCCCTCCATTATTGATGAAATGGATGGAGCAATGCTATTTTCTAAGGGATGTAGAATTTGAAAATAATAGGTTGAAAAAGGAGTTAGTACTTTTAAAAGAATCATTTCACAAAGCATATAAAGGTAAACATGATGCTTGTGAAATCAGTGAGTTATTATTAGCTCAAGTAGAAGACCATCTAGGTTGTCCTCTATGTTCCTCAATGAACAACTCCTAAGATGTAAGTTACTGAGAATTCACCATAATCAACCACATGACCCCGATGACAAATTTTTTTTGTTAAGATATTTGTTGAGTTAACTCCTGAACAACAAGATTTATTATGTGAATTCTTTGTCCATAATTTTCTCCTGGAAGAATATACAGATTTCTTTGTCAATTTCTTTGTGGGAGAAGTCTAATTGAGATCATTCCTGTCCACAATGCGTAATTAGATTCACTGGCAAGATCGGTCAAGGGAGTATGCACATGCAGAGAAAACTGTTGGGTTGGAAATGAGATACCCCCATAGGAAGCCTTTCTATTTAAAGGAATAGTTTCTGGGCATTCAACTTAGAGAGGAGGTACAAAGCAAGTACAATAATAACCTCCGATTTTGCTATAATCACTTTCAAGATCAAGGACCAAAGTTGATAGAGAAAGCTTGGCATGCATGTGAACAATATACCCCTCTTCCTATGTATCTCAAGAAAAGAGAGGTAATCTCACCTCTTAATATTAAATGGTCCTACAGAAGGACAATAGACTTGACCAAAATCCTTGAGTAATTAAAGGTTAATTGGATTGGCATGAGGTATAGACCTCCTCTACTTCTTTCACCACCCCCTACAACATATATCAATACAGACCAGAGTGATGACAGTTTTGCACGATGGGTAAAAGGGGTCACTTTTCATCAGTGATTTCTGAAGGAGCTAGAGGAATTGGATATAGAGGCAAATGACTTGTATGATCTCAGTGCAAAGTATGAGGAGATGAATAAGAATTGGGGAAATGAAGGGCAAGGAACACACCAAAGAGCAGGAGGACCTGCTTGGGCTTATGAAGGGGAGGAAATGATGAGGTAAAAATAACCTCATCAATATAATGGACTCAATACTTAACCTTACACCTTTCAACCAACCTTACCCTGCCAATTAACTATCTTTAGGATAAGTAATTGCTTTCTTTTTGTGAATACGCGTATAATATTTATTTCTTGAAATTAGTCAAAATAAGCTAATTTGTGTTGACTTGATGGTTTAGTTTTTGAGCATTCCACGGGTCAACTTCCACAATCGGTTACCATCCCAGTCAAAGAGGTTTAACGCAGATTTCAACACCGTTGAAGACAAGTGAATGGGTGTCGAAACTTCAGGAGCATACATGATGGACCAAGTTTTTATAGTTTCTATTATTTTCAATTTTGAATACTTTATGGCTTGTGTAGAGCCTCTTTAATATCTCATGTCATGGGATTTAAAGTCTATTAGTTGTTGACAATCAATTGAAGACTTTACCAACTGAATAGTGGGATTTTGTTAGTTGCTCTCATATAAATATGTAATTGTTGAAAACAATGATATACAACAGAATATCGTTATGTTGTCACTATGTTTTCTAAGTTACACCTTTCATATGAATAAAATGATTTTTTCCCGCCACTTTTGGAGTTATTGAATAATGTGAATGGAGTTCTTTGAATGAAGTAATTTGGAGTTACCAATGTAAGTGATCTAAGCTAGGCATAGGAGCACCCAAGAGCTGGCAACTCAAGGGGTTGTAGATTAGATAGATAAGTATTTTACTTATAATTCTATACTTTCCTTTAGTAGATAATAATTGGAATTGGAGTTTATTTTCGTATGTGTAATTTTGTCAAGATAAATCCTACAAGTTGTAGCTGAGTTTGTATTCTTTGAATTTAGTGTTTGAAGTTCTGAAGCACCTTCTTTCAGTTGTTTTAGATTGTTAAATCATTTTCTACTAGTTGTTTAGACTATTATCTTTTGATTAGATCGATGTTTCTTAGTTTCTTTACAAGATTTACTTCTTCAACAATCTATAAATTTCTTAGTTTAATCATTTCCATGCTTTCTAGTTTAGCGATTATGATTTTTAGATTCATAGTTTTCTGCTTTCTAGTTTATTTATTTCAAGATTTCTAGATAGATGATTTTATGCTTTCTAAGTTTAGTGGATTCTTTGTTTAGAGTTTTATTTCAGTTGTTTGGTATTTAAGAAACTCGAGAGAGATAGTCATTATGTCTTCTATTGCATATAGCCTTTGGACACTACTCGGTTGATATATTCATGTGTTTATCAACTAAAGTGTTAGGACCTAATGACATCCTATCAGTGAGAAGACTGGACATGAAGAAAATTCTTTTTATTAGAAGGATATTGATGAATTGAAACATTTCAAAAATAATCACATTGATTTACTTCCAAAATGTGTGAGTGAACTTTTTAATCTTCTTCAAAATAGTCTAATAAGGAGAAATGCCATGTTGGTTTTACTTGAAAATTAGGTAAAAATAAATGAAATGCTCTTTGTTCTTCTACAAGTCTTGGATCAAGGAGATGACTTCTAGATTTAGGAGTATCTCATCATATGGCATATTCATAGTATATAGTTTCTTCTTTTGATCCTTGTGTTATTTCACCTATTTTGATAGAAACAATGCATAGATCAATGTAATTGGGAAGGGATATTTTGATAGTGGGAGGGGATTTCCAATGATTTTCTATGTGTACATCATTTTTCAAACAATATTCTTTCCATCTATCAAATTACCCATGGTGGAGTAGGAAAGACTTTGCAATTCACTCTTGATTCAACTATTATTAGAGACCTAAAGAGTAGAGATATTTTTATACTGCTATGGTTGATCATCTATCTCAGTTATACAATTTTATATTTTTCTCATGATGATGGATTTGATCCTTTGACTATTGATCTCACTTCTAGTGTGAACCATAATTTTGAGGATAATTTTAGCTACTTGAACTTGCGTGTTTTCACATGTGATCCAATTCTTAAGCCTTGCATTTAATCTCCTCCATCTACTATTATATTTTATGTTTCTTATTTTTCTACATTCATGGCTACTTGTGATTCAGCGAAGCAAGATATACATTGTCCTCTAGATATGACTACTTGGGATGTATACTTGACAAACACTATAGGAACTTGTTAAATGTAGAGTCCCAAATTTAAGATTTAGGAGACACCATTAATTGCATATATATTCTCTTTGATGGAGATGATTATTCTTTAGTTGTAGTGAGGGAGTATTAATACCTCATGTTCATTCTCCACATGATCATTCATTACAATTTGACATGTGTGTGGAAACTTTTGAGTAACATTTTGAGAAGACACCTTTATCTTCAGGGGAGGTACTTGTGCCTTTGGATCTTATTCTTCATTCATCTCTATTATACTTTGTATTTTCATCTTTATGAGTGTTTCTTAGAACATATGAATTTCTACTTGCAAATTTCAACATTGACATGGAGACACTTGAGCAATTATCAAAGACTTTATACATCTCAAGTTTTCTTCCTTTCAATTCCTTTTAGATATGGGAAGACATCATCCATACACTTTTGGTTTTATTTCTTTGTAAGGGAAGGAATTTTTTTCAATGATCATGGACCATATTCTACATTCAATTTCAAGCATCTGCTAATGGTATTTATTCTACATTGAGGGGGATATATGTACAATCTCTCTTCTTCTCTCTTATGGGGGACATTTTACTCACACATAGTTTTTTACTTCACATCATCTAGAAATATTTTTTCTTGTATTTTATCTCTTTTAGAGATGAGTTTTTTCCCATTAAGGTTTCTCCTTTTCTCCATTTTTGAGATATTGCATTTGTATATGGGCACCTAATATGGCCTAGTAGTTGAGACCCATCATCATCTTTGCATAATCTTTTTTTTTTTTCATTTGGGTACTTCTCCCTGAATTGCACTTAATGGAGGGTGTTGGTTTGAATAAGGGTATTTCCTATTTGATTTCCCCCTTTGTAGTGTGAACAAGGTACATTATCTAATTAGTTCCTATTTATGACCTTTTCACATATGCTCACATGTTATGTTTACTTAGTGAGTTAGGAATATATTTCTACAAGTCTCATAATTCATATGATATTATCTTATCTTATCTTCTATTTTCCACTTGACATAGGATTAAGACACTTGTTATCATCATAATTTATCCCATCTCTCAACCCTTCCCATATAAGAAAGGTCTCATATGTACATTTTACATTGTAGGGATCACATTTGATCTAATATATTTTACATATATTATTACAAATTTACGTTCTTTGTTTTCTCTCTTGTATAAGATTATTTTGGTTTTTGTAAGTGATCCTTGGAGCTTGAGTTGTTGATTAACTCTAGCACTTACTTGGTGAGTTCATATATGAAGCATGGAATGATATGTGTAGTTACATCTTATACACATGGAGAATTCATTAGAGGAGATTGATGTTTTAGAAGTATTCATGGAGAATCAATAGGTATATTATAATATTTCACTGTTTAATTATAATATATTAAAGTACTCCAAATGGCCATATAATTTTTAAAAATATCTCTTCTTCTTTTATCTTCAAATCACCTAAAATCAATTGAGCCACAAACATATTAAATATATTTAGATGGTATACAATGTACCCATCTTCCTCCCTTCTTAAGGAATATAATTTATTCGACAAAAAACAACTTATTAACTAAGGAATTTTCTTGATATATTTCACCTAATTTATTCCATAACCTCTTTACAAATAGCTCTTTATAGACATTAATAAAAATAGAATCTACAAGAAATAATATTAAGAGAACCCTTAATTTCTAGTCCATAATGTCATATAGAGTAGTTGTGGTTACATAGATTGTCTTTGAATTTTCTCATCACTGATACCTCATAAATCATGATCTACCAATATATCCTCCATTTTTATTTTCTATAGCTCAATTTTTTTACCAATTTTTTTCAGCCTTAGTCCTTCTTGATGTGCTTTCTATCTATATTTTATTGAAACTCTCTTGTACAATATCCCGCTCAAATCTAAATTAGCTCAAAAAACCAAACAATCCAATAACTAAAACCAAAGGTGATCAATTTCTAAAACCACTTGAAAGGAAGAAAGTATAAATAGATTTCTATGCTAATAATGAGAGGTTAAGTGCACATTTTTCAAATCTAATTCAAAACAAATTTTAAAAATAAATAAAAATATAATAACATAATTAATAGAACACATAATGGTAATAATTATATGGGGAGGTCAATTTTGAGAGAGAGGACCCACACTCCAAAACCTACTCAATTTATTATTTAAATATAATAAAAGATTAAAAAATATTTGTAGATGAAGATTTCATAGGAGTACTACTAGCATACAATCTAAAGAGTAATTTTACTAGCATTCTAGTACCTATAAATTCACACATACAATACAACTCAAATACCCAATTTATCAACTCCTCAAATACCCAATTTATATAGAAATGAACAAGTTGAAAACCAACTATATTTTTATAAACCATGTGCAAAATCTCCAAGAGGTATGACATCGAATCTAGGGCCATATTCCAATGCCCCATATAATAGGTCTTTCATATTAGATAAACATAATATATTCTCCTACACTCTTATATAGGTATAATAAATGACTAATATAATCCACCCAACATGGGTTCCCCAATTGTTATTATTCACTATCTCAAAAAAGGAACTTTAGGAAAATAATAAATTCTATCATATTTATTATGAATGCTTCATAAGTTATCATATGAGCCTACAAAAGTAGGATTCCAAATATGCTAAAAATAACCAAATTAAATACTTCTTACACCACCTTACAAAGCATCAAATTGTAACATATTTAATGCAAACTCAAAATCCCATGCCCCACTTATATGCTAGAGCTTAAATATACAATAAAAAAATTAATAGTATGCAAATAATTTGTAAGAAAATACAAAATAAATAAATAATTCTAGGAAAATTTTAAGGTTGAGACACCATATTTCTCAAAAAAATTGAGCATATATCATTGATCCTAAGACATGCCTATACTAGAGGGTGTCATATTACCTTTGTCTCCCTCATATAATAATCTCACATTGTTTACTTACATTCAACTTATATTTTTATATCACATTCTTTATTTTGTTATATAATTATTTTATATTGTGTTGTCACATTATTATATCACTTTAACCATATCCCAGTCGTATAGATTACACTTATATGATTACAACTCTTGTAACCTATTTATCATCATTATCCTACATTAGGGATGGGGGCATCACAATTTCCCCCTTATCATATTAAGCTCTATTACCATATTTGATTATTTATATCTATATCACTTATCTTATGATCATACTTGCTATCTTTGCTTAGATTTACTAACTATTAAGATTCATGCTATTAATTATTTTTATCATATTGGTCCTACCCTATGAGTCTTGATGCAAGTATGGATGCCATAGTGGGCCTTTTCTTGTACTTTTCTGGGTGGATTTGGCTACAGAGGGTTGCATCGCCATTATTATGAGCCTACCTATCTTATGAGTTATAACCTATGTGTGCTCATGCTCATGGATACAACATAGGGTCATTTATTATAATTTCGTATATATTTTTATCCATTCAAGTCTACAACATAATTATCATGCCCATGCTAGATGAAACGATCCCATATCCAATATAAATATCTCTAATCCATTGCTATATCTATGATTACTATATCTTAAGTTTGGAATGATTATATCTTCTTAGATTCTTATAATTTTTATTGATTTATCACATACATACAATTATGATTATCTCATAATTTATTTCATTAAAATAATATTATTATATATGCTAACATTATTGATTTATTTAATAAAATATTCATTAAACCAATTACACCCTATGGGGATAATCAAAGGAAGGGGGTGAATATATGATCACTAACCTTTTTATTTTTGAATTTAGGTTTTCTTTTGAGATAGAAAATACTCATGGAATATTCCTCTGTCATACAATAATTCATAGGCGAATAAATGCAAAATAAAATAGCATGAAAGGGGAATATTCATTGTTTATTGACCATAGTTTTATTTATCTATTATATTTATTTTATGCATGTTTTAGAATGCACATACTTATTGAACACACGAAAATGGGGTTCCACCTTTTGGGAGATGGAACTAGGGGACCTATATTACTCTTAGTTCATTAGGAAACCAAGATCCCTCAACTGAGTGACTCAATTGAGGAAAGGAAATGGGGGGGTTCATTAGGTGTGATTAAAAGGTGGGGGATCGCCACTAAGAAAATTCTTAGAAAGAAGGAAATGAAAACAATATGCAAATCTAGTGATGTAACTTATAAAATGAGCTCAAAATCAAAATAATAAACTGAGGATGAATAGAGAAGCACCTGGAAGATGAATATGACTAAGCAAGACCTGAGAACTCTAAAAAATTGTTGATCTTGATTTGCATTGGGACTCATACACTAGGCTGGTTGATTTAGTCCCAGTTAGGGTTTCTGTGCTAAATCTAGAATCTTCTACTAGAAAATCAAGATCTACAAAAAAATGTTGAAAATAGGTATATCGGGACTCATATGCCCAAGGTGGAAATTTAGTCCCATTATTAAGGTTTGAATGAAACTTCTATAGCCTTGAGTGATCTTCTGTAGCTTTCATCTTGTCTAATCTTCAAGTCCAAAAAGTTTGATTTCTGATCTATAGGTGAGTTTCCGTGAAGATTACAACTTCTTGACAACTTTATTCAATCTTGCAACTTTTTCTTCAAAGGATCTTCAAGCTACAAATCACCTAGATCTAAAATCACAAATGAAGAGAGAAAAATGTTACTGTGTTAGTGCATAGGGGTTTTCCTTGGTCAAACCCCATTTTGGTAATCAAACCTTGAAATGAAATAAAATAGAATGAAGGAATGATGAATGAACAATATGCAATATTGTAACTCACCAAACCCTTGAAATAAAGGTTGCAATCTTGTGTGAAATGGCTAGCATGAATGTGGATCTTTACTCTTGATTGAATGCTTGAAACTTGATCTTGAATGCTTGCTTGAATCATGAAAACCTACATCACAAATGTTAGCTCAAAAACACACATGATGCATAAAGACTTTGACATGATGCTTGAATCTTAAATTGATGCTTCAAATGCTTGACAACTTGCTCTTGAATGCTCTTGTAATCACTCTTAATCATAAAATTTTCTATAGGAGTGCTTCATATGATTTCTTAGGTGAGATTATGTGAAATAAGCTTGTATTTATATACTTGTTTACTGTTAGAGTAAATTATATTTACTTACTTAAGTTTTAACTTAGGTACATAGTTTTCATTTAATAAGGTATTAGTTTTTTATTCCCATATTTCCGTATTGGGTGGTTGCACACCCGTTTGGAATTTTGTCATGGCTTTATAAGCTTGTAACATTATATACATTAACCATCTCATATATTTCACTCCTTGTTTGGTGAAATGGCCTCATGTCTCTCTCACTATTTTGTGAAGGTTTTTTGCAGTTGATGATCTTGGGTTTTCGCTCTATCATTTATGCTAAATTCCTTGAAATAACAACACTACAAGCTGACATCAGATCTAGGGGAATACAATTCTACCAAGAATTGATTTCAAAATAGGTCCAAGCTAAAGTGAGACTCATATGCCAGTTGGGGCATATGAGTCCTAGTAGCCTAAGCTTGGGACACAAATTTCAAGAAGTGTTAAGTTCTATGCAATATTTAGGATTAGGCCTCAAAACCTAGGTGGGACTCATATGCCCAAGGTGGCGTATGAGTCCCATATCACTAGATCTAGAACACACAACCCAAAAATGTGAATTATGATTGGTCATTTGTTAAGTATTGGGATTATCCTCAGAAAGATGCATTAAGTAAGGCTTGTGGATGCAAAATAGGACCAAATAAAGCATAAAGAAGCCCAATCTTAACAGGGAGGCCCAAACAAGTGTGAAAATGTAAAGCAATACATTTTTCTCCAATACACTTATATATACATGATTCATATGTAGAGATTCAAATACATATCAAAGTGGTGGCAAAATATATTGGTGAAAAATACATTCTTGATGCATTTTCACATTTATTTTTGTTCCTTGTTTCACGAAATTTCTTGATACATTTATAAATGGTGCATTTTTATGCATAGTTATGGGTACTTGTCGAGAATTACTTACACATATCCCTATTCTCATTATTTATCCCCATTGTTATTTGAATGCAATCTTGATCAAATTGAAAAATCTATCTAATTTTGATAATTAATCAAATCTTTGATTTATAGTCCAACCCCATCAGACATTGAGCCAACCTAACTTTCTAACCAATTCATATCTCTAGGTGCAAGGCCATCCTTGCAATTGTGATCTTGATTCCCTTAAGGTTAAAATCAAAATTAACATTGAGCTAACTAGCTCCATCTTACACTTTTGGTCCTATGTTGACTTTATATAAATCTTCACAATTTGGTGTTTTGTTTATATATAAAAAGACATTCATTGCATTTATTTGAATCATTGGGAAAATCATCACATTTATCATTTTTTTATGTACCAAAAATAAACTATCTAAAGAGATTAGAAAGAATAATTATTCACATTTGTTGTGTTTGATCTCACTCATCCTAGTGCATGTGAATTGGCTAAAAATAATTTGGAACTCATGTGCATGTCTAAAGCATTATCTCTATCAAGGTATTTTTAAATACCACTAGCTTGATAATAAAAATGATAGAGATAATTATTAACTAATAATATTTTTATGAAAGTTCATAGGATGAAATAAGATGATTAGATATTGATTTTGCAAATAGAAAGCTTCTTTGTAGATACAAAGTTGACCCACCATATATAAAAATGTCTAAAACACCTATGTGATAGTTATATCTTATTGTCTTCACCTATTATCAAATATTTTGCTATCATAAAACTAAACAATTTATTATTATTTATTATTATTTATGTCATGATTATATTTACTATCTATATTACTTAATCTAATCTACTCCACTCCAACAACTCAATTTAATCTAAAATAGTTAATACCAAATCATCACACTTAATTAATTGACCCAAATTAACCACTAAAAGAAACCTTATTTTTCTCTTCAAAGCTTTAGGTCCCATTTAATTTATTTCTTAAAGATATTGGATAATTGTCGTCAGTGATATTTTATTTATGCCGAAGGCATATCCTATTTGTAGTGTGTCAAGTTGAATTAACGCATCCACGGCATTGACTGGTCTAGGAGACGATTGTTTTCATCCGGACCGTTGAATCTGACTTCCACTTTTTGCTTGCCCTGTGCTCTTCATCTCCACCCCTGTTGCTACTGCTTGTGGTTTGGCCCCTGCGCAAGGCTCGGCCTTCTTATCCACCACGAGATGGTTTTCACCAATTTTCTGCTTGTCAACAAGTTTGAGGATCTGATAATGCACGGATGGGATTCTGATGCGGACGAGTTCTACGATGGTCTTTTAAAAGCTGGCATAGAGCTTGACAAAGAGATGGATGCCAACAAAAAGGCTGTTTTCTACTCATTTTTTTCAATAGGGGATTTCCCAAATATAGGTGTCCGATAAAATGCAACAGCAACTCCTAAGAACCCCAAGCCATTCTTCAAAATAGGCTCCAAATCTGAAGTCCTCCCTACTACTGGAAGTATTCCGAGCAAAACAAACAACAAAATCCACAGAGGAGAAAGAAGTACAACCCATTGCCATGATTCCTCCACTCTACCCTGAGGGCTCAAGCGTGCTGCAAACACAAAAACTGCACCCACAGCAATTGAACATATTTAGCCTTTTCAGCCTGTATTTTTAAAAACTT
Source organism: Sequoia sempervirens (assembly GCA_007258455.2). Classification (NCBI taxonomy): domain Eukaryota; kingdom Viridiplantae; phylum Streptophyta; class Pinopsida; order Cupressales; family Cupressaceae; genus Sequoia; species Sequoia sempervirens. Next base: position 30,217,438 of record VDFB02322083.1, on the reverse strand, counting down.
TACAGGGCTAACCCTCTCTATTTCTCCTGTTCAGATAATATGCCATAAATATTCTGCTTTCTTTTGTTGAATCTCTCGAAGTTCTTTTTCTTACATCGCGCACGATTAAATGCTTGAGTACATTCTGGCTATTTGCTGTCTTTAGTTGATTGGAACTGGTCTGTGACGATCTTCTATGATTTGGAATATTCATTAAATGTAAGTTGTTTCTTATTGTTTTGTTTTCTGTTTTCTATGGTTTGTGTTTGTGTTTGCTTTTGTTCCTGCCTCTTTTTGTATGCCAAACACAGTTGAAATGGCTTTGATTGTGGTAGCTGAGGTCTTGAAAATTGATTTGCATATTTATTATTATGCCATGTTTTTCAATGTAGTGAAGCAAGCATACGTTTATTGGAATTGTTCTCATTCTCAGCGAAAGCTTTTTAAAATTTCTGAACAGTTTTCTAACAAGGGGTTTTCTCATATATGAGGGAAAATCTTTTCATTTCGTTTACCGGGTTAAAAAATGAAGAGAGATGCCCTCAGGCATGATGACATGAATGCCTCTGGTTTGAGAGCCATTGACAATTGTAGAGGTGCTTTCCCCTATCCCCGGTCTGAAATGCGAGTGGAGTGGAACTGGTATTTGTAGGTGGTGTGCGCCAAAGAGGTCATCCATGTCGCATTGTTCTGCGTCAAGCCTGTCGGTTACTGCCCTTAGATAAATGCAGTTGGTAGGTGTAAATCCAGACTCTTACCTTTGCTACCGTTGTCCCTGCCTATGCAAAAATGGGGGTTTTGAAACAGGGTATGGACATCCATCAAATCATAAAGGATAGAGGAGTTTTTTCAGATGTTGTAGTTGCAACTGCTCGGGTAGACATGTATGCAAAATGTGGAAGCATAGACAAGGCACGTGAAGTGTTTGACAAGGTTCCTCAAAGAGATGTGGTCTCGGATATGCACAAAATGGATTTGCTGAAAAGGCTTTAGAAATTTCCAAGCAAATGCAATCGTCAGGTTTAAAGCCAAATTCCGGAGCCTTTGCTAGCATCCTCCCTGCCCATGCCAAAATGGGAGCTTTGGAACAGTATGGACATCCATCGAAGCATAAAGGATAGAGTAACTTTGTCAGATATTATAGTTGCAACTACCCTAGTAGACATGCATGCAAAAAGTGGAAGCATTAACAAGGAACGTGAACTGTTTGACAGAATACCTGAAAAAGATGTCTATCTCATGGACTGCAATGATTGCGGGATATGTACAAAATGGATTTGTTGAAAAGGCTTTAGAAACTTTCAAGCATATGCAATTGGCAGGTGTAAATCCAAATTCCACAACCTTCGCCAGTTTCCTCCCTGCCTGTGCCAGAATGGGAGCTTTGGAACAGGGTATGGACATCCATCTTTAAGCATCACGAAAGGAGGATTTTTTTCAGATATTATAGTTGGAAATGCTCTGGTAGACATGTATCCAAAATGTGGAAGCATAGAAAAGGCACGTGAACTGTTTGACAGAATGCCTCAAAGAGAGGTTATCCCATGGAATGCAATGATTGCAGGATATGCACAAAATGGATTTTTTTTAAAATATGATGGATACAACTTGATAGTGTGAATGCTGGGTAGAAGTTCTGAATTTAATACTCTACATCCTTAATTGGAGTCCTTAAAAAGTATTGCAGAATATCACTTGCACAGAAGGATTGTTAGGAAAGAAACCATCAGTTAGTGACTTTTGTGTTTTCTAATGTGTTGTTTTTCAATTGATTCCTAGAGAAAGAGAAGCAAGTTAAATGAAAAGAGAAAAACATATATGTTTGGTGGCTACTGTACGCAATCAAAGGCATACATGTTACTTGATGTTTCTATGAATAAAATTGTAGCGAATAAAGATGATGTAAATTATGAAAGGAACATCATGACATGTCACATGATGAAAAGATAACGACATGTAATCCAAGTACAAATAACAAATAACCATGTGAAAAGAAGATCATTCCCTTGAGAAATACAAGGGAAGCAATGGAGAGTGAGGTTGTTGATAAAGCTCGCTCTAGTATGTCAACACTCAGGATGAAAGTACCAAAGTAAGCCGAGAGGTTTTTCTTGGACAATTTGAGGAGCAGGATACTCCCATTAGAATCTCTCCAAACATCCGAGAACAATAAATCTCCATAGATACTGAAAAGCAGTGGTGTGTGCTTGTATTGTATTTTGCTTTAAGACTGTTTCACATAATTTTTTGTTTAGAATTCCATTGATGCGGCCCTTTTTATTGTGCTTTGCGCTTTGTATTTCAAGTAATGATGTAGTCTTTAGTTATTTTTGTTTGTTCATTCACTTACATTCCCTGTTCAATATAATTTGTAGGGAAAATACGTAATTACTATTGTAGTTTGTGGATTGTCCTTTGTGCGTATTCTTGGGCTTGGTAAGGATCGCCTCTTGTAATTATTGTTGTAGTTTGTGGATTGTAATTACTTATGTAGTTATTTTTGTTTGTTCATTCACTTCCATTACCTGTTCAGTATAATTTGCAGGGCAAATACGTAATTGCTATTGTAGTTTTTGGATTGTCCTTTGTGCGTATTCCTGGGCTATGCGATCTTTTCATTCCTTAGTTTCTAGTCAACCTTAGCAGAACTAGGATTACAATCTTCAATGACTCTGGTGCATTTTTCTAGGTTTTCATTTTCATACAAAAGTGAGCCAATGAAGATTGCAACAAGCTATGCCTACTTGATGTTTCATCCGTTTTTATTAAATTGTTTTCCTTTGCAAAATACATGTTTCTTCATTTTCAATTTATGAATCTGTGCTTTGAGAGCTTGCAACTGTCTCCCTTGTATAAAGTCATTCTAGACTTGCACCCTACCTTGAAAGGAATGCTCCAAGAAATCCCCTACATATTCCTAGCTTAGACCAACTGAACTTAAGATTCTTAAGATCATTGCAAATGTCCATGGAGATTACACAAAACAGGTAGCTGGATAGACCATGTGAACTAAAAAAAGATTATCTCAATAGAGACACGAGCCAATACCAAGCAAATGTTAAACATAGTAAATCCAAATAAATATAATTATCTCTAGAATAACCCATTTAGATGAAAAAAAATACACTTTAGATTTATCTTGATTCTAGTAGATTTAGTTAGTGCAATAGTTTTAACATTGTCAAACAGGTTCAGAAATTATGGCATAAGAAATAAGACTACCTAGATGGCTTACCAATAAAAGACTTTTAAATGGCTATTAAAAGCCTCAAATATCAGGGATTAACACCAAGAGTCAGTAGTTTGGGTCATGGCTAAAAGTAAATGATGGTGATAGCTGATTTCCACATCCTCCCATGGTCTGTGATTTAATTATTATTCTTCCTATCATATTGTTATAAGTTGAAGAATAAATTCACTTCCATGTGGTTGAATTTTGAAATGGTAATAATCTTTTAACTATTACAATCAACTAGTTACTGGGGGCGTCAAACTTCTAAGCTTTGCAATCTCCATTGATCTTTTATTTTTTATTTGGCAAATTTCCCATCTATAGTGCTTTTGGCTTAAATGCCATAACTAGAGACCATTTATTCTATCAAAATGGCATAGGACTTGTGCCTGGCACGAATTGTTTAGGTACACTATACCTAAAATTTATACAGTATATTACTCAGTTTTACATATTTTTCTTGGCGGTAAACTATGAAATCCCTGTTTAGTTACTACTTAAGCTCATCCTATTGGTAGAGTCACAAATCTTACTTATGCAAGCAAAATAAGCCTTCTTATAGTATAATTTTTCTTCAGATTCCCTCAGACTAATGCTGCAACTATTCAAAGCATATGATGGCCTTTTTGATTCATCTAACTATTAAGAAGGAAAATTTATTGGAAGTATAGGTTGCTGCATGCGCTGTTCTTGGAAGATGTGTAATGTATAGAAGGCTTTTGTATAAAGATCTAGCCATTCATCATACCTCTTTTGTAATGCTAGCGAGGTGAGGAATATTAAGGACAAATTGTGATAATAGTGCACAGGATATGGTTATTAAATAAAGCACAAATGACCCTTATTATTAAAGTTAATTTGGAATGAGATTTTGTGGTATTAAACTACTAATATTGCAAGACTGAGAAGGTCCAGTTTTCTCAAGAATTTGCATTTTGATCCATGCAATTATGTGGGAAGAAATTTTATTGAAATAAAATGGAGCCTAATTATCTTCCTAATTAAAAGGTTATGTTTTGTAAGTGAATGCATAATTGCTAAATGATCTACCATTACATCTCATGTATTTCACACCTCTTCGGCATACCCATTGCACGCCAAGGTGCAATAGCTAGGGGAGAGGACCCAGTAGTTGGGCGTGTTTCAATAGTTGAGATAGTAGTTGCTTATATAATGCCCAATAGTTGTGATAGTAGTTGTTTATATAATGCCCAATAGTTGTGACATGATTACCTTAACTTAAACAAAATGTATTCCTTTGATCTAAAAAGTAACCAATCACGTGATGCCACATCAGCGCTCAACTACCCATGATGTGAATGAACAAGTATTGGTAACAGGTTTGTTTTTTGGGCCTTTTTGGACACCTTGACAAAAAGCATGCTGATGTGGCATCATATTTGATGATATGGCCTTCAAACAAAAGTTATAAGCAGGGGACTTGCCAAGTAAGCTGCTGTAAAAAAAATTGGAGTGATTTGAAATTTCCAAGTAGAATTTTGAGAAGCGCGAAGTTAGGCTGCACAACTACCAGATCCTCTCCTATAGTACGTATGTCACAAATTGCGACATCAGTGGATGTACATCCACTTTCCGTAAGCTCGCTAAACTTTAGTTTTATATCAAACTAAAATATTATACGAGCAATCAAACCTAAAAGGTCAATTTTAGTCCCGTGGAAGTGAAATATATTCAAATATATTTACTAGTGTCGTGTGCAATAATGTCTGGTGCACGTAATTTCAACTATTCTTGATATGGCTGGTGCACCCGTCACAACCATTAGTCCTTGCGAGCCGTACAAATACATTATTTTATTTATTTTTATTGAATGACAAATACATTATTTTCAGTGGCAAGCAAGATAAAAAAACACCTTATTGACATGACCCTTAGCCACTCCGCTTCTAATTTGAGAAAAAGCACATTGCTATATTCCAGTTTAGTAGAAGATTGGAGATTCTGAACAAACAAAACTAAACTGACAAACTTTAATTTTATACGATCATATTGTCTGGAGAAAGAAAGATGGAGAAAGAAAGATGCGTCATTCAGTGGGTGCATGCCTACAAAGTAAGAGAATCGAAGAATTCCAAACGATTTGTGTACAATGCATACATTTTTGTCTAACAGCGGGAACCTTTTCGGCAGGTGAGAACACCTGAAGTTGCAGTGATAGACGCCACAACAGAGGACGGCCTTGCTGCCATACTTGAAGCTTTGGCATAGCTTGAGGATGCTCCATCTCCTGATGCTCTGAAGAATGCCCCGTTTAACATCAGATCTCCGTCTGATCTCCAATTCCAATTCTTCCACGTACCTTCTGCTGCATCTTCATGCTTTGTTACCTGCACATTACCAATACCATAACTATTCTACATCCATTGAATACTCAAGATATAAGAGACATGCTGTATTCGTCTTTTACCTCCTTGCCAAATGGATTGTCAGGGGCAAGGAATCTGTTGCCTTGGCTGTTAATGGTGGGGTTTGCACTCCCACCGATGGCGTACATTTCCCAGTGGGTGTAATCATTGTTCACCACATGGAAGTATCCATGTCGACATCTACATTGGAACATTTTTTTTTTAAGGTTTCGATAGCGAACAGACGGATAAACCGCAAGCGAAACAGTGGGTGTTGAGAATGGAATACAGAATTCTACAATTTTTATTCAAACCTGGGCATACGCTGAACAAGACCTTCTCCAAAATGGTTAAATGCAATAGTTACTTGCATTTTAACGTCTTGGGTATAGTCGTCGCTGTGTCCCAGGAGCATCACCTGGAAAGAAGCACTAAAGATTTAACTCGAGCAATTGTTTTTTATTGATAACTTAAGAGCTACCAAAATTGTTTACTGTTTATGTTTGATAATGGGTTGTTCGTACTCTGCTCTAAGATCCTATCATATAAATACAATTGTGACTCATTTGTAAAGAAAAATGAATATATGACCGATGGAATCAGCTGTTGAGTACCTTGTCGTGGTGAGTGAAAAAGTTGTTTGAAATGGTAATAGCAGTAGACCCTATAATGGCGTCGATCAGTCCATCTGCACAGCTTGACAATGAACAGTGATCTACCCAAATTGCATTTCCTCCAAAGATGGAAATTCCATCTCCGTCACTCCTGGTTCTATACCCATAATGGGTCGGGGAGCTCCTCACATTTGCATTTCCTGCAGGCTTACAGTCGTGGATATGAACTCCATGAATGATGATATTGTTGACATACTGAATTGTAATGCAAGCTCCATTTGCTATATGAACGTTGGCTCCTCTACCGTCAATGGTCTTATAACTGTTCATGATAAGCTCCTCCTTGAGTTGTATAACCATATCTCTTTGGAAAATAATCCAGAGAGGCTCGGTTTGAATAACAGCGTAGCGGAGAGTGCCGGGCCGAGGATTGACAGGGTCGTCGTCATTGGGATCCGTAACCACATAAAATCTGCCCTGCTTACCTCCAATGGCGTTTTTGGCAAATCCGATGGCACAGTCAGCCAGCCTCTTTCTGTTATTAACCCAGTTGGGATCACAACGCCAACAGTCATCAATGGGGTTTCCCGTTCCGCAAGACAAATAGCTCAGCTGCCTTTTTGAACTATTCAGACTCCTGCACAGTAGCTCTTGAAATTGCTTAATAATCCCATTTGCCTACAAACTTATGTTCCTTGTAAAACTATACTCAAACTTTGTTGTTCTATTAATTGAACTGATCAACTTACAATATCTTTTCCACATTGCTTTTTTCTTACATTGAATCTATCTCTACAATAACATATCTAAACTATCCAATGGTATGACGATATGGGGAATACAAATTTGGACTTTACCAGCGGCGTACCATCTAGAATCAGAAGAATAATATTATACAAAATGCAGTAAAGAAAGAACAGAGCAGCAGCATAAGACTAAATTGAAGCTTGCTTAATAATCTTTTCAAAATACCATCAACCCCTAGCAGATGTAAGCCTTATTTTTCACATTATAGTCCAAAATGGGATAAGAAGTAAAATTTCATTTTCATTTACTAACTTTCTTAAATGCTCTAAAATGCCTTATACTCTAGAGCATTTCAAAGGCGACATGCTTACCTTTCTACCATTTGAACTACAAGCTCCGGGTTCTCAACATGATATTTAACACCATTCTTAGCCATCGTCATATTTACAGAAGCTCCAACTGATTTCGCCATTAAAAAGAATGCAAGTAAAAGAAGCAATGGCTGTAAGGCATGGCTGGTGGCCATTTTGGATGAGAAAAGACCTGCAATGGTTATGTGCCCTGTTATGGATTTTGCCTCTCTTATATAAAAATTTATCCCTCGTAAAATCTGTAGCAAACGGGGAATCTTGAGCCCCACCAATTGAAAATATTGTTATATGCACGTTATGACTTTGCTTTTATTACGGTGGTAATGCACATGAACGGCATCTAGGATTATACCATATTTCTTCGAAAAAAATTAGGTACAAAGTTTTTGTTAGAAAGCAATTTCTCCTATAGGTTGTGGAAATAGAAACGCATGAGCAATATCTATTGTAATTATATTGTAATTAGAAATAAACTAAAATTTAGTTAAGTTTTTATGCAGTTTGTATGTTCTACATTTTTCTTATATGTTGTACACTCTTCTATAAAAGAGGCATGATGTAAATGATTTTTATCAAGTAATTAAATTTAATGAAGCAATAAAAATTTATTTCATGTGCAACAACACATTGTGCAAATTATTGTGTTGAGCAAGTTATTGTGTATTTATTTTTGTTTATCTCCATTAAATCTAACATGTGGTATTAGAGTAGGTTTGAAATTTTTTTTATCTGGGTTTGAAAATTTGTAGCAGCAAGAGATGATGCAAAAAAAATTGTAAGGGGTGAATAAAAGTAGATATACATATGTTGCAAATTATATATTATAATAAAAGGATTGTGTTTTTTTTTTTTATTGCAGATTATATCTGAGCGTCAAAAGTTTTCAAAGGGGTTTCGCTAGTAGAATTTGACAAATAAATGATTACGTAACTTTTAGTCACTTGACTAAAAATGAATAAATTCTACTAATTTTTTGCAATTCACAAGTATAAATGACTAATTTGGTCATCACATAAAATCACAACTAAATAATTGGTCAGACAAATAGAAATGACTAAATAAATGACTATTACTCCTCTATTCTTTTTCCTTTTGAATTTGATCATAATCCATAGAGCTTAAGCCCCCCTCATAAGACCCCTATCGAAGCGGGCCATTTGGCTATCTAGGTTGCTTGGTGCATCAAAAATACCTATTGCGTGAAAGGTATTGCCTCTCTATGTAGTCTTAAGGCCTTCACATATTTTATAAGAAAAAATTAACATTTACATTATTTAACTTTTATTACTCATTATGTTAATGAATCATTAATGTTTTTAACTATGATTTGAAGTCAGTTTGATAAAGATGACTAAATTCTTAATTAAAGTGGATAATTAAAAAAATATTTTGAATTGAGGGAGTGTGTGGTATAATAATATAATATTATAATATTTATAATATTATAATATTATATAATATATTATTATTATATAATAGTATATAATATATATTATATAATGTAATATAATATTATATAGTATTATAATAGTATAATATTATAATATTATATAATATTATATTATATAATATTTATATTATAATATATAATATTATATTATATAATATTTATATTATAATATATAATATTATATTATATAATATAATATTATATTTGTATTGTATTATATTATAATATTATATTATATTATATTATAATTTATTTAATTTCAATTTCATTTTGATTTTTTTTAGCTAGCAAATACCTTAATGGTCGGGCATAATGGGTAGGCAAATCTTAGCCATAATTTTCAGACTCCCCACCATAATTTTTATTTTAATAAACACATTGAATGTTGAATGGGGGTTGGGGTGAGGAAGTGATTGAACAAAGGGGAATAGGAAGTGCATTTGAAGAAAGCTAAAGCTCCCAGGGATTGAATGGAGGGGTTGATAATTGCCTACTAATGTGCCAAGAGGTTGAATCATTTGTTTCCCGATCTTCTTTCTAGGTTGCAGCCAGGAGAGGTACCCTACGGAACTAATGGGGCTCACATTTAAGGAAGGTTCTCTTCTCGTTGTCATCTTCCAAAGCCATTGTTCTCAGGGATTCTAAAACCCTCGTTGAAACCTTATTTTCAAGTTATAGCTTGCCAAATCAAAGAAGTGAAAGGTCAAAACCAGCGAGGAAGAGTTTGGAGGAGCTGAAACCAATAGCAACGGGGAAAGCAACAAAATCCACAAGTAAAGGATGCCTTAATGTTAAAACCTAAATGTGCTTAGTATTAGGATCTTGGCCGTAATTTTCAAGGATGCCCTAATATTAAAACCTAAATGTGCTCAGTATTAGGATCTTTGCTATAATTTTCATTTTAAAAACATGCTCTAAAACCCTTGTAAAAACCTTATTTTTAGGCTACAGCTCACTAAATTGGAGAAGTGAAAGGTCAATACCAATGAGTAAGAGTTTGGAGGAGCTGAAACCAATAGTGGTGGGGAAAGCCAAAAAATTTAGGTAAGCACAATTGTCACTTTTGTGCCTTGGTTAGCTAGAATCAATTCCTATTTCTACCATTTTCAATCACTTTTCATCGATCCCTAGTAGATTTTTCAAATCTTTGTGGTAATTTTTCTAGTTGCACACATAAATTAAAGGAAATTACATTTGAATTTGAATTATTATAAAAGTATATGGTTCCAAGAAATTTCATTTGCAACTTCAAGAGCATCATAGGAAAAAGGTAATCTTGGTTGAATCAGTTGATTTTAACTTCCCTTGGAACTAAATGAACATATGCATGCTATAGTTTAACTTGAAATTTCTGGGTATTTCAAACATTTTAGCCAAAAGTCAGAGTAGCATAATATTAGCTTGGTTCTTTCATGATAAATAAACTGTTATCCACTTCAATATTTTAGCAAACCTTACTAAATGTAAGGCTTTTTAAGTGAAAATTGTAACTAACCTAAGCTACCTATTTTTTTATTCTCTTATCTCACAATTACTCATTTTCTTGGTAGAATGACAAGCTCCAAAAATTTCTTGATTATGTTAACATTGTGCATGATCTTTCAGCTGTTGTGGGAATAGAATTCTCTAAGATTATTTCTAAAGTTCATCCTAGCCTGGATGATTCTATAGGAGTTGAGTCAATGAGCATAAGTGATGGCACCCTTGGAAAACTGGCCAACACCATGGAATCTCTGAAAAATGAGAATCAAAGGTGCTTGCAAAAGGTATCCATATTATTATTACTATTATTAAGAGAATACTTTAAGGATATTCAACTATATTATAAAAATTATTATAAAAGTATTTGGTGTTGGAAGAATTTCATCTTTAACCTATGTATCTGATAGTTGATCTTATCTTTGCTCTTGACATGAAGCATGCTTATTGAACATCATGATTTTAATTTTGTTTGTCATTTTAGTATAATAAGTAATTTTGATTAAATATTAATCATCAAGTTAGAATTAACTAGAGTTGCCTAAAATATTAGGCTCCTTAAATTTCAATTAGCCCATGTTCATTACTTTTCCTATAAATATTTACAATATTAGTGTTTAAATTTGTCTTCCATTCACAATATATCAAATTTCCTTGTCATAAAGAACTAGTGAGCAACATTTTGTTATTATCAAAACTAGCAACATATCAAGTTTTCTTGTCAAAATAGCAACTAAGCAAAGCATAAAATATTTTCAAATGGTAAATTTGGAGCATGATGTTGTCTCTCTTGGGTACACATTGGTTTGATTGAATCTTTAGGTCACAAAGGAAAAATAGATTAAGTTTATTGTGGAGGGTATTCTTGACATTTACATGGCTATTTTAAAACATTTTATGAGTCTAGTGAAGGTACTTGGCCAACACGGAAGCATGTTGTTGCTTGTGCTGTTGTTTGCAAGTCTTGGAGGGGTAAAAAAAAGAAGTTGGGTACATGAAGAGGGGAAGTTTCAGCCAAAAAAAATCTCGCAGAAAACGCGTATGCGTTATTAAAAAAATATGTATCCGTTTAGGATCGGGTACCTGATCCTTAAAAAACGCGTATGCACTATCAAACACGTACGTGTTATATAATGCATACACATTTTATAACACATAAAAATTAATTATTTAAAAAAATAAATACTTTTTAGAAACACGTACGCGTTTCTAAAAAGTATTTATTTTTTTAAATAATCAAGAAAGTAAGGAACGCATATGCGTTTTGTAACGCATACACGTTTTGTAAAAATGTGTATGCATTTTTTAAATTCAAAATTCCCAACCCACATGCTACCTCGGTTTTAGGCTCGAAAAAGGCTTGGCAATCCGAGCGTTAGCCTTTGACCTGCAACTAAAAAACTAAGGCAGATTGAAGAAGAATGTCCAACTTTGACAACATAGATGATGGACTTTTTTTCTGAATGAGTCTATAAAATTAAAATCCATTAGAGAACACAATGTCTACTTTCTAAATATATAATTTTTGTTAAAATTGGATTAGGTTTGCTATTTTTCAATTAATTTCTAAGAAAACTACTCCTTAAACTTGAAATATCAGGTTTTTTTGGTTTTTTAATAACTTTTTATTGGTTGATTTTCTTGTAAAAAAAATTATATGGGACCAAACTTCAGACAATTCTCTACACAATGAAAAAAAAAAAAGTCAAAAAATATTTTGTTTAGGTCCAATTATGTTATCCGTACACGTTGATTTGAAAAAACATCAATTAAGGCCAATAAAAATTTAATAAAAAAAAAAATATTCAACCAAAAATTACAAAAAAAAATCCAGACCAAACTTCATGTTGTTAGCTCTCTTTTCCTAAAAGTAATTAGCAAAATAATTTTATTTGGGTCAAAAAGTGTTGTCCATACACCTGCTTGGTATGGTAAAAAAAACAGGGACTTTTAAAAAGTGGTTTTTTATAGATCCTTATCAAAATGCAATTTCTATAAACTGGGTATTTTAATAATTTACATATTTGGAAACTAGATTCAAAATGCTAAATTTCATATTGCTGATTTTTTTTAAGATTCATTGTGGAAGTGCCTCAATTTTTCAGTCCAAGTGTGACAAATTCTGAAAAACAGCAAAAATATTTCCACTTTTTGAGTTTTTTGTGTACCCAACTTCTTGCATCAGCCCGGAGGGAGATGTGTAAAGAGATTGTCAAAGCACCAGAGTAGTGTGTGAAGCTTACATTATCATTGGAGCAGGTGAGATAATAATCTATTTAGGTTGTGGTAAAATATGACTCTAATTTGTAAATATTGTTTCTTCTATTTTTTAAAGCAATGTACTCAATTCAATCTTTTTCTTTGTTTTTGTATTTTGGTATACTTATCATATATTAATGAAAAACATTAGATCTGATGCTTACCTTTGTATAGATAATAAATTTATTTATGTGAGTGTTGATAGCTGCTAGCTTGTGCTAGTATCTATTTGGAGCATGTTGTCTTTTGCTATTTTAAGTATCTAGAATGTGTTGATTTGGAGCTAGAGAAAATGCATTTTGACTTACACTGAAGGATTTCTTGATATTTCATCATTGATTTATAGCTTGGGCCAAGAGATACACCCATTTAGTGCTTTACTAAATGGGATGGAGCAGATGCTACATACCATTTGTACATGGGTTTAAGCCTTGGTAAGTATTTTTCATGTTTATTCATTCTAGATTAGAGTCAATTAATATAAATCCTAAAAGTTATTCTCAAGTGCTTATAAATTTTTTCTTAAATGCCCTTAAAAGATATTTTTGTTAAGTTTAATCTTTAGCAATGAATAGCTAATATATAGGTTAAGAGAGGGCATGGCTGGGTCTAGTCATATTCATATAAATATACTATAATTTACATAAAATGTACAAAATTAAGTGAATTTTTCAAATGACAGGAAGATTTACTTATATAAAGGGTCCATTTTTTGATGATTTATTTGGTTGTAGGGCATGTTGAAATGTGGAAAAGTAGTGGCAGTGAAGAAGCTATCATTAGCCCATTCTCAGCTTAGCCATGTATTAACTTCAATTTGAAATTGAAGTGAAGCTCATCTCAAATGTTTTGGTGTACTAATTATATTGTAAAGATCTATAAAGTTTAACTGGTTGTAAAGGTTCTTGAGTTTTATTTTGTTTTTGAGTTTCAAATCCAAATGAAACTTTCAAGTAAAGAAATTCAATGATAGAGTGATTCTCTATTTTTAATGTCTTTTTGAATTCTTCAATTCTTCAATAAATGTTGTAACCATTGAGGTTTTGATTTGCCAATGGGGCTTAATGAAGTAAATTTTTAGAGTCATAAATATTGTGTTGTGGCTCCTCTTGATTTGTGATCTATTTGCATCTAATCAATCATATTTGTTCAATCATTTTAGTCTTCATTTCATGGTGCTTCTCTCAACATTTGAATATCTATGATACTTGAAGTTTATATGCATAAATCTGTGAGGATTAATTAAGTTAGATTTTATTTGTAACTTAAATAATTGATTCACCCAAATAAATGACTAAACCATGACTAAATAAATGACTACAATGGCTAATTAAATTATTACCATGAATAAAGAAACAATTACCATGAATAAATAAACAACTATCATGACTAAATAAATGATCAGTTAACAACAATCAATGACTAAATTAATGACTAAATCAATGACTTAATCAATGACCAAATCAATGACTAAATCAATGACTAGATAAATGACTAAAATAGTTTAGTCATAAATTTGGTCGCGTTATAAATGATCGGCAATAAACTACTAATGGTCACGCGACCAAAATTAGTCATTTATATGCAATTTTTAGTAGTTTATTTAGTTATATATTGTTGTTTTTGTACTAGTGTTTGTTGTTAATTGAAGCTATAGAGAAAGCTGTTGATGTGAAGCTGCTTGAAGGAGAAAAGTGTTGTCCAAAAGGAAAAAGGTTTGCAGGAGATAAAAATTTCCCAATGAAGGTTCACTATCATAAGAAATGTTGGTAGATCATTGTTTAATGTATGGAAGAGTTAAGGAGATTATGTGAAGAGCTAATTGTCATTGAAAGAAAGGCATATAAGCCACCAACCAAAGAGAGATGCAGTTTAAAGTCACTGAAAGGGTAAGATAAAAAGTAAGTTGTAGTGTTTTATTTTGTTGTTGTTAAGGGGGAGATCTAGTTGTTTAAATTGAAAATCATAGTCTAAGCAAAGGAAAAATAAATTGTTTGAAGTTGGTTGAAAGGTAAATTGGTAGCAGAATCATAGTTAAGTGCAAAGGTAAGGTGTAGTTAATCGTTTGTTTCAATGGGTAAAGCTGATAAACTTGTTAAGAAAGAAAATAAAGATTTGGAGGAAGAATTGATGAAAGTTTAAAATGATAATTCTCAATTTGCAAGAAAAACAAAGGAGTTGATAAAGGAGAAATATGAGTGTTCAAGTGAAATTGAGAATCGTGGAAAAGAATTGGGTAATGTCAAAAGAAAGAATGAAAAATTAGAAGAAAAATTAAATTTTTTTGACGAGGTTAAGAAAACGAAAGAAGATTTTGAAGAAAAGCTGAAATTGTTAGAAGAAGAAAATTGTTTGTAGAAGGAAGAAATATGTAAGTTGAAAGAAGAAAATGAATTTTTAAAGAAAAAACACTTGGTAAGTAATGTTGCTTGTAGTATAGAGGATTTGTATTGTTTAGTTGATAAATCAAATGATTTATGTGATAAAGTTTAAGTTCTTATAAATGACGAATGTAAACATAAAGATGATAATGTAAATGGTAATGAGAGAAATGTTGGTTTTAAAATTATGCAAAAAATGGGTTATAAAGGTAAAGGTTTGGGAAAACATGGGCAAGGAATGAGAGAGCCCATACAACCAATTGTGAGCCCAAGAAATGTATGCCTGAGATATGGTGAGAAAGTTATAAATGATGTAAGTGTTATAGGCTCATGTAAATCAACTAAAAGCATGTAGTTTATGAAATGTTCTCATTGTTATTGGGGAGGACATAGAAAAGAGAAATATTGGGATCTTAATCCTTGTAAAATTTGTGGGTTGAAGAATCACTCTGAAAATTCATGTTGGAATAGATAGTGGAATGGAAAATCTATGAAAGATTGTATGGAGATCGATTATGGGTAGATCGATGGATCCAGTTGGAGAAAAGTTACATGTATGTTTAAAAGGATGTATAAGCCTAAATATTGGCATGTTAAAAGAAATGTTGGTTTTCAAAAAAGTTTGAAGGACTACCGCAACAGTTGGTGAAGAGTTGAAGATAATTTGAAGGTATCATGAAGATTGAAGATTGAGTGACTCAAAAGATTTGTAAAACAAGAATTTGAAGAATGAAAATGATAAAGCATGTGGTTGAAATTAAGGGGGAGTGTTAGAAAGTAATTTATCCCATTGGTTGTGGAAATAGAAACTACAGTTTTGCATGAGAAATATCTATTGTAATTAGAAATAAACTAAAATTTAGTTAAGTTTTATGTAGTTTGCATGTTCTAGATTTTTGTTGTAAGTTGTAAAATCCTCTATAAAAGAGGTGTGATGTAAATAATTTTTATCATTTAATCAAATATGATGAAGCAATACAAATACATTTCATGTGCAACAACAAATTGTGCAAATTATTGTGTTTATCTGAATTGATGTGTTGAGCAAGTTATTGTGTTTCTATGTATTTGTTTTTTGTTTATCTCCATTAAATCTAACAAGTTTCATGAATCATTTTAGTGGATGTGGCATCTTCATTCTTGTCTAGTTTCTATGGTGAGCTTATGTTTTATGGTTCTACACATTACATGCATTGTTCAGACATTTGTGGATGACCTCCATTAAAAAAAAAATGGCTGATTGTTCCCTCCTTTAGAAATAAATCAGTTTTTAATCTTCAAGGGTAATTTAGTTGATTAATTTATTGGGATATCACATTATTTTCGACCATTCTCAGTTTTACATCTCAGAGACTTCAATGCTTGTCAACTTTACCTATGTGCATGTTGGTTTAGACAAACTTGAAGTCCGAAATAGATGACTCGAGAGCGATGACTAGGTTTTTAAGAATAATTTAATATGCTGATAATGCATAATTTTAATAGAATAAAGGTGGACTATTATAACATTAATGATAAAAATTCATTTCATCTCGATTTTTTTTTTTTCTTTCAATTTTTATTATTCGTTTTATGTGGTCATTTTTAATATTTTTAATATTTTTTTTATATTCTCTTTTGATCATCTGATCAAAGATTCAAATTTTTTCATGGCATATCTATGAAAATTTTGATATGTATGTAAAATAGATAATTTTTTGCCTATATTATTTGTAACATTCGAAAAAACATTGTTTGAAATCTTAATTAAAACCTAATTTATCCCTTACATTAGATTTATTTATATTTAAGAAAATGTCGACTGTATACATAGTAATAGTTCATAGATTAAAACATAATTTATAGACCTTAATTTAACCATGATATATATGTACTCTAAATTGAAGACTAATATTTATGTTCCTTAAATTGAAAACAAATAACATTATTTCAATGCTGCTATATATGAATTTTGGCTTAAATCAAAAGTGAATGCTATGTTATCTATTAAAGTACATGTACCATCATTCCCTCATATACTAATAGAAAAAATGGTTTACTGGAAATGTAAGTAAACACTAATATATGTGCACCCTTATAGTAGGAACCCTTTAGTTGATCCTATATCTAATAAAGAAAAAAAAATATATTCTTCTAATCATAAATCTAAATTTATTAGATACTTAAATTTTTTTTACAAAAATTACAAGGAACATTGGTTAATATTATAATTTACAAACAATTGAAATAATATGAATTAACTTACAATAACATTTATACATAAATTTATAAATTTGTATAATAAAATAACTTGTAAATATGTTATTTTTGTAAGAATAAATAGCATAAATATCTAGAGTTAGGAATATGTTGATGTGATCTCAAGATAATTGATAAAATCACAAGAATGATGAAGCAATAATCATAGATAAAGTTTTGCATAAATTAATATCATTAAAGTAAACTATTAAATTTTAAACTTAACAATGTAAATATTAATATTTCATAAAAATAATATATATTAACTTCAATAAATCAAAAAATATGTGGAAATTTACATTTAATTATTGAACTAAATAAATATATGAAAAATATAAACATAAGAACATACTATTGAAATTACGGTTGCTTAAGCCTTATAATTATAATATATAAGGTTAAAAATAAATTTTAAATTTAATAAATTAAAAAATAAAATTATAATATGTATTGTAATAGCATAAAAATCTTAAATAATATAAATGAGTTTATCAGTGTTTTTTAAGTGGCTAATATTTGTGAAATGGTTAATAGTTGAAATTTGTGAATTCAAATTTATTATAGTCTTATTTAAATCCTCCAAAAAATTATTTTATTAAAAAATTTAACTCACAAAATTGCCATAGTATTTGATACATGATTAGATTAGGTTCGCCTAAATTTTATGTTATAGTAGAAATCTATAATAATACACCAAAAGTATATCATAATTATTAGTTGCTTTAGCATCATATTTCCATTATTTAGTTGTCACAATTGATTTAAAATATAATCTAATGACCCTTGTTGTATTCTAGACGGTAAAATGTATCTAATATCTGCAGTACTCATGGGGCTCAAAATTACTTTTGGATTCATTTTGATCCAAAATAAATTTTGAATCCCATGAGCATTATAGATATTGGGTACATTTTACTCATTAGAATACAATGAGAGTTGTTAGATTATATTTTAAATCAATGGTGTCTACTAAATATTTTAGAGTCTAACCCTTAAATCCATTGATCATTCCACTCTTAGGCCCTTGCTTTTCCATAATAATTAGTTTTTCAAAATAAAAAAAATTCATCATCATAATTAATGCATTTTCTTATTATTTTTCAAATTTACTAAGATTTTCTATAAAATTTTAACAATGTAAAATTGTCAATAAAATTAATATTTTTTCAAAAAAAAAGATTTACCAATAAAAAAAAATAGTTTAAAAAAAAAAAAATCATTTAAAGAAGATTTTATAAAAGTTGTCACTTGTGTTTATTCTATATAACTATTTTGTACAATGTACTGTAAAAACTTGTGTAGAGCATCGGTTTAATAAGTTGCCTAATCTCTCCTTCATAGATAATAGTTGGTAGTAATTGAAACATCGATCTATGGTTTTCTTAAAAGCTTTTAATAATTACAAATATATTTTCCGTATAAACTTAAAATCTTTGTTTCAAAGGGAAGAAAATAGAAAACATAAAACAAAAAGAGAACTCTTGATAGGAGGGTGTAAAAACAGGGCGACCAGGTTGCAGGATTTTCTTAATGTCATTTTCCTTTCCTTTTAGATATGTTTCTCCTCTTTTTTTGTGTTTCATTGTAAGTGGCTCTAAGTCGACTTAGGGTTGCATCTTGGAATTGCGACCATGGCGGCTTACAACTCTTCCCATGATTTCTCATATCTGAAAGGTGAAGGGGGGGTTCAGTTTCTTCATTGTTTGGTTGTTTTCTTAATTAATCTGCTGTGTCTTCTCATGTTCATTGGTTTGTCTACTATCTACATATGATATATGCTGCAGGGACATGAAGGGTTATACACTTGGCATTGGTTTTTATTTTTCTATTGCTTCTTGATTGTCCTTCATTCGATAGCCCCTTTACTTCTTTTCAGAGAGTGTAACTGCACAATTTGCAAGAAATTACAAGGAAAACATGAACACTGAGACTAGTGTAGATATTATAGGTTAAACAAGGCCACCAAGGTTACCAGTTTGGTTTGTTGGTAGGGAGAAATATGAGTTGGTCATCGCATACATTTTGTTGTACAATATAATAGTATTTTTTTAAAAAGACTGTTATAGGATTATTTTATTATGAAACATTTAACTATTCATGTTTGGTAGATCTATTTCTTAAACACTCTATGAAGCTAGGAATGGTAGCTCATGAACCAGCTAACGAAATGGTAGTTTCGAAGAATAATTATAGATAGAGCTATCAATTTTGAAAGAGAAATTGAGCAATTTTATTATCAAACAAAGCACAAAACACAAAATACATTTCCATGAAATTGTAGAAACTACATACCTTATGCAGTCGTTCTGGTGAAATGAGAAATGGCTATGTGAAGCTTCTGCTCAGATGCAAATTCGTTCTACAGAAAAAGAGAAATGGTTGTGCGAACTCTAACCATAATTTTATTTAAATATAGATTAAAACAACTTTAAAGTTAAAAATAACGGTGTTATAAAGATATGGAACTTGAGTTTTTCACGAGTTTTATGTGACATATTATTCGCATTGATCTTTACTGTTGTTTTTTGTGCTATAATTTTTTGCTTTTGATTTTATGTACATAATCTTTCAAACTTCATATTGTCATTGTAAAATGTCTCGATATAAAAATCAATATAAGTAGCACTTATACCTAAAGGAGGTTCAAGGATTACACCGATAGAAAACTATATGTATGTTAATATGTTATAGAGTATGTGTTTGTGCATGGGTGTGTATGGATGCCATGCTGCAAATTCTAGTTGTATGTGGCTGGATTAAACAATTAATAATAAGTGCTAAGTAATGGAATAAAATAAATTTAGACAAATCTAGATTTTTTCTTTAAAGAAATTAAGTATTATCTAAGTTTGAAATATTTGCATGTAGATTTAAAACATAAAGCAATGCAAATGAAAAAATAAAGTTGTCATCTAATTGATAAAAAAACATTGCAAGTGGAAACAAAATGTTCCCATCTAGTTGGAAAATTAATATTTATCTGACTTTTATGTGATAAGTGAGATTTTGGAGGTTTCTACCATTAAATGGAAATTGGTTTACCATTAAACGGTAGCTAAAACTTGTTTTCTAATGACTCAATAGTAGCTAGGAAGCATGAGACTTGTTTTAGGCTCAAATCTCACACTATATGTAGCCTATCGACTAAAAATAATAAAATAGTACTTGTACCTAAAAGAGGTTCAATAATTACACCAATAGAAAACTACATATATGCTAAAATGTTTTTGATTGAAAAAGTTGGGGAAAGGGCCCTTGAACTTGAACAAAAGATCAAAATTCAAACCACATGGCCAACAATTTAGCACCAAAGAAACAATCTCACCAAAACATACAGATTGACACCAAGAGTGAAACAACAAAAGGCCAACCAACCCTACCATAGATCAACAAAAGGAAACCAAACAACTATGTGAAGAAAACAATGAACAAAAGATAGCTAAGATAATCATAGGGCCATGTAGATACAACAATGACCTAGGCACACATGCCATAAAACAAGGAAAATGTAAACCCTAATTAATTCTTGAGACTATTGATCAAGTCCCACTCCATCTTTAACTCGTACAACTCCTCGCTCCAGGTGTCCTCTTCTTCAACTACATTATCCTTAGATGGAATCTCCATTTCATGAGAGGAGTTCTTTCTTCTCTATCCCTTCCTTACCTTTTCCATACCATTCATGGATCCAAAGATTTCCCTACTCATAATTTTGTGTGTGATGGAGATCCGCCTGTTAAAGGCTTTGTCCAGCTAGTTTACTTTTTCCTACACCATAAGGAATTGGGGCTTGTATAACTTAAGAGACTTATCTTCCTGGTCCATTTCATTTTTAGGATCCACCATTGTTTGCATATTAATTTCTTCATTCTCCTTTTCACTTTCTTGGTCTCCTTCTTCATCATCTTCATCAAAATCCTTCACAACCTCCTGATCAAAACCCTCCTCCTCCTCATCTTCTTCACTACTAATAGAGTCCTCCTTAGGGATTTCATCAAGAACCACCACCAACTCTTTTTTTCTTAAATATAAGGGATCCTCCTCTTCTAATGGTTCATCATAAAGTTCTTCAAAACATAACTTTTTCCTTTGGCATTTTTCCTCGCCAATCTAGTATACCTTCTTCCACCTTTCCCACTACTAGAATCATATGCATGGCCTTCTCTCTCATCATCATGGATCTCAATTGTCATCTTTTTCACTATTCTTGGTTCAATACTCTCTTGGCACTTTCTTTTAACACTAGAGGGATTGCCAATGATTTTCTTTCCTTTTGTAGCTAAAATAGCAGGATCCTCTTTGGTTAATAGTCCTTTTATGGCATACTTTTTAGGATTAGAAGGTATAAGAGTAGAAATTCTCTAGGGGATAATCATTCAGTTGAGCCTCAATCAAAGGGGAAGCCTCATGTTGTTTCTTGCATGGGTTGTGATTAGGGTGGGGGAATCATTAGTTATTCTAGGCTTTAGTATATTGGGGGTCATTCACCATAGAATGGCTTGGAAGAGGTGTTCTAGCTGAAACATGGTTGTACAACCTTTGAATTAGGCCTTGGTGAAGGGAGGAAAAGCCCCTTTGGCCTTACATTGCTTTAGAGATGAAAGCAGAAAAAAAGGTATATTCATTATTTCCTTCCTTCAACTATGATTAAGACAAAGAAAATGATACCCATAGATAGTAGTATACCTTCCTTCCAAGGTGAAATACTTCATTATGTGCACGCTAACCATTCCATACGGTGCTAAGAGTCTTTCACAATCATACCCATTTTGGTAGTGTTGAAGCTTCTCCTCGCCTTCTAGGAAACTATTAATGGAACTTTGATACTTTTCATTACTAATTTTTGGCACTTTCAGACTGCTGCAATCCAAACCAATTGCCTCTAGTATTATCCTCGAAGTAACCGCAAGTGTTATGCTATCAATCATAACCCTATATTCATGCCAAGAGTTGTAAAATTTTGATGTTAGATCATCATTATAACCCTTGATTTCCAAGAAAAATGGTTTCATGCCAACATCTTCAAAGAGCTTCCATCTAGATTTTCATTTTGTCACAAATTCACACAAGAGAGCATCTCGAACCTCTTTCTTGGACTCCCCATGATAATTTTACAACTGGTAGGATTTGTGCTCACTTTTTTCTCAAAAAATTCTACACAATTGTGAAAGAAATTAACCCCCTATGGATGTTACAGTACTCACAATCACTTAGAGAGAAACTAGAAATCCACACAATATCTAATAGATCCACGCCAAAATCACTAATTTTTTGAAAAGATCCACCAAAGATTTTAATAATTCCTTTTTAATAGTTCAAGGCCAAATGTATCTTTGGCCGAAGTTCCATAATCTTAGGGCATCAACCAAAATTCGTGTGAAGGAGATCACCCATCTGGATAATGATTACATATTTTAAAATCTCTCTACTATTAGGGGAATTATTGAGCTGACATTTATCAAAATGTGACCTTGAAATCATGCAAAAGCCTCCATTTAAGTACTTTTCCATCCAAAGGGCAGGAGTAAATTAATCCTCATGACCTTTGCAATTATATTAAATAAATGATTAGTCTCACCATATCCTTCACCTTCTTTAAAAAATTATTAGCTTTGTTAGGGTTTAGGCAGATTGGAGTAATAAACATTAACAATTATATGCAGATTAAACAACCTAGAAATAACAATGGAGAATAACACAAAAGAGATGATCAACATAGAATTTAATGTGGTTCACCCAATATGGGCTACATCCACATAAACTAAACCATCTAATGATTTTATTATCTAGTGCAAAAAAAAATACAATCTCGCAAACACCCCACTACAACATACATCCCATCCGCTTATAACAAGCCTTTGAACCTTCTAGAATTAGGTTTTTACAAGGTATTTTTTCATTTGATGTGTTAACAAGAAAAAATTGACATGTCAACAGGAAAAGACCTTGGCATGTCAATAGGAAAAAACCTTGATGTGTCAACAAGAGAAAACCTTAACATGTTAACGAATTTTTTTTTGGGGTGATGCCCCAAACCCTATTTCTTGTTACAAGTGTACAATATTTACATGATTAGTCACCACATACCAGCAATATCCCATTTGGAGACTAATCAGGCTCCACACCAAACAATCTCCCACTTGGAGATTGATCTTGGACAACACCACTACACTTGTAACTCCCATTGGATTAGAGGTCTACTTGGTTTCTTATGTCCATCATTAGCGTTCATGAAGGCCAACATAAAATGATGAGGAAATCAATTTCTCCCATGTAACTACCTTTGTCAACATATCTACAAGATTCTAACTTGTGTGAATTTTCTCTAGCTTTAATTGTCCATCCTCCAAAATTGACTGGATGAAGTGGTATTTGAGCTATATGTTTTAGATTTTGAATGTAGAGTTGAGTTTCTTACAAAGATGAATAGTACTCTGGCTATTAGTGTACAAAGGACTATCTTCTCATCATTGTCCCAATTCCTCTAGAAAAGGTTGTAACCAAATCATCTCCTTGCTAGCTTCCATAGCAGCAACATAGTCAGCTTCAATGATTGAAAGTGCAACAACCATTTTTAGCCTTGAAATCCAACTGACCGTAGTACCTCCTATAGTAAAGACATACCCTTTAGCACTCTTCCTCCTATCAATATCACCCACCAGATCAGATTCAACATGTCCTTTTAGAGTAGAATTTGTTCCTCCAAAATATAGTTTCTTTGAAGAAATACCTCTCAAATATTAGAGAACCCATTTTACTACATTCTAATGTTCCATTCCTAGATTGCTCATATACCTATTCACAACTCCCACTACATGTGCAATATCTAGCCTTGTGCATACCATTGCATCCATCAAGCTACCAACTATTGATGTATATGGTATCTTAGACATTTTGTCTTCCTCCTCTTGTGTGTTTGGACACATCTCCTTAGTCAACTTAAAATGATTAGGAAAAGGTGTACTAATTTATTTTGCATTATGCATGTTAAACCTTTTCAACACCTTCTCTACATACTCACTTTGAGACAAAAATAATTTTTTGTTTGTCTTGTCCCATGTGATCCTCATACAAAGGATTTGTTTTGTTGCACCCAAATCCTTCATAGCAAATTAATTTCTTAATTTCTACCTTAGAAGTTCATTAATTTGTTGCATGTTAGACCCAACAACAGGCAACTCATCAACATAAAGCAACAAGATAATATAGCTACCATTACCCAATTTTTAAAAATAAACACAATAATTAGAATGATATCTTTTGTAACCTTGTTCAACCATAAAATTGTCAAATTTCAAATACCATTTTCAAGGTGCTTTCTTTAGGCCATACAAACTCTTCTTTAGCCTGCACAAAAATTCCTCCTTACCCTTGACCTCATATCCCTGTGGTTGCTGCATGCATATTTCCTCTTCCAAGTCTCCATGGATAAATATTCTTTTCACATATAGTTGTTCAAGATGCAATTCTTCTATAGCCACAAGACTTAGAATAGTTCTAATAAAAGTCATCTTTACAATCGAAGAAAATATTTCATCAAAATCTATGCCTTTTTTCTATGCAAAACCATTTACCATGAGTCTAGCCTTATATATTTTCTTGCTTCCATCTTCTTCCTTCAACCTATAAACCCATTTATTTGGCAATGCTCTTTTACCTGCAAGTGATTGGACTAAGTCCCAAGTTTGATTCTACAACAAGGAATCCATTTCCTCTTTCATGCCTAGCTCCCATTTCTTTTTAGTATCTACCTACATTGCTTCTTCATAACCTTCAGGTTCACCAGAATCAGTTAATAATATATAATATAATGATGGAAAAAATATATTTGGAGGTCTAGTTATCCTTGTAGAACGTCCAACACTTGCAAGAGTTGTGGGATAACTTGTTGTTGTTGAGCATCATGTACCATTGGCATTTTATTTTCTGGAATCTCATGTCCAACACCACATATTCCTTTTTGGCTTGTCCATGCTTCTTTTCCTACAACTGATTCTTTTACATGACCTTCTCATTGAGGGTATGTGCAAGATCATGATGGGCCAAAAAGTGGCAATATGATGGGTATGTGGCTGACAACCTTTTTTTTACCCAAAATTGATGAAACGAAAAGGGTTTTTAAAGGAGATTCTCAGCTTTCCACCAATATAAATTATGATTTAATTTGAATTTAATAAGTAATTATTATTCATTTTCTATTCAAATTACGACTAAAGTCTTGATTGATAGACTGATTGAAAAACATCTATAGCTTTCAAACGGTATCACATTTTTGAATCCAAAACATGTGTCACATTCTATGCTTTGCATACTATAGGATTAAAAAAAAAAGAAAAATTGAATTTCATGAAGTTTTGACCAAGTTAAGGTGGTTAGACATATGATTTTTTTATATTTTTAAAAAATTAATAAAAAATTCATAATTAATTATTTACTTGGAAAAATTACAAAAAATATGCATCACATTGGGACATAAGTCCTCTACTTATATCTAAAATAATATAAAAAAATATTATCATTTTATTGTGGTTAGGGTGGCCAAACAGACACCTAGTTCTTATTTTTTCCTTGAAATTTAAGTACTACTGCTTTGAAATTTCAAATTTTCACCAAATAGATTTCTTTTTTTTTAACAAACTTAGTAGTTTAGAAACTATATTGAATTTTCTACATATTCTATTCTTACATATTTTTGAAATAATATAGATAAATTATTCAAATTTTTACGTCAAGTTGCCTAACTCCGATTTTTCTAATTTTTTTGCCAATTAAGGGCCTGTTTTTTCCATGATGATCCTGCACATTCCCTTGAATATAACATCTTTTCTCCTAATGATTTTATGATTTTCATAATCCCATAACCGATATCCAAATTCATCTACTCCATATCCAATGAAGGTAAATTTTTTAGACTTAGCCTCAAGCTTGGTTATATTTTCAATATCAACATGGACAAAAGCTTCACAACCAAAGGTTTTTAGAAATGAATAGTTTACCTTTTTACCCATCCATGCCTCCTCTGGAATGCCACCATTCAAAAGATTTGAAGGTCCCCTGTTTATTAAATAAACAACAGTGTATACAACATCTACCCAAAACTGTAAGGGTAGTACATCATGCAATCTCATGCTCCTTGCATGAACCATAATGGTCCTATTCATCCTCTCAGACACACCATTTTATTGTGGGGTTCTAGGAACTATTTTCTGCCTATGGATTCCATTATATGAATAGTAATTTTTAAACTCTCTGCTGCAATACTCGCCTCCATTATCAGATCTGAGACACTTTAAATTTTTTCCTATCTCATTCTCAACCAAAGCTTTCCACTTTTAAAATTTTCAAATACTTCTGATTTTTGATTTGGGAAATACACCCATGTTTTCCTAGTTGCATCATCAATAAAAGTAACAAAATAGAAAGAGCCACTAAGATAAGATACTTGAGTTGGTTCCCATACATCTGAATGCACATGATCTAATTTTTCACTCTTCTTCTCTTTCCCAACTTTGAGAGATTTGACTCTTTTATGTTCTCAATAAACACAATTTTCATGGAACTCCAAGTCAATTTGCTTCAAACCTAGTAGCAACTTTCTGGAGTGAAGGATCTTCATCCATTTCTCACTCATGTGCCCAATTCTATGGTGCCACAATTCTATTTTTGTCCCTATAGCAAGTGCTATAATTGTCTTAGTAGCAATTGTTTCTATAGCAGCTAATATAGAATAAGTATTACCAGTACATAAATATAATGTTCCTACCTTTTCACCTTTAGCTACTACTAATGCACCTTTAGTGACCTTCTAGACTTTGTCTGAAAAGGTAACTATGAAGCCTTTACTACCAAGTTGTATTGCAAAAATTAAATTCCTTCTCAAATTTGGAACATGTCTTACCTCTTGTAGCAATGATTCATTTCCGTTCTACAACTTGATTTTTATCTTTCCTTTTCCAATGATTTGACAGTGTTCATCAACACCCAAATATACCTGTCCAAAATCACCTTGAACATAATCTACAAAATATTTCCGATGGGGTGTGGCATGAAATGAAGCCCCTGAATGTATTACCCAAGAAGAATTAGCATTATCTAAACACAAAATTAAAGCATCCTATAATTTATTACTTCCAAAATTAACTTCCTTACTATCATCATGTTGTCCATCTCCTTGTTTTCCCTTTTGAGACCAACAATCCTTTTTCAAGTGTCCTGGCTTTCTACAATGCCAATAATCCATTTTCCCTCTGGATTTAAATATGCCTTTCTTTGACTTCCCTTGTGACTTCCCACGATTTTTTAGGCTTTTTCCTCTCTCCTTTCTTCTTCCCCTATTCTCTCACCCACACTTTTCCATCGCATTTCCTCGCTAAGGATAACACCAACATCATTAAATTTCAATGTATTTGAAGCAAAGACAATTAATTACAACCATTACCAAGCTATTCCAATGTTCTAGAAAAGAACATAAAACCAAGAGAGCCCTCACCTCTTCATCAAAATTTACTTTTACAAAAGTTAACTGGTTGGTAATTGTATTAAACTCATTTAAATGATTTATCACAAATCCACCTTCAATCATTTTCAGATTAAAAATTGCTTCATGAGAAATACCTTATTTGAGGCTAAGGGTTTATCATACAATTTAGCCAAAGATGTCATCAAATCCTCTGTTGTCTTTTCTTTTTTTATATTAAACACCATAGATGGTGCTAGGCACATTTGAATGGTTCCTAGTGCCTTTCTATCCAAAATATCACATTCTTCATTGGATATTGCAACTTCTTTATTTTCTTTTCATTGCAATGGTCATCATAGATCCTTTTGATACAAATAATCTTCTATCTACATCTTCCATAATTGATAATTTTGGTCGTTGAACTTCTCAACCTTGAATTTTTCTTCTTCCATTGCTCCCACTCAAATCTAGAGGTTTCTTGCCAAATGAACGAATACATGCGGCTCTAATACTAGTTGTTAGGGTTCAGGCAGATTGGAGCAATAAACATTAAAAATTATATGCAGATTAAATAACCTAGAAATAACAATGAAGAATAACACAAAACAAATCAACAAATAATTTAACGTTGTCCACCTAAGATGGGCTACATCCATAGAAACTCAGCCATCCAATGATTTTATTATCCACTACAAAATAGATTACAATCTCATGAAATCCCTACCATAGCA
The DNA here is from genome assembly GCA_007258455.2 of Sequoia sempervirens. Lineage (NCBI taxonomy): Eukaryota > Viridiplantae > Streptophyta > Pinopsida > Cupressales > Cupressaceae > Sequoia > Sequoia sempervirens. Next base: position 30,189,132 of record VDFB02322083.1, on the reverse strand, counting down.
TACATCCCAGCCACTTATAACAAGCCTTTTGGAACCTTCTATAATTAGGGTTTTACAAGGTCTTTCATTATTTGATGTGTTAATGGGAAAACCTTGATGTGTCAATGGGAAGAAACCTTGATGTGTCAACATGTAAAAACCTTGACATGTCAATGGGAAAAAACTTTGATGAGTGTACAATATTTGTAGGATCAATCGCCACATACCAACAAGCTTTAAATGATTACACTTTAAAAAATTATTTTTGTAAGGGATAATTTTGTCAAGATTTATGTTTTCCTTACTTTTTTCCTTATCCAAGCTCACCAAAATTTTAAATGACATTTTATTAAAAAAAATATTTCCTCTATTGCTTTCCTTTGCTATCCTTTCAATCTTAAGGGTCCGCCACATCATACAAAAACACATGGTTAAACAACTTATTAAAGTTGACATTTAAGCAAAAGCACTTTAATACTTTCCATTCCATCCCTTCTCATACACATAAACATCTGAGATGGAAAATATAAATTCAAAAAAGACCAATAAAAGGTAAGTCTTCTCTAAGCCCTAAAGCTAAATTTAAAGCTAATTCAAAACACCATATTCACCAATAGAGTTGACGCTACTGAAATGGTACTTTGAAACCTATTCTTTTATCCATTATGGGAGATTCTCAAACTTCCAAAAAAGCCATTGGAAATTAGAAAGGCCAACATTTGAAATAGAAACTGCAGCTCTAGAATTACCTTCTCTTAAAATATGGTGTAGAATAACTGATCCAAATAAATAATCATTCTTTTCAAGTCCTAGATCATACTCTTGATCTTCCATGGGGGCTCAACCTCACCTTTAAGTGACTAATAATCAACTTTGAGTCACCCTCAATGATGAACTTAGTATAACCATGTTTCTTAAGTCTTGTTATTCCTCTCCAAGCAATAGTCGCTTTCACTTCCACACTAGTAGCTATTCCTAAAAATTTAGCATAGGCTTCTATACACTTCCCTTTATGGTATCCGAGCAAACCATCCACTGCAACAAACCTCGGGTTATGTTTGGAACATCCATCAAAGTTTAATTGACACAACCAACTAGTGGAGGCTCCCATACTGTCATTTTTATACTTAGTAAGTTAGCCCAATTAATCTTAGTCAAGTCATGTTTCATTCCCCATATGTATTTTATTCTAAGATCTTTTTAATTTGGCATAACTTTCAAAAGACCAAAACCATTTGAATTCAAAATTTCCATGATTTGTTGTTTCATGCACTAGAAGACCTCTTCACAACTCATTTTCTTTTCTCTAAAAATTCTATTGTTTCTCTCTTTTCCTTAGATGCTAGGAAATTTTTTTTCCATAATTCCTTAATGATTGGGTAGAGAAAAGGACTAAAAACCATTGGTTAATAAATTCTTTTAAGTCAATCCAATCACTCAGAAGATTCTGAAGCACCAATACCCAGATTTCTCTTGCATAAGGGCATTGAAGAAGTAGATGGGGGTGGTTTCTTCAACAAACAAACAAAGAGAGCATTTGTTGAAAACTTGAAACCCTTTCCTATTGAGGACATAAACAGTGAGGATTTTACCATGCATTGTTGCCCACCAAAAGCATTTAGTTTTAGGAATTCACTTGGCATTCTAAATTTTACTCCAATTGAAGCTCTGGTCATTAAAATAAGCTTGATCAAGTCTGTTGTAGACAACTTTGATTGAGAAAATTCCAAAGGGGTTTTGACTCCAAATCCACTCATCTTCTCCATCATGAAGAGCCAAACAATAATCATCGATTAGAAATTCAACAGTAGAAAACAACTTAGAATAGACTTGCACATTGCTCCCTCTCCTAACTCTAGAGTCAAGGGAATCTTGTTTAAATTTTCTCCATTTAAGGATCCTTTTAGACCAGTTGACATAGTAATAAAGAGTAGTTTAATACAATAGAGAGTATATGTCAAATAATTAATAACAATAATAAGTGTTAAAAATAAGTGTTAAACAATTCGTAATAAGTGTTAAATAATGGAATAAAATAAACTTAGAAAAATCTAGATTTTTTCCTTAAAAAAATCATATATTATTTGTTTTTGAAATATTTGCATGTAGATTTAAAACATAAAGAAATTCAAATAAAAAAGAAAAGTTGCATTGAAATTGGCAAAAAATACTCCAAACGAAAATTGAATGTTCCCAGCCAATTGGAAAATAAATATTTATCTATCTTTTACATGATTAGTGAGATTTTGGAGGATTTCATCCGATATTTTGGAAGCTTTTACCACTGATTTACCATTAAAATAATTGATTTACCATCAAACAACAACTAAAACTTTTTTTCCAATGACTCAATAGTTGTTTGCAGGTGTGAGACTTGTTTCAAACTCAAATCTCACAGTATATGTAGCCTATCAGCTAAATATAAAATTGATAAAGATAAACTCTATAAAATAGTTTTAATATAATAATCATATATTTTAATAAATAAAATATTAAATAATTATATATATTATACAAAAAATTTAAAGCAATTATGCCAAGAGGTATTTAAAGTCACATAAAGGTGTTATACATCTATATACAAAAAAATAGAAAAATAAAAAGCATAGTAATTGATAGATATCCTTATCCCATTTGAAGATGAATACATATCTCCTTATTTCTTGCAAAGATGAAAATGATACTTTTTAATCCTCTTCACTAAAATAATAAAAAAAAATAAAAAAATTTGTAGTAATTTTTCTCAAGAAATATGTTTTTGATAAAGTAAGTAGCATTTTTAGGGTGTTGTACCCTTCACCGAGAGCCACAAGGGCCAATTGAGTCCAAGATCAAAAAGAAACAAAAAAAACACCAAACCAAAAATAGACACGGACTAACAACACACAAACCAACAATAGACTAGCTGGTGTTTTCCCAGTTCTTAGATAGCTCAAGAAATATGCTATATAGATAAACAATGTGAAGATAATGAACCCTTTATTGCATCTCACTAGTGCCAAGCACAACAAACACAATACCGTTTAGATAAGTACAAAATTTATCAAGGATTATTGTGGTGTTTTTGAACCATATGTAGATTCTTTCATGTCCTTCAAATTATTTTGTATCTATGTCTTTGTCCCATATTTATCAATTTATCTTGCAATCATGTCTTGTGCCTAATGATTTATCATGCAAAGTACTATGACATGTGTTTTTAATAGCAAAGAAAACATAATTATCATATTTTAAATACTTCAATTTTACATCATCAAGAGTTATTTGTTGATGATATAATTGTGGGACATTAGATATCCTTTTATATATGATTCTCAATTTTGTAAATTCATAATATTGATATTGTAATCATTTCTACTATTTATTTATTTTTACTTTAAAAATGTTTCTGTTAGATGCATATTTTTTTGTAAATTCAATTTCTATAGAAATAATTTTCTTCTTGTGTACCTAGTGTGGAGTTTAAAATTGTTCAAAAGCATTAGAAACCAAGAACACAACCCTAAATAATGGGTTTTTACTCTCTAATATTTGAAGCTAAGAACTTTTTAAGTACCTCGTAATTGTTTGAAGGAAGCACTTCTTAAGGAATACAATTATAAATTTGAGAATCTTTTATATGATGGGAGGCATGGTTATATGAGAGAGTTTTAAGTTATTGTTATTTTGTAGTTAATAGGATAGTTATGTACATTAGGGATGAGCCTTTAGAGAAATGTAAGAGTTCAAAATATCAATACATTCTAATAAAAATGTTGACATTGCACATTTAGGGTGGTTCATATATTACAAGTTTTGGTATAATGACCATAATGTGTCATGGTTTTCCTTGATTTCACACCATAGATCACCACCCTAGAGTGTGTGATTGTAACAATCTAATACAGAATGGAGGAAATTCTACCAACCCATAAAATCCTTCAATTATAGATAAGAATGATCTATCCACCATTCAAAAATAACTTTCATGCATACAAATAATAAAATATCAAAATTAATTTATTGTGTAAAAAAATGGATTATATTTAAAATTAAATACTAAACAAAAAAATATCCTTTACATACAATGAAATAAATATTTAAATCTATAATTTTTAATAATTCTTTTTTTCACCATAACCCTAATTAAAAAATCTTTAATTATGAATAAGCTACTCTTATATATAAAAAAAACATATTTTGAGGTTTAAGTAATGTCTTTTGGTTCAATCATGATTTCGTTAACACTCATAGGTTGTGGCATGTTTGTAAGGGATAATTTTTCCATGCATTTCACCTTAAACTTTTGATATGATTTGAAAAAAGAAGTCCTCATGAGGTGTAATGGGTTCCATAGGCTTGGGCCAAGAGAAATCCAGTGAAAGTTTCTACGAGAAGACAAAGGATTAAAGCCACTATGGTGCATAGTGAAAATTTCATTTTCAAAGGGAAACTTTAAGCATTTATGCATGACCGATGGGATGGCTTCCATGGAGCATAGCAATGGATAACCAAGCTTCACAGAGAATTGATCTGATGCTAAGATGATGGAGAATGAGACATCTAACTTTTTTGGTCCAACTTTTAGAGGAAGGATTATTGATCCCGTCCTAGGGCAAGTGAAACCATTGTGTCACCAAAAAATGTATAGCTAACACTTTTAATCTCACTTGAGTCTTTCTTATGGACTTTGGATTGATTTTTCCTAGATTTGATGTTGTAATGTGGCCAAAACATTCACATTAGGTCTTGGACCCTTGTGAATCATTGAGACTTCTAGGATGTCTTGTAAAAATGTTGTGAAGTATTGTAACCCACTTTCACACTTTTCTAGGACCCTTTTATCATAATTGACTTAAATAACCTCTTTTTATCACTCACCAAGTCTCATTTCAAAGTGTTGTAAAGATTTGTAACAAGCTCTCATGCTTTTCTAGACTTGTGATCACTAATTCAACTCTTTCTTATGTTTAAATGAACCCTTAATCCACTTTCTGGCCATACTTAAGTGTATTTTTGATGATATTCTCATTAGACATCATTCAATGCACTTTAATTTTTGAAACCCAGTGAAATTTCCCTGGTGGGACCAAGTCACCCCCTAGGGTGGCTTAGTTCCACTGGGCACAAAAATCAAAATAATTTTAATTTCTTGGCAGACTTTTATTCTCTTACCCTTGAGGTAGGCTTGTGATGTGTTATTTTTGGGAAATATTGTAAAATCAATTATAAATAAGGGTTTTTCTCCTCATTTTTCATCTTCTAGTTCCTAATTCATTCACTCAAGCAATTCATCCATTCACTTAATAATTTTCAAGCATTCAAGCACTCTAAGCATAATCAAGTCATCCATTGGAGCACTTCATTGCATATCTTCAGATTTACACATCAAGGGTTTGGTAAGTTTATGGCATTGCATGTTATCTATTTATCATTCTCTTCTCATTTCATTTCATTATCTAGGGTTTGATTACCAAAGTGGGGTTTGACCAAGGCAAACCCCTATACTCTAACCCTTAACCCTTTTCCCCCTCTTTGTATGTGTGTTTTGAGAATTTGTATGCAGATTTGTCAAAGAGTTTGGTGTCAAAAAGTGGTAAAAAAATCCATCAAAGTCAACAAAGCCCTAATTGATGCTTGGATACTCTTTTCATGTCCCATTTTCTACAGAATCAGGATCAAACACTTGTCAAAAAAGAAAGCGCTGACTGAAAGCTACATAATCCTGATCCAAAATTCCAGAAATCCTCAAGTGGACTAAACACCATCTGTGGCAAATTAGTCCCACTGCCAGGCCTAAAAATTGATTTTCACATATTTGGACACCATTTGGCAGATTCACGTTCTGACATATTTTCCCTGAAATTGGACTAAGTCGCCGAACTTGGCGTAAGTGTCCTAGTCAACATTTCCAATCAACTCTATAGGATTCCAAAACCTCTCTACACCAGATTCCAAATTCTAGGTGCACCTCTCTAGTTTTGTTTAATTCTTTCATAATTTATTTGCATTCTTAGGTGTTTTTGCATACATCTCTATGCTTTCCAACACTTTGCATTTCTTAGGTTTAACATTAATAAATCATTTCTTTTCAATTTATTGCACTAGGACATCATATTTAGACATATTGCATCCCTTTTACATTAATATTGAGTGTAGATATTAGAATTTTGGGCCCATTTCTCTCCTTTTAGGTGAAGAACCTAGAAGAGTTAGAGAAACCTCTTGGGTAACCAAAATCATTGTCCACATTTTGGTGAACCCAACTTTTGAACATTTTTGCTAATAATTTCAAGTGCATCCTAGGTTTAACTTGTAGTAACATTGCATTAGGTGTTGCATTATGTTGGAAAGAGACACTGCACATGCTTTATGGTGTTGTCATTGATGGAAACCCTTGTCAACTAGTCGATCTACGCGTTGCAATTTTCTCATACCGACAGACATATTGAAGATCAGTGTTTAGCTGTTAAGCTTGAACAAAGCATCCAATAAATCTGTGTTCTTTGATTCATATGCATATTTTCTATTATTATTTTGTGTTGTGGATCTCAAGGAGTATTGTTCGATGCATAATCTATGTTATCTACAAAAATTGGTGCTTTGTATTGATCTGGATGTAAGTAAAGAGGTACAATTGTCTAATTTTTTGTTCATCAGTGTATGAAGGCTGACTTGGTGGATATAGTGTGTCACAAATATTTGAGGAGTTATTGCTTAAGTGTTTTTGTGTTCGAACATTTAGTTATGGTTCCTCACTATGCTATGGCTAACTCTTGTGGATTCACATTGAATATTATGAATGATTTGAAGTTGATAGTTTGTGAATATTTTCTTATCTTATTGAAGCCGACATGGAGCAATCAAATCTCTTATAGCAGATATATATAAGTGATCGATTATATCATTTTGGTATGTGTTCAATGTGAGTGGATGTATTTTGCAAATATCAAAAGATCTGGAAAGTGATTAAGAGTAGTTTCACTTATGCATTAAGATTTTTTCTATGAGTTGATGTAGAATAGATTAGAAGAGAAGAATCAATCCGAAGGAGCAAAAATTGATTGTTGAGCCTAACCAAAACTGTAATCAAGAATTTTTAGATGCTATCTTTCTCACTTCAAATCTTGGGAAGTATTCCAAACTTTTGTAAGGTAGTTAGCCTTTTTTATTTTGAGTAGTGAGCTCTAGGCAGTGTGCCTGAATGCAAGTGCATTCCCATTTTGTAAACATATGTTTGAGTATACTCAGATTATATTGTGGATTGGCCATCCACTGTGGTTTTTCCCCTAACAGGGTTTCCCCATAAAAATCCTTGTGTTATGGTGTTTTGGTTGCTTACATTATGGTCATGCATATTTATTTTGGTTGAATGTTATAAGTACTTTGAAGATCATATTAATAAAGTTAAAAATTGCACAACACTAATTCACCCCCCCTCTCAGTGTTGCTTGATTTCAACAATTGGTATCAGAGCTCCTAAAACTGTGTCGGTTGAAGAAAAGAAGATTTTGGGTGAAGAGGTCGAAATTCCAAATGACAAGAAAAAATTTGTGGATGAAGAAAAGATGGTTGAAGAAAAGAAGGAAATTTCAATGGAAGCAAGAGACACTATAGAGGCAGTGAAGAGATTTCCTGGATGAGAAAAAGGAAGAATTTGATCTTGAGTTGGGAGATGCCCCTATTCATTTGTCTACTTTATCCCCAATTCAGAAAATGAAAGTTGCATCATTTGCACAAGCTAAGGCTAGGGAAGAAATTCTGAAGTCCCACATTGAGGATAGTGAATTATTGAATCTTGCATCTGGCATTTTTGGGAAGATCATGCCTACTCATGTTAAAGATCAATCTGGTTCCTCCTCCGGTGAGCTAAAGAAGCTCATAAATTCGGTAAGTACTCATTTTGAGTCACTTGAGAAGTCAATTATGGTTAAGGTACAGAAGGAGTTTGATGAAAAACTATGTAAAGAATGTCCATAATGCTCCATCTGAAGGTGGAAAAGTCTACAAGTCATGTTTGTCTTTATTGAAACTTACTAAGGATAATGAGAAGAAGGCTAAGGATCATGAGAAAGAGTTAGCTGCTATTTCTGATGCTTTTGATCCTTTAACTATTTCTGTTGGAGAGCAAGAAGGTCAAGTTATCTCTTTACTTGACAAAATAAAGAGTCTAAAGCATGAAAATGATAGAGTTGTGGGAAGAGCTTGTGAGCTTAGAGGTTTAATTGGTCCAAAAATGGAAACTATGTTGAGTGCTTTGAAGGAAGCACAAGATGCTTTGGCGGTTAGTGACCCTGTAAACCTTGAATCAGTCAAGATGCAATCTTATTTTCTTTGTGGTCACATATATATTATAGAAAGTCTTAAGAAGTGTTGGGACTCAAGATTGAACTTGTTGAAAACCAATTTTACAGATAATTTCAAGTTTGTGTAAATTGTTGAAACAAATTTGTACATATGCAGTTTGAAGTTTTTTTGTTTGCTTTGTATGCGAATTCCCTATCTTTTCCATTGATGTCAAAGGAGGAGATTAGAACAATAAAAAATGTATATTCATCTAAGGGGGAGTTGCAGTTTTGGAGATCTTTTGAAGTTTTGGTTGGAAGTGTATTTTTGTTGGTATTGATCTGACAATTAGTTATTTTTCACTAAGTGTTGTCATCAATGCCAAAGGGGGAGATTGTTGGAAAGAGACACTACACATGCTTTATGGTGTTTCCATTGATGGAAACCCTTGTCAGCTAGTTGATCCGCATGTTGCAATTTTCTCATACCAGCAGACAGATTGAAGATCAATGTTTAACTGTTAAGCTTGAACAAAGCATTCGGTAAATCTGTGTTCTTCGATTCATATGCAAATTTTTTGTTATTATTTTTTGTTGTGGATCTTAGGAAGTATTTTTCGATGCATAATCTGTGTTATCTACAAAACTTGGTGCCTCTTATTGATCTGGATGTAAGTTAAGAGGTTCGGTAGTCTAATTTTTCGTTCATTAGTGTATGAAGGTTGACTTGGTGGATATAGTGTGTCATAGATATTTGAGGAGTTATTGCATGAGTTTTTTTGTGTTTGAGCATTTAGTTTTGGGTCCTCACTATGTTGTGGACAACTCTTGTGGATTCACATTGAATATTATGAATGATTTGAAGCTGATAGTTTGTGAATATTTGCTTATCTTGTTGAAGCTGACATGGAGCGATCAAATCTCTTGTGGTAGATATATATAAGTGATCGATTATATAATTTTGGTATGTGTTTGATGTGAGTGGATTTATGTTGTGAATATCAAAAGATGTGGAAAGCAATTAAGAATAGTTTCACTTGTGCATTAAGGATTTTTTCTATGAGTTGATGTAGAACAAAGCAAAAGAGAAGAATCGGTTTGAAGGAGTAGAACTTGATTATTGAGCCTAATCAAAATTGTAATAAAGCATTTTTAGATGCTATATTTCTCACTTCAAATCTTTGGAAGTATTCCAAACTTTTGTAAGGTAGTTAGCATTTCTAATTTTGAGCAGTGAGTTCTAGGCAGTGTGCCTGAATGCAAGTGCATTCCCATTTTGTGAACATCTTTTTGAGTATACTCATATTATATTGTGGATTGGCCATCCACCGTGGTTTTTCCCCTAATAGGTTTTCCACATAAAAATCCTTGTATTATGGTGTTGTAAAGACCCAATTAATTCTAACCCAAAACATCACTTTTTTCTGTGTTCATGTATTCATTTACAAGTATACTTAGGAACTTCTATCCATATGAGATAGGTATATCATCTGTTCACATGAAACATGAATTCACTTCATCTATTCATATGAAATACGAATACATCTATTCATATAATCAGAATAGGAATCCACCTAAATAAGGCAGGCATCTATCATATGATAGGTATGTGCTTTGGCCAGAGTCTTGGAATCATTGGGATCATCCGGATCCTGAGTCACTTCCCTGATGACCACACTTTCTACTAAAAGTGTACCAAGTTTTTCGTCTTTAGTGGTATGTAAATTGTAACTCTAAGCTTGAAACCCACCTCAGAATTTGGTGTAAGGGCCTCGGGGAATCAAGCAATCTGTGTGGGATTCTTCTGAGTATAGTTATATATATTTTAGTCAATTATCTCTTATAATTGTTTATGTAATCTCTCTAACCCTAAAGCCCATTCCCGAATGCCTGAGTACTGGGAGCATCCTTCGTTTCCCATACTGCCTACATACCCTACTTCCAAATGGGATCAAGGCATAAAATATGTAGTTCTATTTTCTAGACTATGATTATGTGAACTGTTATAAAGAGGGTATGCAACCATTTCTAGGGTTTTTATTTCCCCTAGACAATTCCTCTACGGTTGCTACCCACAAAGGGAAGCAAGAGTAACAAATAGTTGATTTGACAATTATTTGTTTACCTAACAGCATTCATCTAACCTATTTCCTATTAATATTTGTCACCCTTGACCCATTTTAAATGATTTCATAATAAATCTTCCACACAATCATATCTTCAAGTCAGCTAAACGTTTGCACCATAGAAAAATTCCCATGTTTGGTTTTCTAGGTTGCCACTAGCGGATTTAATTCATTTTCTTTTTTATCTTTTTAGATTATCAATCTAAAGGGGATTTCCCTCCCTTTGGATTATATTAACCAATGTTCCTTATTTCCCCCCCAGTGATTTATAGGGATGATGCCACAAACACCATTATTGCAATTGTGTTAGGCTATAGATGTAATAGCTCAAGTACGACGACATTACTCGTAAACATGAGCCAGAGGCATGGTTAATACTGAATGTTGTTGGTTTTGTTTCCTTCTTTGATTAGTTTTTTTCAACCATATATAACATACTTAAATATTAATAAGGAAAAATAAAGCACATAATGCATGGTGATTTTAACAACATTCATTAGGAAATTAAAAAAAAACATGATGATTAAATAAATCAACGAGCATGGGTCAATAATTTATAGTAATTTCTAATCTTAGTAATTTAAATGCCATAGACTTTAAAAGAATTATTTAACCATTTATTTTGTAATTAAACCATATCCACTCATAAAAGAAATCCCCATGCAATGTAATTAAGTGAGTACTTAAATTCAATACATGCATTATTTCAAGAAATTTCATGACATATATTGTTCCCTACTTCCGTTATCAAATGTATACAAGGAATCACTTTTACCTAGAGTTAAATATCTTCAAGAATTGTTGCAAGGATTATTGTCCTACCTTTCAACTCATATCTCTATTGTCCAGATAGTTTATGGAGCATTAGGATATGAAAATTTCAATGTAATGTAATAACTATTCATCACTAATTGGGGTTATTCAATTGAGTTCTTATGTTGTCTATTATTTATAGAAGTTTACCTCTGGGTAAGAAGAGGTTTCATTTTCTCTATATTTGAATTTGAAGAGCCTAGACCAAACTAGAATAAAAAGAGAGCTTGAATGCTTCAATATAGCCAATCGGAGGGTAATATTAATAAATGTTTAGGGAAAATTTTATTTATCTATTTATTTGATTTAATTTATTTGTCTAGGTTTGACTAGTTATAGTTAGGGGAATTTTTTTTTATCGATATTATTACATGGTTTTTGGACTAGTGATATCTTTAAATTGATTAAAGATCATATAAGGAAATATATACCAAATTAAAATACAATTATTATGAAATAAAAGTTAAGGGGCGGTTATTAATATCTTAGATCAATACCTATTATTATGCACCAAATCAAATATCAAATGGAAAAGTAGCATAGACCATTCATTCATCTAACATATTTGAGTAACCAAATTTACATGGTCTTGTCTTATGACACATAGGGCATTAAATACCTCTTAACCTAAAATTAAGACATTAAATACCATTTAACCCAAGATATTTGGATTTTACCTAGCAGTCTTTTGTCTATATTTCTAACTTCATATGTTAAGGTATTTAGAGGTTTCTAAAATTTGTAACAAATTTCTTTCACCAACTATCATGATATTAATTCAAAATGTATAAATGTATATATCCTAAAGAAATTAATGAGGCAATAGAGAAAATTGGATTCATTCAAATAAAAACATGTCTTACACTAAATTTTTCAAAAGGGAAAGTATGTATAGTTGATAAAAGGTATATATTTGACACAAAATAAGAATGCTTTCTATTTATTAAAAATGGAGTCTATTACAATTTTTGTGGATCTTCTAATTAGCCTTTGCACAAAATGCACAAATTTTACTTATAAAATTAGAGTGACAATGTTTATCGCACATGAACAATCACTATATATATAATATATATCTATAGCTTTTAACACATTCTCTACTGACATTTAGAATATAACAAAGGCATCTAAATAAGCGTGGAAATGAATGAAATAGTAAATAAAGCTATAAATGTTCTTAATTAGCTGAAATAAAATTGGGCGCCTAAACTAGGCACTCATTGTAAGGTGGGTCAAAGTATGTGATTTTTTGACAATTAGTTTAAATGGTAATCCAACCAAGGCCAATCCATCATCATTGAAATTGTGATTTAAACAAATAAGAAAGATTGAGTGTGCACTGTGCAGTCGATATCCTTTGTTCTCATAATAGTATTATAGTAATTAGAATTTTTTAAATAAGAACAAGCATAGCGAATGGTGACATCTTGACCAGGATATTACATCTATAGTGTTGATATTACATACTCATAAATCTATTGTATGGTTTGTGGTAGTAGATCATAGCTGACATATTAGAAAATCTAACTCTTCAAATTCTGCATCAAATGATATTTCATGATTCTATGGTTGCCTGCAACTATTTTCTAAATGGTTTTGTTGCTATCCATTAAATGAAGCATCTATTCCAAAATATGGGTCTCTCCAGGAATTTAATTAAGGAAATTAGAAGATAAAATGGAAATGTGCCTATCCTAGTAGAGGCATTGCCAAATCTCCTGAGGTCTATAGAGAGAGAGAACTTTCTTTTTAGCAAAGTGACAGGCAATAACTATAGAATTTACTTAGCTAAATTGAAGCTACTTTTAGATGCAACGCTTCTCTTGCATAACTATATTCTTTTTCTTATTCTAGTTTACTTATATAATCTGTACCATTCTCCATTTGATATGGTCTGCATAGATTTACAAAGGGATTAACATTTTGTAATTACTTGCTGTGTAAATATATATATGATAGAGAGACATACACAACAATCAAAATGAATGGGTAGATTACCTAATTGATGGCATTTTTTCTTCAAGAGCTAGGGCAATGAATAAGTTACCTCCTCAACTCTAAAATGTTATGTCTCCAATCCTGGAAGATGATGCAGAAGATAAAATATCGACAGGGAGTGCTTCCAACACAATTTCGTCCCCTTGATTTTATAGACAAGATTGCATTAAAATTCATGGAAAACTATAGCAGGAGTTAGCTTTGAAATTTATCATGGAAGTTGAATCATATTCCACGTGAATATCATGGATGAGATGAGGTGATTGAAGTCGGCATTGGGTGGCTATATGTGCAACTTTTTAAGTTGGTTTGTGCTAACAGACAATCAATTTTCATGTCTACGTAATAAATCCCTTTGTAGGTGAATGAAATTGCTTTCCATTCAAATATCTTTGTTAGATTTATTTCCTGTCAATAATAAATGGCTAGATCCAACTAGCAGATATTTTAGGAAATGTGGAGATAATACCTTTCACAAATATCAAAACATGTTCATGCATTTACCTTTAGTATTAAATTCTATCAAAATGTGCAGTTGAAGGAGAGGAGTCGTGACATGTGGTTGCTTACATTATGTTCAAGCATATTTCTTTTGGTTGAATGTTATAAGTACTTTGAAGATCAGAATAATAAAGTTAAAAATTGCACAAAACTGATTCACCAACTCTCTCAGTGTTGCTTGATTCCAACACATTGTTTAAATTTCATCCTAGGGTTTTAAAAAATTGCATTAGTGAAAAGATCATATAGTTTGCATTTTTGCATTTTATTTCATTGAAAACAAAAAAAAATCTGCATTTTCATATTGTAGCTACATCTGTGCATCTGAAAGACATCAAATTGCAATCAAAATTTCTAAAAATCACAAAAAAATCCTCACTGGGACTAATTTACCACATTGGGCAACTTAGTTCTTCTCAACATTTTGCACTATAATTTTTGGCATTTTCTATCCATTTTCTGCATTTCTAATTTTTGTAATCCAAACCAGAATGGCCCACCTACCTATTATGTTTGTAGCAGCCCACTATCTTTTTAAATCCTAAGAACACCGATGCCGCAAGGAATAGAAATGTGCATATTTGATAAGTATGGAGGAAAGGGTGATCCTACTAATCATGTTAATGCTTGTATAGCCTTATGTAGTGACTTCATCCTTAACAATAAACTGTTGGCCAAACTGTTTCCTAGGACTTTAAAGGACACTGCCTTATAGTGGTTTTCATCCCTACCAAATAATTCAATTAGTTCACTAAATGAATTAGTTGATGCATTCATAAGTTATTTTCCAGTGCATATGAATCCAAAGAAGACATTGGTTGATTTAATGCGACATTACAAATAAAGTGTAGATTGAAAAGTAACTGATTTCATCTCATGCTATTAGTCACTTTATGCCCAACTTGACGTTAAGATTCTTGGTTCGCATCTCCAAAAGATGTTCATTAAAAATTTGAAAGGTCAAATCCAAGATAGATTGACCATAATGAAATTTCCCTCTTTCATGCACTTGTGGAAAACCCTTTGTGATTATCATAATTTGGCACTAGTAGCTGTGATGCCAAATCCACTTCCAACTGAACTGAAAAATCTGAACCTAGCACTTCAAACAATTCACAACCATTTTGAAAACCAAATGAAGGATTCTTATAATTCAATCCTCAACAACCAACTCAACCTTTCAACAACCAAGTAGTAGCTGTTAAAGCCATGATACCTTATAGTTATGGAGATCCAAAATGATAGTTTACACCATCACTAGACACTCTTCATAACACAATGACCCAACTTATACAACAACAAATGATTTCCTTACGTATTGTTAAACCATTAGATCCAACTAAACCCTTTCGTCCAACCTTTCAACCCATCACTTATTGCCATTATCATAGACAAAATGGACATGAAATAGAATAGTGTAAGCATCTTAAACACATAGTGCAAGACCTCATTGATTCTGGTCGTCTATCCATTTGAAATGTTAATGTTAAAGGCAATACATTTGTTGCCCCACCTAATCAAAATTTACAAATTTTTACCAATCTGATGCCTAAACATAATGTGCCATTCGTCAAAGCTAGTGAAACTCAAAATAATGATGTGATGATTTTCATAAAGAGATTGAACATCCTAATCCTATTCCATGTACCACTTCTATTAATCCTATGGATGATCTAGTAGGAGTGATAGATGTTATCCCTCGTAAGGGCCAACCTAAGAAAAATCTTGATATTACTTTCTCTTCTAAGGATATTCTTTTGAATCTTCCCGATGGTCCTCTTTACATAGCTTATCATATTTATGATAAGCCCACTAATGAGATACTCATATATCTCACTTGTGGCAAGAATGTGATCATTGAGGAATTTTTGGTATTACACGATCTTTATCAAGATAGCTATGATAAACCTAGAGCACGGATCAAAAAACACAATGGTTTTGCATGCCCTAAGATAGTATTTATCATTCTTCCATTACAAATAGGACCTAAGACACTAGATGTTACATTCTCTATCATTCCACAATTGGATCAGTTTTGTTTGCTGCTAGGCCATCCATGGCTTTGCTCAATGAAAGTTGTTTCTTCAATCATACACAAATGTTTAAAGTTTCCGCATGACAATGACATATTCACTATTCACCATAGTGGATTTTACCCTTTATCTTCTAAAGGGAACTTCTCCTTAGAAGCCTTTTAGACTGAGCCCATGGAACCCATACACCTCGCAAATAATTATTTTTCATCGCTTATCAAAAGTTTAAAGCAAAGAAAATTGTCGAATTGTCCCTCCGCAACCAATCCCCATCTGCTTCTGACACTCCCATCCTCGATGATACAATGCTTCAACTTGAGCCTAAACCAATAACTCTAGATCAATCGACAATAAACATTTCACCTTCCTCATCTAAATGTCCAAGAGATAATAAAACCAACCCCATCATGCCCCCTCACATAAAATAGGTTTATAAAGCAAAAGAGAAAGTGATTGACCCACCTCCTATGGTTCCTTTTGTTCCTCCCCTTGGGGAAGAAAATGAGTCTATGGTGGATCAACCCGCTCTTACACCAACACAACTTCAAAATAGAATCAAAAGAAATCAAGGTGCTAGGGAGCATAGGCGTTGACGTCGTCTCCTTGCTCGTCAATTACAAACTGAAGAAAACAAAGAAAATCAACATCTACCTTTGACAGAAGCACTGCCTGATGACCCTCCTCTCCAATCACAACAAACCAATCTGATACAACAACCACAACTCCTGATACACCCTTCATTGAAAATTACCATTTGTCCTCCTATCATAATTAATCTGGATGATGATGATGATGATGATGAAATCTCTGAAATAGATGACGACGTGCATAAGGATCTAAATACATTATTTTCCTCTTCCATTCAAGATTAAATGACAAATCTCCTACAACAAGTGTAGAACTTGGTACTTCCCCTAGTTTGGCACTTGCAATTGTCCCTTTGGATAGTCAACCTCCCTCACAATACACTGAACATGATTGGGAGGTGGATGACTTGTTAGATGGTTGACTTGCATTCACCTTGCTATCCTTTTGCATTTTTCTTTTATTTTTCTTTTGATCTTGTACGTGCATATCGTGTTCCCCCGTGACTTGACGAACGTTTGATGTTCTCTCTTTGTAACATTCTTCTATTTGTACCTTCATTCTTCTTTATGTCGTACACCGCTTTTGTCCTTTTTGTTTTTCACTTTTGTTTTCCTTTTGGGGATGATGCAAAGTGTAGAGATGACCTATGTCTCTTCCATGTTGACCCAAAAAGTCCTTTTATTTTCTTTTTCACTTTTGTTTTGTGTTTTTCCTTTTGGGGATGACATAAAGTGTTTAGATGCCCTATGTCTCTTCCATGTTGACCCAAAAGGTCACCCCCCCTTTTTTCTTTCTCTTTGCCTTTTTCTTTGTTTTGTGTTTTTCCTTTTGGGGATGACACAAGGAATTGAGACCAAAATGTCTCCTTCATGTTGACCCAAACGCCTTTTTTTCCATTTTCATTTGCCCTTTCATTTACCTTTTCTTGTGTTTTCCTTTTGGGGATGATGCAAGGCATGGAGACTGCAATGTCTCTTCTATGTTGGTCCCTAGAACAGATTTTATTTTTCTTTTGTTTTCACTCTCTTTGTGTCATTCTTCCAGTTCTATGTGTATTTAGGGAATGATGACAATTCCAAGCTCTTTCATCAAAAAATTGCAACAAAGAACATATTGACCCTAAATCCATAGATCCCTTATGTGTTTGGTGTGTTCCTTTTAGGGAAACCCCTCCTTCTTTTGTTCCTTTTCCTTCACATGACGTAGCCTTACTCAGAAACATATGACTTGGCATAGGGGCATTTGGAGTTGGCTCTCATGTCTTGTTTCTTTTTTCATTTTTCCTTTGCTACTTTAAAGTAATTGCTCACAAAATAGTGTGTAGCAATTCCTTTAAAGTGGGGGCATAAATTGGCATTATTCATTTGCATATTTTTCTTTTTCTTGGTTCTTAGTGCAGCCTTGTTACTTTATATGATGTGTTTGACACTTTGTAGATGACATTAGGTGTGATTCCCTTCATAAGCGTGATCTATCGTAAGCATATTACATTCCTCTTGGAGGCCTGATGTGACACACTACATCCCCTAAGTTGTGAATATTCTATTCTTTGATTGGTCCTCTCTTGGATCTACTTTAGACACAATGTTCCCTAAGTTATAGACCTCACATGAACTTAACAAGACTCATTTGAACATTTATTTTGCATGTTGCATTTTGCATTTACATGGCCACCTTGCATAACACAACTTGAATGCGTATGGCACCATTGCATTTGTTCATGAGTTCTAAGCATACAAAGCTTTTCTTGTCTCATGAAGCATGAAATGACATTGTCCTTTGTGGTGCATTATTAAATTTATTAGGAGGTATAACTTTGATATGGTTGAGCAGGAAGCCCATTCTGAGCCACAAATTTCCCCATAGCCACCTTTCAGGATTTCTTAGCCCATAGACAATCAGAAGTTTCATGGCCCCAGAGTGAGGATGTTGTGGATTTCTCACCCCGTGGAGAACCAAAAGTTTTGTGGTCCTAGAGTGAGTATACTTAGGCCTGATCACCCGGTGGACAACCATGAGTCCCATCGCCCCAAAGTGAGTACACATTTCTTGTTCCAAACAAACAACCTAGATCTGATCCACAACAGGCTGGTAAAACGATCAAATATTTCTTTCATCATTTTTTATCACTTTCATGTGTGTTCCTTTATGCCTATGTTTGGTTTTCTATGAGATCTTGATCTAGGGGGCTTGATCATCCCTCTTGATTATTTTTGTCTCATCTTACCAACATGAGTGCATTTGGATCCTTCTTGATGTGAATGTTGGGCTTCTTTAGTGTGAGTTTCAAGCAAGTCCATCCTCTCACTAAAGCGGCAGCTTAATATGTCACAAAAAATGTATAGTTGACATTTTTATGCTCACTTGAGTCTTTCTTATGGACTTTGGCTTGATTTTTCCTAGATTTGATGTTGTAATGTGGCCAACACATTCACATTAGGTTTTGGACCCTTGTGAATCATTAAGACTTCTAGGATGTCTTGTAAAAGTGTTGTGAAGTGTTGTAACCCACTTTCACACTTTTCTAGGACCCTTAAATTATCATAATTCAATTAAATAACCTCTTTTTATCACCTACCAAGTCTTATTTCAAAGTGTGTAAAGAGCTATAACAAAGTCTCGCACTTTTCTAGACTTGTCATCACTAATTCAACCCTTTTTTATGTTTAATTGACCCCTTAATGAACTTTTTGGCCATACTTAAGTGTATTTTTGAGGATATTCCCATTAGACATCATTTAATGCACTTTAATCTCTGAAACCCAGTGGAATTATCCTGGTGGGACCAAGTTGCCACTTGGGGTGACTTAGTCCCACTAGGCACAAAAATCAAAATAATTTTAATTTCTTGGCGAGATTTTATTCTCTTACCCTTGAGGTCGGCCTGTGATGTGTTATTTTTGGGAAATATTGTAAAATCAAGTATAAATAATGGTTTTTCTCATCATTTTTCATTTCCTAATTCCTAATTCTTTCACTCAAGCAATTTATCCATTCGCTTAATAATTTTCAAGCATTCAAGCACTCTAAGCATAATCAAGTCATCCATTGGAGCACTTCATTGCATATCTTCAAATTTACACAACAAGGATTGGTAAGTTTATGACATTGCATGTTATCTATTTATCATTCTCTTCTCATTTCATTTCATTATCTAGGGTTTGATTACCAAAGTGGGATTTGACCAAGGAAAACCCTTATACTCTAACCCTTAACCCTTTTCCCCTTCTTTGCATGTGTGTTTGTAGACTTTGTATGCAGATATGTCAAAGATTTTGGTGTCAAAAAGTGGTCAACAATCCATCAAATTCAACAAAGCCCTAATTGAAGCTTAGAGACTCTTTTCATCCTATTTTTTGCAGAATCAAGATCAGACACCTGTCAGAAAAGCAAGTGCAGAATGGAAGCTACAAAATCCTATTCTAAAATTCCAGAAATCCCCACGTGGACTAAGCCGCCATCTATGGCGAATTAGTCCCATGCCAAGCCTGAAAATTGATTTTCACATTTCTAGACACCCATTTGGTAGATTCCTGTTTCGACAAACTTTCCCCAAAACTAGACTAAGTTGCTGAACTTGGTGTAAGTGTCCCAGTCAACATTTCTAGTCAACTCTATAGGATTCCAGAGCCTATCTGCATCAGATCCTAGATTCCAAGTGCACCTCTCCAATTTTTTTTAATTCTTTCATCATTTATTTGCATTCTTAGGTGTTTTGGCATACCTGCTATTTTTTCTAGCACTTCCAATTTGTTAGGTTTAGCATTAATAAATCATTTATTTTTTAGTTTATTGCATTAATAAATCATATTTAGAGACATTGCATCCCTTTTACATTAGTCTTGAGTGTAGACATTAGCATTTTGGGCCGATTTCTATCCTTTTAAGTGAAGAACCTAGAAGAGTTAAAGAAACCTCTTGGGTAACCAAAATCATTGTCCACAACCATTATGCATTTTTATCCATGCTTTTGGTTTATCATATGTTTCTTGATAAAGTTCATGTAAAAGTAAGAATTCCTCAATGATCACATTCTCTCCACATATGAGATCAATTAATATCCCATTAGTGGGCTTTTCATTGATTCAACTAGCTATGTAAAGAGGACCATCATGTGCATTTATATTTATATCTTTAGATGAGAAAGCAATGTCAAGAAAAATTTTAGTTTGACCCTTATGAGGTATAATTTAGATCAATCCAATCATATCCTCCAACTGAATTTGTTCATTAGTCTCCATAGGACTTTATCCAATAGTATCCATGTTTTCATCATCCGTGTCAACATTCATCACATCATTCTTCTTAGTTTCACTAGCTTTGACAAAGGAAATGTTATGATTAGGAATAGAGTTGGTAAAGATTTGTAGTTTTTGGTTAGGAGGGGCAACAGACTTATTTCCTTAATCATTAACACCTCCAATTTGAAGTCAATCGAAATGAATGAGGTCTTGTACAAGATGTTTAAGACACTTACAATGTTCTATATTATGTACATTTTGGGTATGTGCAGGATCATCATGGAAAAAACAGGCCCTTAAGTGGCAAAAAATTCAGAAAAATTAGAGTTTAGAAACTTGACGTACGTAAAAATTTGAATAAGTTATCTATATTATTTCAAAAATATGTAACAATAGAATTTGTAGCAAATTGAATGTAGTTTCTAAAGTACTTTATTTTTAAAATAAAAATAAAAATCTATTTGGTGAAAATTTGAAATTTCAATGCAGTAGTACTTAAATTTCAGGGAAAAAATAACAAGTAGGTGTCTGCCTGACCACCCTAACCACAATAAAATGATAATATTTTAGATATAAGTAGATGACTCATGTCTGAATGTGACACATATTTTTTTATAATTTTTTTCCAAGTAATAATTAATTATGAATTTTTTATTACAACTTTTAAAAGGGTATGTGCAGGATCATGATGGGCCAAAAGTGGCAATATGATGGGTATTTGTAGGGGTATGTGGTGATGAATTTTTTACCCAAAATTGATGAAATGAAAAGGGTTTTTAAAGGAGATTCTCAGCTTTCCACCAATATAAATTATGCTTCACTTTGAATTTAATAAATAATTATTATTCATTTTCTATTTAAATTATGACTAAAGTTCTAATTGATAGGTGATTGAAAAATATCTATAGCTTTCAAACAAGATCATATTTTGAATCCAAAACATGTGTCACATTCTATGCTTCACATAATATAGGATTAAAAAAGAAAATTTAATTTCATGAAGTTTTGACCAAGTTAAGGTGGTCGATAATGAAGTTTTATATTTTTAAAAATCATAATAAAAATTCATAATTAATTATTTACTTGGGAAAAATTACAAAAAAATATGCATCACATCCTAACATGAGTCTTTTACTTATGTTTAAAATATTATAAAAAATAATATCATTTTATTGTGGTTAGGGTGGTCGCAGACACCTACTTTTTTTTTCCGAAATTTAAGTACTACTACATTGAAATTTCAAATTTTCACCAAATATTTTTTTTTATTTTCGAAATAAACCTAGTAGTTTAGAAACTAAATTCAATTTTATACAAATTCTATTCTTACATATTTTTGAAATAATATAGATAACTTATTCAAATTTTTATGTCAAGTTGCCTAACTCTGATTTTTTATGAATTTTTTGCCACTTAAGGGCCTGTTTTTTCCATGATGATATTGCACATACCCAAAACATATAAAAAACTTCTATGTTTGACAACCTTAATTTGGTCAAAACTTCATGAAATTCATTTTTTCTTTTCTTAATCCTATAGTATTTGAAGCATAGAATGTGCCGCATGTTTTGGATTCAAAAAATGTGATACTGTTTGAAAGTTATAGATGTTTTTCAATCAGCCTATTAATCAAGAGTTTAATTGTAATTGAAATTGAAAATGAATAATAATTATTTATTAAATTAAAAGTAAAGCATAATTTATATTGGTGGAAAGCTGAGAGTATCCTTTAAAAACCCTATTCGTTTCATCAATTTTGGGTTAAAAAAAAGTCGTCAGCCACATACCCATCATATTGCCACTTTTTGGCCCATCATGATCCTACACATACCCTTTTGCTAGTGATAATGGAAATATGAATTTGATCTAAATTTTTTACATAAAGGCTTATTAGGATCAGGTGTCTTAATAGGAGGTAAAGTGATAAATTTATGTTCTAAAAGTTGTGACATTGTGCTATGGAGGGCATCGAGTAAGGGAGTAAATTGTCCAGCCAGATCTCCAAATGTAAAGGGTAAACCC
This sequence comes from Sequoia sempervirens, assembly GCA_007258455.2. NCBI lineage: Eukaryota > Viridiplantae > Streptophyta > Pinopsida > Cupressales > Cupressaceae > Sequoia > Sequoia sempervirens. The sequence goes on along the minus strand of VDFB02322083.1, from coordinate 30,166,567 downwards.
ACAAAAGTGGTTTACAATTCGAATGAGGAAGGAAAACTTGTAAAAAATGACCCCATGCCAAAAATTTTCATTCTAGGGGTTTGAATGAACTCATTGGTTCGAACAGACCAAAAAAGGGTTCGCTTGAACCAGGGTTCGAGTGAACCCATTTAATGCATGCATAGACAAAAAAAAATGAAAACACCTTTTGGGAAGGGGGTTCGCTAGAACCCCCTAGTTCTAGTGAACCCCCCTTTTCCCTGATTTTTGACCTTGTTCACAAAAACAACCCAAAGTTTTACGCTTCAAAGCTTGGGTTGAGGATGAAAATGGAGAAATCTTCACAAACCCAACTAGAATCAAGTAGTCCTCAAAATGAGCTATCCAACAAATATAATTTTAATATGTTTTGGTTTTATTATGTATTTGTTTTTTTAGTTTTATTAAACATAGGTTTTTCATCTAAAATGAAGGTCTATGTTCTACACATGTGGAAAAATAGCATATTATCAAAAAAATAAAATAAACAAATAAGTGCACTAGATATTGAAGTCCTTGATCCAACAAAAAAAATAAAATTGAATTTCGATATATACAAAAAAATTACACATTATATGGTCATGCTATGTCTGAATTGTAATTGTTTTGACTTCAAAACTTGATTAAAGAAAAAAGATTCAATAAAAAACTATCTAACCAAATGGAAGCACTAGATATCAGAGTTACAAATCTAAATTTGAAATAATTAAAATTTTATCCTTCATGGAAAAAAAGTTATGCGTTATACGATGTGCGTCGCTTTTTTAAAATGTTGTTTTATGAAAAAAACCAGTTTTTGTGGGAGATGGAAAAAGAAGTGCAATTTGATTCCAAAAATTTTGAAAAAAATATTTTTAGAATCTGTAGACAAAATATGATGAGACTCTAGTTTGCATCATCTTCAAATTCTTCACAGTTTAGCCGCTATAGGTGCTCGAATGTGAAGATTTAGTTAAAAATAATAATTTTAGTGTCTAGTTTGGCCAAAAATTGTAAACCACTATTGTGGGATCACCCTATTAAAAAGACTTTTTTTTTCTTTATAGCAGCCACTTGCGTATTGACATGTTGAGCTGATTTAGGGGGGTTTAAGTTGAAGGAAGCCTTTATTTTATTTCCTGAAATGTTGATCATTGTTTTGATTTGTGGATATGAGCTTTTCATGTCGGCTAGCTCGTGGGTTTTGTTTCACGACTACTAATCGAGTTTTGATAATCATGAAGGGTAGTACACAAGTGTATAAAGGAAAGAAACTTCATCATGCTAAGCTTATCGTGTATCTTAGTTTTCCAGTTATCAATGAACATCCATTGAAGGTGAGGATCGGGAATTTTTATGTTGATTTGGGAATAACCGATTGATAGCGTGAAATAAAGTTAGTTGTACTTTTTCATCATCTTTTTTCTTGCATCTCATCAAATCAGCTAGTGTCATCTTAGGAGTCATGTGCACTTGGAAATGGTTAGTAAATGCCTCGACAAGTTCACTAAATGAACGAATTAAGTTATTCGGTAATGAGGAAAACTATTCTAATGCGATATCCTTCAAGGACCTAGGGAAAGGCTTAGCCAAGAGCTTATCTTCAAGGAAAAAATCACTACACAAGGTGGTATAAGTGGAAGCATGGTTAGAAGGATCTCCTTTCCCCCATAATTCTCAATTCTAGGAATCTATAGACGTTGTGGTATCAATGTTCTCAATATCTCCAAGGATAAGGGATTGCTTTTTGACATAGTGTTTAGGTTGGCCATTTTTTATTTTGGTGTATAGCAAAAATTTTCTTTTGAAGGGATGAAAATTTTTGTAAAATTTTATTTATGATGGTGTCATTGGTTTTGTTTTGAGATGGAGGTGAATATGGTGGAGGTGTATATGTGTTCGAGGGGGAAGTGAATGGAATGCTTATAGGAGGTAAAGTGGTAGGATATATGACATGTGATACCAAAAAGGTACTAGGAATGCTAGCAAAAATACCCAAGGTAGAAATGACATTACTACTAGGTTACATTGTTGTTGTAATGTGAGGGTTGGTATAGGTAGGAATAGAGGAAATGGTTGTGGGAAGGGGAATTTGAGTTCCTTCTTGATTTTGGACATTGTTCGAAGGTAAAGCTCTGTTAGTTGTTGAGGTAAGATGTTTTCCAAAAATCTAAGCTAGGTTACACACAAGTTCAACTCCTTCTTCACTTTCAATCATGTGATGTATGTTATCTATGGTAGGAATAGTAGTGGTTGAAATTTTTTAAGTACTCTATTGATTTTGTAAGTTTGCTAAGTCTTCACGGATTTGGATTATGTTTTCTTGTGAAATACTAGCAACCATTGTTTCAACATTTGTCACACTACTTGAAGGAAAAGATTTGTTAAGGGAATGGTCCATACCTAATGAACTAGTGTCAAGACTAGTAGTTAAAGAGATAGATAACCCAAGATCCACGATGATTGTACTATCATGGGATGACATGAGTCTTGAACTTCATCTCACTATAGTATTAGCAATAGGACACCAAGTTGTAAAGCTCATGCATGGGACAATCAATGAAATGCAAAATACAAGATAAATGGTATACTTTTAGTCAAATGAAATTAAGGTAGATGCAATGAAATGAATGAAACATAAAATCTACAAACTGAAACAAAAATGTAATAGCAACAAACTGAAACACAGAAACAAAGTTTTAAATACTGTAAAATGTATTTTAAGGCTTGAAACAAGACTAAATTTCCTAGAGGGGCATATGAGTCCTAGTAAGGGTTTTTCAAGGATTCAAATGTTGTAAAGCTATCCACATAGAATACACATAAATCAAGAAAAACCACCTATATTGGGACTAAATCACCTAGAGGGGCGTCTGAGTCTGAGATTAGGGTTTTGAAATGAATTGTAGCAAATTCTCAGTGAAATTTATGTTTTCTAGTTTGAATAATATGCAGGCTAAGTGCAATTATAGATTTTAAGTGAAATTCAATGATGCTAGATGCAAAAATTGCAACCTATAAGCACTTTCACTAATGCGAGATTTTAAAACCCTAGATACAAATTAACTAATGCAAAACCTAATGCAAAGTTAATGTAAGCTAGATATAGGACTATGATGCAATCCAAATCAGAAATGAAGGTGTTCTAAAGGCCAGGTTCACCAAAATTAAATGAAGAAAATTGTTTCTCTATGTTTTGGGAGATAGAACCACCAATTTCCTCCAAGTTTCATTCAAGGAAACCTTAGAGATCTCAATCTAGGGATGAAAATGAGGGAAATCAATCTACAATAAGGTGTCCTAGGGTATGATTAAAGACTAAAAGGGGGTTCACCAACAAACAAGGGATTGGAAAGAAATAAATGCAATGATATGTTAACCTAAATATGCCACTGAATATATGAAACTGAAAATTAGAAGAATGAACCGAGAAAGGGAAAAGGTGCACCTGAAAACCCGAAGAAGCTCAGAACAAGGTCCATAATCTTGAAAAATTGACTTTTAATTCCCATTGGGACTCATACGCTAGTTGGGGTAATTTAGTCCTAGTTTAGGGTTTCGGTCCAAAATTAAAATCTGAAACTGCTAAACCAAGATCTACAGAAAATGCCTAAAAATAGGTATACTAGGACTCATACGCCACAAGTGGTGATTTAGTCCCAATATCAATGTAGCTCTAAAATTTTGATATCCTCTAATGTTCTTTTGTAGCTTCTCTCCTATCATACCTTTGATTTTGAAACACTAAATTGCAACCTGTAGGTGAATTTCATGATCTTGCAATGTAGATGGCAACTTTGGAAACTTGCAACTTGAAAACTTTTCTCCAATCTTTCTCTTCAATGAATCTTCAACCTAAAAATGCAAATCACACATGAAAGAGAGGGAAAAATGTTGTTTTGTTAGTGGATAGGGGTTTTCTTTCCAGTCAAACCCCATTTTGGTAATCAAACCTTGAGAAATAAAATCAAATAAAAAGAAGGAATGATGAATGAACAATATGTGATGTTGCAACTCACCAAACCCTTGACTAAAAGGTTGCAAACTTGTATGTAATGGATAGCATGAATGTAGATCTCGATTCCTAATTTAATGCTATGGATATTCACTTGAATGCTTGCTTGTATCACGAGATACCTACATCACAAATGTCAGCTCAAAAACCTACATCACAAATGTTAGCTCAAAAAAAAACATGATGCATGATGACTTTGACATGATGCTTGATTGTTGAATGTAGCTCCAAAATGCTTGATAAAAACTCTTGAATGCTCTTGAATACTTTATAATGCTCTTACTTGAATGCTCATAAGATCACATAACTTCCTACGAGAAAATATGTGAAATAACCTTGTATTTATACTTGTTTATGTCAAATTCTCAAAATTACAACTCTACAATCCAACATCAAATCTAGGAGAATAAAATCCTGCCAAGAATTGAATTTAAAATCAGGTCCAAGCTAAGGAGGAATCATATGCCAGTTGGGGCATATGAGTCCTACTAGGCAAGGCTTTGGACACAAATTTCAAGAAATGTTGTGTTTTATGCTAAATTTAGGTTTAGGCCCTGAAACTTAGGTGGGGCCCATACGCCCAAGGTGGTGTATGAGTCTTAGATCACTAAATTTGGGCAATAAAATCTAAAATAATTAAATTATGAGTGGTTGAATTACATGTGTCAGGATTATCCTTAGAGAAATGCATTAAATAACGCTTGTAGATGCAAAATAGGACCAAAAAAGGCATATAGAATCCCAATTTTAGTACCTAGGAAGGGCCCAAATAACTATGAAAATGTAAAGGGCTACATTTTTCTACACTATAGATGGATATAGTATTATAAATAGGGTTTTATATCAATTTGGACCATAGTAATATCCAAGCCCAACTAAAACAACATTCATTAGCATGAGTAAGTTTTAACTATAAATAATTTCCATTATAATTGAAATCTAAAAGAATATTCCAAAGTACACTTTAATAATAAAATAAGGCTTCAATTCCTAAACTTAATGTTATGTTATGTAATGAAAAATGCATTGGTAACCCAAGTGTGATATGAGGCCTTATATATCCTATAAATAACACAAGGTTAGAACTCAAATAAAAAATATATGACAAAAAAAACCTTAAATCCATAATAGAACATGCCTCAACAAAAGAAGTATTGCTCCTCGAGTCTAAAAATAAAGATCAACCTCATACTAAGTGTCCAAAAGTAGTATACCTAATATCATAACTAATTTAGAAGATTCAAACAAGAGAGACCTATTGGAATTAAGACTATCTATGGTTAAGGGATTGCTAAAATGTAATATTAACCATAGAATGATAAGAGAATAATTAAAGTCAAACAATTGAGAACTTTGGAATACCTATTGTACCATAAAACATATATTAAAAATATAATTGAAGCCTTATGGTGGGAAAATACAACTAGATAAATTAGATAAGTGATAAGAAATTCCTATTAAAAGATAAAATATATGAACACAAGGATAATATCAAGATTTCTAGAGAGAATTTTTTTGAAATGAAAAGGGGTTTTGCTGAGGGAGAAACAATGAATAGGTTAGGTTACCACTAGAAAATTGACACAAAATTTAGCAATAATAATAAAATAATTCCACAAGAAGTATGCCAAGTTTTTGGTGACAAACCATAGTTTCATAAATCCTAGAGTCTAGGCTTAAAACCTAGGCTCAACAACCAAGATAAAGAACTATGAATAATGATGGATAGTAGATTTTAATTGACCATTTTCTAAGAGAGGATAACTTTTCTTCACTTTAGAATCCATTAAACATAGTCCAGGGTGTTCTTATAGGCCATCAACATGTCAAATAAAAGAGATAAATGTAATATATTTGGTCGTGATAAGTCATAACCAATGTTTATTTTAACCCCACTTAGATGAGACTAAGTTTACACTATGCTATCGATTATGGAATATACCTATAGATTTTTCTTAAGAAGATAATTATAAAATTACACATCCAAGCAATGATCTAAAACCTATATGTGTCACTAGGCGAATCCTATTAAAAAATTTATAGACATGTGCAAATTGGAGTTCACATAGGCTTGATCATTTAATTAAATTTTAGGTTTGATCTCTTTTAAGATTTAATACATGGATATTTTAAAAATCATACAAATTAACAAAATTATTTGGAGGAACACGAGATATATGTAAAATCTAATATTGTGTTTCATCATTTAAAATAATTCCTATCAATTAGGAAGTCGATTCATAGTCTTCAAGGAAAATTAGAGTATTAAAAAGAACTAGAAATTAAAATAGGAGTGCACACATATATGTATTGAAGAATCAAGAGACATCATACCATAATATATTATTCAATTATTCTTCTTTTATTAGAAATACACCACATGTAATTCCATTAACTAATCCTAAAGATGAAAAACTAGCAAGTGAGGTTAAAGAGACCTCATAGAACTCTCAAAAGATTCCTTGAAACATTCCCTTCAAGTATGTAGATATTCACTTGTGGCCTTCCTAGGACTCATACAATCCATTCTAAACCCTTGTAGAACTATGACATAAAACAATTGATTCCCTAGAGTAAACTTAAGGTATCCATGTACAAAGATGGTTTATCGATCAACCCTAATTACATTATAAAAACACATAAATAGAACCAAAAAATAACTTTAAAATTTGTAAGGAAGCTAAGGTAGCAGAACAACTTCCTAAACTAATTTTGAGAGGAGGGTTATGTAAAAAGTTTTCAAATATGAATAGTTACGAAAACTTAAAAACAAATAAAAAATAAATAATATTCATACCACAACATAGTAATTTACTTGGGGAAAACCCTTTAAGGAGAAAAACCCCACACTCCAAAAGCAACCCAATATATTATTCAAAAATGAACAAGATTACATTATACTTGTAGAGAAAGCTTCTCGTAGGAGTATCAACAACCAGATATTTAGAGGCAACTAATTAGCTATAAGACTCTTACACACAATCTTCATTTTATGCACTCAATATATAGGAGATACAATACATGAAACCATCAAACGATATTACAAAACCATGAGCTAAAACCACCTAAAAGGTGGAGCCCATCCTTATCTCCAATAAAAAATGCTTATGATGGTTTTAAACACACATCACCACATGTAACTCCCCCTTTACAACTCATTTATGTGTCTAACATGTTTTTACATTTCCTATTTCAAGAGACCCAACATCTAGAGGCCATAACATTTGATCCAGGTGTTTGATTGACGAACCGGTTGAACCGTTAGAGAGATCGTGAAGTGCTCTATCAAGCTCTAACTTGCTACACTAGTTATGACAACTTTTAGGTCCAAAAAACACGTCTAAGGCCTTCAAATGGACTTTAAATATTTGAAAACTAAAAACTTTAATATCTTTAAATCCAAACATGATCTTGAAACAAAAATTTACGAGCATGCTTTTTTGGCCGATTCGAAGCTTTGGGGAAAATTCCACATCAATCTGTGCTCAACTGCAAACTTATCATAAATAGTAACCTCGTCTAATTGCAAGGCTAAGACACTATTTTCCTATCAAAATTAACAAGATGCAAACAATTATCACCAATCTATTGCATAATAAGACACCACCTTAATTTTAACTAAATTTCCTACTAATTAGGATCTTTACAGTCACTTTCATTATAACTTCCTCTGGAACCTTAATTTGTGATGCCATATCTATTTAAATCCTTAGGCACAACCATTGAATAAATCATTTATAACATTTGGCTTTGAATGATTGCTCACAATTACTTTGGAGACCCCTTCTCAAATCAATTGCTAATATAGGCTACAACGAGTTTAACATGCTATTAGTTAAAACACGGTAAAATGCCTAAATAATCCAAAGCTAATAACAAATCCACACAACTATATATTTGTCTTCATATTAGCTTATATACTATGCCTTGCCACACAAACATATTAGGCCAACAATATTTACGAAGTACAAGCCACACGGCATCCTTTCTTTTGGTGTACACCTATACGCTCCTTTCTTGCTCATTAGTCCTTTTGACCAATCGGAAGTGACAGAATGTGCCCCGCTATCCCATAAATAATTTAGTACTGCATGGCAGGAAGTTATTAGACTACAGAGTACGAAGTCAAATAACCATTTCCACTTACTAGAAGACATGAAGGCATGGAAGCTCCAATCATCCTTAATGAAACATGGCTACATCACGGAATTTCCACAAACTATCAAACCACTATACACCAATATATCCTCTGCAGGCCCACTACACCACTAGCACTTCAACCAATGGGAACATGCCACCTCAATGTATTGTGGAACATATGTTGGAAACAGTTGAATTCAACCCAGATGAAGGTATTGTCAATCTAGACAACTTTAGACTACGGAGAGTGGGGAGTCGGCCAGCTCAGCCCACTCATTACAATCTAAAGTGCTAGAAACCAATCACCTCTAAGAGGAAAGGACTTAATTGAGTCTCTTGTTGATAATTATATCGTATTATCAAATGATTAGATTATAAAGTGCAGTTCATGAAACAAAGAAAATGGGCAGTTAAACCAAGCTAACATAGCTATAAAATAGAAGTTCAGTTGAGGAAAATGGATGAAGAAATTGAGTCTCTTGTTGACAATTATATCATATTATCAAATGATTAGATTATAAAGTGCAGTTCATGAAACAAAGAAATGGGCAGTTAAACCAAGCTAACATAGCTATAAAATAGAAGTTCAGTTGAGGAAAATGAATGAAGAAAATAACAGCTGGGATTGAGGAAGTTTCTTATTGTTAATTATATCAAGTTATCAAATGATTAGATAAAAAAATGTAGTTCATAAAATAAAACGAATGAGCAATTAAATCAAGTCGATGTGATTGTAAAATAGGAATTAGTTGAAAGAAAATGATGAAGTCAATAACACATAGATCAAGGACATAAACATAAGGACACAATAATGTCTTTGTAAGTCTATTTCATGGCTGCATTAAATTCCATTTCATTATCTCTTATAAACAAACCATGAGAACCAAGAATGAAATTATCTTGCATTTATCCATTAAATTTTTGGAATCTTTATTTGAAACAAAAATTAAGTGCCTCATTTAAGATGATGAATATATAAGAATTATTTAATGCATATGTTGATAGTTAATCTAAGATTTAGGATCTACCTAAAGGGTTTGTGATTGCATATATAGGGAATTTCTTTCTAGGTGAAGCTAATAGTAGGGTATGAAGGAGCATTGTATTTTTTATAAGTCACATGAAATTGTCAAATATTTTGGATGAATATCTATTTTTAATTTATCATTTTTAATTTTTTTTTGGAGAAAGGGTTAGTAATAAATTACAAGTTTTAATGAATTCATTTTTAATTATTAATCATAAATATTTGAATTATGCAATTATCACTTAAATATTTCAAAATATTCTTAAGAGTTTTCCACGTAGAATGACCAACTACTCAATGTAAATTACAATATAAATTGACATCAAGGTATTATGTAGGGGATGTAAAGTATCCAATCATCTACAATTGACAAAGTAATCAAGTTATCCCTTAGACAATTTTTTTATATGGCATGAAGGAGACCGTATAACTTTGTAGTCATTATTTACATGTTAGGATTGATGTTGATAACATTGGAGGAATTAGGAGATTAATCAATACGATTTATAGGAAATATCACAACCTTTTTTAAGGTTGTGTTTAATGAATACTCATAAGGCCAAGAGGATAATATGTGAGGCTTTATAGAGTAATTATTTTCTAGTAATTTAGGATAAAGAAGAATAAGTTTATAATTCATTTGACTAAAGAAAAGTTTAAAAAAATTAAGAAAAATGATAAAATAACAATGTGCTTAATGATTGAAATGATGAAAATGTGGGATGGATGCTATCATATGGTTTAGGACATAGAGCACACCCACTTTTCCAATTTCATTCAAGGGTAACCCTAAAGATCCCAATGCAAAAGAGAAATAAATCTTGTAATAGGGTTGTCCTAGGGGCTGAATGCAAACTGATAAGGGGTTCACCACCAAGTTTAGATTTGGAAAAGATAATGAAATGCAAGATGCAATACGAAACCCTAATTGAATGCAATGATCCACCAAATGACCTAGAAATGCTAATGAAACAAAACAAAACAGTAGTGAGAGGAATGGTGTGCACCTGAAAATCTAGAAGTGTCTAATTGCAACTTTGAAACACTAGAAAATTTGACTTTTTAACCAACTGGGACTCATTCTCCAACCTGGGCGAATCAGTCCCAGATTAGGATTTTTGCACAGGAGCTTGTTTTAGGAAAAATGATATCTGAATCTACAAACAGATTTGAAAAAAACCTACAGTTGGATTCATTCGCTACTCTTGATGAATCAGTCCCATTCTATTTTTTTGAGAATTTAAAGTTCTAATATGTACTTCAACACCTGCTCTTTCCTTCTAGCTTGAATTCTAGATTTGAATTTGTGAAAATACTTGCAAAACAGAATATAAACTTGATTCAGCTAATGGGGGGTTTACCTTGGTCAAACCCCTAGTTTGGTAATTAAACCTTGATGGAAATAATAAAATATGCATGTAAATAGGATTGTAAACCCTAGCCTTAAGTGTGTCTAAGACTAGTAAATATGAAACATGATGCAACCCTATTCTAATGTGCAAGAATGAGATGCATGAATGGAAATATGGTAATGAATGACTCACTTTGAGAGACCTCTAATCACCCAAATGAGCCCTAATGATACTTGTGTGTTCCCTAGGATAAAAGTAGAGTGATAATGGAAGACAAAATCACTTAGGAAACAAGTCCTTAGGCTTGGCTTCATGGCTAGTTGCATCTCCCCAACCTAGAATTCATCATGATTTAGCATAGACAACCATGATCAACCCTTGGCAATGTTATATCTTGAATGAAAGTGAGCTTGAAGACCTGTAAAAACACTTTAATGCTGCTCTAAGACTTTAACATTGCTTTCTTTTTAAACTTGAATGCTCTTGCTTGAAGATTCTTAATGCTTCTCTCTTGAAATTTCTCTTGAAAATGGTTGCTTGAATTGCTTAGATGATAAAAATGACTTAGAAACTTTCTTATATAGGCATTTACACCTAATGGACCGTTATTTAGATCTCAAAGGCTGACCTTAACCAAAAATTTGAATAAAAATGGTGAATTTCCCACTCAAATTTGAAAAAGACCCCAAATGGGACTCATTCACCCAAGGTGGCCAATGAGTCTCACCCTAGCTTTTTGAGGTGGGTTTTTGGAATTTTCTATGTTTTAAATGATTTTGTCTAGTTTTTAGCTGAAATAAGCCTCAAGATCCAAAATAATGGGTATTGGGGGCCTATTAATGATGAATTAAAGGGTAATTAATACAAAGGTACTAAAATAGGTCCAGATTAAATAAGAAATTGATGTATATCCTAGATGGGGGGATAATTTCCATCATTACAATGATATAAGAAGTAAACTATCAACAAATAACTTGTTTAGCTCACTATCTTATAGTGTACATAGTTAATATTTGAATGCAATTTTTGAAATCATAAGGTATAATCATTGATTCCCTCTTAAACAAATTGCTTACATTATACTTGTTCGGTAATGGTTACCTTTACAATGATATTTTAAATTGGAAATGTGTAAAATAATTAGTAATATTCACAAAAGGAAAGATTTTATCATCTTGGTTTTTCATATCTTATAGGTTTAGTTGGCCTAAAATATGTCTTGCTTTTCATTTCTTATAGGTTTAGTTGACCCAAAATATATATCTCTAAACATGTGATTGGATCATCATTTGACACATGGTTTGAAGGGATAGTTACAAGTTTTCAAAAGGGTAATTTTTTTACATGAAATGGTTATGTTGAATTTTGAGGAGTAGATCATACCATGTGGCCTCATATTTGGTCTAGACCTCTAGAATAATTATTTTGAGGTTTGGTTTAGTAAACATTATGGTGATCTAAAGTGTTAAATGAATTTTAAATGTTAGTGTTAGAGTCACTTAAGGAATCAAGCCTCCAGGATCACTTGTAAAACCAAACACAACCTTCTCCAAGAGAGAAAATAAAGAGCATTAATTTACAATAATGGATGCAATATAATATGGAAAATATATAATACAAAATATTACAATGGTATTGGATTATAATCCAATGGAATTAACTTAAAAATGAGAACCCCTTTGTTATATGGCCAAGGTGAGACATGATTAGAAATAATCATGAAAAGTGTCTTAATCCTATGACATGCGACAACTAACTAGACATAAAAGTAAAAAAGATTAGATGTAGACATGACAACTAAGTCTTCTAGAAGGATTCTTAGGACCTAAGTAAACTTAACATGTGAATAAGTTACCTAGTAGGAATTAGCTAGGTACATATGATTGTCATAAACTTATAAGTTGTCCCTTTGCAATGCATACTATTGTTTTTGCTTATTATTATACTTTGTCATTAGCAATATCTTTCTTCAATGCTATTGCACAATTCATAACTTTGTTCCTTTTTGATAAAACCATGCACCAACATTACCATTTCATCTAAATGATTGTCCCTTCCTTTTACAAGGGGTATATCATGCTTAACTACCCATATTTGACTCATAAAGGAATTGAGATCATTAATATCTCTCAACAACCTTGTCATAGTCTTTGATGCATTCCTCATAATTTTGAATTTCTATCCAAGCACCAAGAAAAACCTATATTATGGAACAAGCAACTCCATCTGAACCATGAAACCCTTGAAGATTATCATGATTCCGCACTTTTCAAATCTTCCCTTGCAATGTCATGGTATAGTTGTGAATCACAACCATGGAGGTCACTTCCTTAAAGACTTGACTATCTTCAAATATCATCCCAACCAACTTCATTGAAGGTGCCAATGGTAGTAGAAAAACATGAAACAACCCCGTTGACACAATAAGCACAAATACAAGTGCATCCACATTGAAAGTTGTAGCTTCCCATTCATAAAATGTCATTTGATGATTTGACATGTATACAAATTAAGTGATCATGTTTATCAAAGAGATAGTTCCCATGTTGTCCATTCTTTATATTCTAAACTTGCATACTATTGCACAATCAACCTCTAGTGATATTGTCCTTTTATTCTTGACTATCAAAATTTCTTCTCCAATTAAGAAATTTCATTGTAACTTATCTTCTTTTCATCATATTATCATAACACCCTAGTACATTTCTCCTCAAATGTTTGTATTGTTGAATGAGAACACACTATCTTTATGCTCCCATACTTCAGCCTCATTGAATAGAAAATAAAACTCAAAAAAAGGAAGACAATACACATAACATTCAACATTAAAAATTAATATTTATGCTTTGCAATGACATTACATATTGACAAGGGTTTTATTATCTCATCTAACAAAACTAAAGAAAAATGTTTGGAGACTGGTTGACCTTATCAACTAATGACCTTTTTATTGTCTATATTTCATGAACCTGCATAGTAAACCTTAGCATATCATAAACAAATACATCTATGATAGCCTATAGAAATATTTAACCCCGTGTTAGATATTTCAACAAGTGTTCAAAATTCAACAAATTTTCCTTTCAAAATGGTAAGACAAACGCCTGGTAGGGTATAGAGCTCATACCACATATAAAATGGATAAGCTAATCCAAAAAACATGTGCATAAATTGATAAAATCTCTTGAAACCTCTCTGACTTGCCTCCATCCTTTACTCCAACATACCATGTCTTTCTAGGTTCTATAACATGGTGTTTCAACTATCCAATTTTTTTTGCAATGTGTTTGAAACCTCGAGTGACCAAATGTTATTTCTACACCATGCCATGAATTTACTAAGACTCCTTCCAACAAACAAACTAACAAACGGGTATGTGCAGGATCATCATGGAAAAAATAGGCCCTTAAGTGGCAAAAAAATTAGAAAAATCAGAGTTAGGAAACTTGATGTAAAAATTTTAATAAGTTATCTATATTATTTCAAAAATATGTAAGAATAGAATTTGTAGAAAATTGGATGTAGTTTCTAAACTACTAAGTTTATTTTTTTAAAAATAAATTCTATTTGGTAAAAATTTGAAATTTCAATGCAGTAGTACTTAAATTTTTAGGGAAAAAATAAGAAGTAGCTATTTGTCTAACCACCCTAAAGAAAATAAAATGATAATATTTTTTTATAAGATTTTAGACATAAGTAGAGGACTCATGTCCGGATGTGATGCATATTTTTTTGTAATTTTTTTCCAAGTAAATAATTTATTATGAATTTTTTATTACAACTTTAAAAAAATATAAAACTCATATGTCTGACCACCTTGACTTAGTCAAAACTTCATGAAATTCAATTTTTCTTTTTTTAATCCTATAGTATGCGAATCATAGAATGTGATGCATTTTTTGGATTCAAAAAATGTGATACCGTTTGAAAGCTATATATGTTTTTCAATCAGCCTATCAATCAACACTTTAGTCATAATTCAAATAGAAAATAAATAAAAATTATTTATTAAATTCATAGTAAAGCATAATTTATATTGGTGGAAAGTTGGGAATCTCCTTTAAAAACCCTTTTCATTTCATCAATTTTGGGTAAAAAAGAAGTCGTCAGCCACATACCCTACAAATACTTATCATATTGCCACTTTTTAGCCCATCATGATCCTGCACATACCCAAACCCTAAATTTCTTCTTACTATGTGGCTCAAGAGACATAAGGAAATGAGAATTCTCCTTTTCACTATTTGGCATCCAAAAATCTTAGTCTTTCAGTTTCTTTTTAATTACTTTTCCCTTTACCTTGCAAACTTTCACATTGTCATTTCTTTATTTCTTTGATTCATTATCCTTTAACCAAAGCTTTAAAACTCATTATAGATTATTTTTTAAGTTCTAGGTTATGTCTTATGAAAAAACTCATAATCAAGGACTTAAAACAAAGGATTTTACAACAGTACCTTATCAAATTTATCATGGCTCGTATAACTTTTGGTATCATTTTGGGTACACACCTGGTGTATATTGGACTACACTAGACCTTTATGTGTTTCTCATATTGCCTTGGGGCTCACCTAGTGTATATTAGATTGCACTAGCCCATGTGAGTGTATCTTTGGACAAACATCCTAGGATTGATCCATAGCATTTTGACAAATAGTTGAAGCTTGATCCATTTTTCTTTTCATATTCACATTAATTTTGGCATTATATGATGTTTTATCCTGTGACACTACTACATTCACATGTTTCTTTGTGCATTTCTTGGTTTGCCATAGGATCTTAGATTCTAGGGGCTTGATCCTCCTCTTCAATCCTTATCATCTCATCTTTCTAACAATTGTACAATTAGACCTCTCTTGACTTATTTTTCTACTTTTGTGTGAATTTGAGAGTGGGATTATACTCTCACTAAAGTGGGGTCAAAATGTTGTGTTGAAAAATGTACTCCTTTAAATTTTCATGACATGTTTGCATCCCCCTAATTAATTGGCCTTAATTAAGCTTCTAATTTTCTAAAATTATGCATTCATAAGCCTTATTATTCCCATTTTATAAAAGGGAAACAAACATTAAATAATTTCCAACATTAATTTAAAAACCTTGGAAATTTTGTTGGCCCACATTTGTCGTTGCATCAAAAAATTGATCTATCAATTCTTGATACAAATGGTAGAGACATTGATCGCACGAGAGGTGGTTAGTCCCTTGTCATGAATCCCAAGGGGAGTGTTGACCATCTACCAACAATCTCCCTCTTAGAGTTACCTAAGGGGATTAAAACTTGCGACCTAATGCTTTGATACCAATTGTTGGCCCACATTTTTTGTTGCATCAAAAGATTGATCTATCAATGCTCGATACAAATGGTAGAGACATGGATCACATGAAATGTGATTAGTCCCTTGTCAGGAATTCTAAGGGGAGTGTTGACCATTCGGAAAAAAATTGTATGTCTTGGATTTAGGTCCTAGGACCCATTCACTAAGACTCAATTTTTAATATTTTTTTAGTGGAATATTAATGATTCAAATTCAAGTTTCAAATGTCATCTTGAGGAATCTAATATTTAGTAAAATAGATCAACACATATAATACATAGTTATTTTATCAATTCAAACTTAACACACATAATTCAAAATTTCACAAGAGAAAACATTATTGTGAAGAGCATTGAGAGCATATTTATTAGTCATCTACAACATCAATCAAGATCATATCATCATGTCAAAGTTCATGTGTGTTCATATTATGTTTTGGAGCTAACATTGTGATGTAGGTTTCAAGAATTCAAGCAAGCATTCAATCATTCAATCGAATTCAAGCAAGATCGAGATCCTTAGAGATATGTGTTAGAATTTAGTCCTCTAAGGGTATCCATTAAGGGTTTTGTGAATTATGACATAGCATTATTCATTCATCTAAACTCTTTCCATATTTTCATTATTTTGTCATCAAGGTTTAATTGCCAAACTGAGATTTGACTAAGGCAAACTCCTATTCACCTAAAAGCATAAAAAATTTCCTCTTTGTGTGTGTATATTTTTAGGTGAAGAAGAACTAAAAATCACTCGAAAGAGCAATTTTGTAAAGTTGTCATCAAAGTTTTCAAGCCACAAAAAGTCACTTATAGATTTTATTTCTAACTTTCTGATAGTGGAATTTGGAGAAATCAAAAGCTTAGATCTAAGATAATTTGAGGATTTTGAAATCAAATTTTGGACCATTGTATAGAGACCCATTCATCCCAGGGAAAATATGTCCATCAGTGTTCAAAACCTAATTTTGGAGCCAGGTACAAACTATTCTTCCCTTCTCAGATATGCCTAAAAGTTACTATTCCTATTTGTTCTATCATAATACTTTGCAATACAAGTTTTAGGTCACATAATAAAGTTCATTAAGGGATTTGATTTATCTCCTAAAAGCGTATTTCAATCATTTCTATCATAAGAAAACAAAAATTCTACCCAATAGGGTTTACTAACCTCAAGGTTGAAAGTAATTTCTATCCTTGGGAGATCTCTTTTTGTAATGAAACTAGGAAAAGTGAGGGTGTCCTATATCATCATTTCATTTTGGTGAACCCACCTCATCATCACACCCCTTATACCCCCCTTTTCAATGTTTTAGATTCAATCTCTCTAGGCTCTTTAGACTTAGGAGAAGTATGACTTGATTTAGGGGACCCATTAGGGATCTTGTAGAAAGAGGGGGTTCAACAACCTCAATAATAGATTTTTCTCTAAGGAGTTGCTACTTCTTACAGGTATTCTTAAGACACCCAAATTTCCCACAAAGCTAATAAAGTATCCTTTCATTCTCATATTTGGGGACTTGAGTCCATGATCCATATTTGGATTTCAAAGTAATAGAGGAAGGAAGGACTCTATTAACAACCAAATTCACACAGATTCTAGCAAAAAATAGTCTAGACTTTAGGGTAGTAGCCTTATCCACCACTAGGAGACTACCAAAAGAATTGGTGATACCCTGAAACACCTTTTGGTTCCAAAATTCAAGTGGGAGACTGGGGAGCCTAACTGACATTGGAGCAGGTGAACCCGAATCAGCAAATGGGTCTAGACCAAGGTTCCATTTACACAAAAAAATGTAATTTTTGAAGTTATTGTCATAAGCCCAAGGACCTCCTATCAAAACATAAATTAGTCCTCTTGGTTGTAGAAGCTAAAAAGGAAAAGTTGATTTGACATAGCACTAACATTAACCTCTCCTTTAAGGGAGAGTCCATCCATTTATGTACTGGTCAATATTAGGCCTGAAGGATAATAATTTCTCTACAAAGAACATTTGAAGATTTGCTATGGACTCATCCATAATCTCATTCAAAATAATCACCCCCAAACCATCCATAGCACAACAAGCTTTATAAGCATCATGAGAAAAAAGATTCCTTTTGGATAAGGAACCTTTCGCCACCAGTTTTTCCACATATGAATCATAATTCTTATTCTCTGAAGGAAATCCACCCAAGTGAGGAAGGTGATCAATTCCACCATATTGAGATAAAGCACACTCCTTTTTAATTGCAAACCTTGAGGATCCAACACCAAGAGTTGAAGTGCCAATAATGACATTTAACATAGAGGACAAATTCTTGGAAGGGGACACCCACTAGGGCACCCTACCCAGCTTCATCATGGTTGATTAGATAGTATAAAAAATTAAAAACGTAGAAGACATGCATGCACATTCAACAAAGGTATTGAGCATTAATTTGGATACAATATTTAAAAAAGAAGAGAAAAGAAAATTTATTAATAAAGGTTTTGTCAAATTCTCACAAATTTAATATATATAAATCTAACTATTGATAATAAGAAATTTGTACTAACAAGGACCCATGTTGACATAGACACAAAAACCAATGAAAAATTTAATAATAATATTCATTTTTTTGTTATAAAACTAAAAATGTGCATAGGCATAAGAAGAAATTATTTATTTTTCATAAAACACTTTGTTGCATGTAGCATTGCAAAAAAAGTGGCTAGTCTTAATACACAAGGTGAAAAAAATGAGCTTGATGTATAGTTACTATTTTTAAGGATGTAAGGACCATGTTAAATTTTAATATTTGGATAGAACTAGTCTTCTAAATAGAACTTTAGAGAGTGTTTGATAAATAATAAACAAATTTGGATGTGTACCATCAGAAGTACCAACACATATTATTGTCGAGCTTGACATACCATTTAAAGATCAAAATCCATGTATAATTCTAATAATACCAAGAAAAAGAGGCTACACAATCTAAATACCCTTATGATTGGCTTGGACATTAACAATATATAAATCATGATGTCCAACTCTTTTAAAATTCAATATCAACATAGGACAAAAAGAAACAATATAATTGATAATTGTAGTTGTATTTCATGTTAAATCATTAAAAGATCTAATAATAATGCTACCATTTACATATGAGAGTTTTGAAAAGATAAAAAGGAGGAAGCAACTTGAAAACCAAGAATTTGAAAAATAGAAACCAAAATTGTTTGAAAATAAATTATGTGATGTGTTGGTGTCATCCACCTCCCAGGAGCACCATCTACAACAAAATACCTTTACGAATGAACGAGAGAAGCACACATGCTATTTCACCAAATAGAGAATGTATTGAGATGCTATGAAATACATAATGTACAAAGTGACTTATAAAGGCATGAGAAATAATGGGTAAAAGCAAGAAGTTGGGTACACGAAGAGGGGAAGTTTCGGCCAAAAGAAAAATCTCGCAGAAAATGCATACACGTTATTAAAAAAATGCATATGCGTTTAGGATCGGGTACCCGATCCTAAAATAATGTGTATGCACTATCAAACGGGTATGCGTTATAACGCGTACGCATTATATAATGCATACACATTTTATAACACATACAAATTAATTATTTAAAAAAATAAATACTTTTTAGAAATGCGTACGCATTTTAGAATGCATATGTGTTTTGAACTCAAAACGCGTACACGTTTTAGAACACGTATGCATTTTGAACTCAAAACACGTACGCATTTTAGAACGCGTACACGTTTCTAAAAGGTATTTATTTTTTTAAATAATCAAGAAAGTAAGGAACGCATATGCGTTTTGTAATGCATACACGTTTTGTAAAAACGTGTATGCATTTTTTAAATTCAAAATTCCCAACCCACATGCTGCCTCGGTTTTAGGCTCGGAAAAGGCTTGTAAATCCGAGCCTTAGCCTTTGACCTGCAACTAAAAAACTAAAGCAGATTGAAGAAGAATGTCCAACTTTGACAACATAGATGATGGATTTTTTTTCTAAATGAGTCTATAAAATTAAAACCCATTAGAGAACAAAATGTCTACTTTCTAAATATATAATTTTTGTTAAAATTGGATTACGTTTGCTATTTTTTAATTAATTTCTAAGCAAACTAGTCCTTAAACTTGAAATATCAGGTTTTTTTGGTTTTTTAATAACTTTTTATTGGTTGATTTTCTTGTAAAAAAAATTATATGGGACCAAACTTCAGACAATTCTCTACACAATGAAAAAAAAGAGTCAAAAAATGTTTTGTTTAGGTCTAATTATGTTGTCTGTACACGTTGATTTGAAAAAACATCAATTAAGGCCAATAAAAATTTAATAAAAAAAATATTCAACCAAAAATTGCAAAAAAAAATCCAGACCAAACTTCATGTTGTTAGCTCTCTTTTTCTAAAAGGAATTAGTAAAATAATTTTATTTGGGTCAAAAAGTGTTGTTCGTACACCTGCTTGGTATGGTAAAAAAAGGGACTTTTAAAAAGTGGTTTTTATAGATCCTTATCAAAATGTAATTTCTATAGACTGGGTATTTTAATAATTTACATATTTGTAAACTAGATTCAAAATTCTAAATTTCATATTACTGAATTTTTTTAAGATTCATTGTGGAAGTGCCTCAATTTTTCAGTTCAAGTGTGACAAATTCTAAAAAGCAGCAAAAATATTTCCACTTTTTGAGCTTTTTGTGTACCCAACTTCTTGCATCAGCCCTAATGACGGGTGGGAAACCCACCCACACGGGAAAAAACCACTTGGGAGATTAACCTAAGTGAAAAACTTAACACACTAACACCCCCCTTAAGTGCATACTTAGGGAGAATGAAGATGTAGAAATGCAAAAAATGTAATATAGGTCCTGGCTACACAACCATGTTAGGTACCCATTTACAATGCATTCTCTCACAACTAGAGAAAAGGAGAAAAACCATGTGCAAAAAATCCCTCTCCAAAAAAAAGAAAATAAAAAAAAGACAAGATGCATGGATGGAGGACTCAATGACACCCCCCAGGAATACATACATCATGTATATATAATCAATGATCCCCCATAGGAAGGAAAAAGGAGATATCATATCTCCCCCATAATGAAGAAGCTCCAATGTCGATGAAATGTGCCTGAAAACAAAAGATGATCCAATGCCTACAAGCAACCCCTCTCCCCTTAGGAAGAAACAAGCCCACTAGGTGATGAAGAAGCCACTCCATGTCCAATTGAAAAGAGGAAGGAAATCTCCAAATAGAATAATCCACCACATAATCATGATAAAACACAACCAAGAAATGTGACGAATCAAATGAAAGTGAAGACTCAACAATGTCAACCTCCAAAGACAATCTAGATGTATCAATTGTCATGCTAAAATTGTCATCAAAGAGGAGAGAAATCCTCTCAAGTATATCTCCCAAATCTGCAAGATGAGACTCCACAAACAAATATGAGATGCCTACCAAATACTCATCCAATAAAACAAGATCTAATGGATCAAAACTATCCTGTTGTGCTAAAGGATCAACCTCTGAAGCAATAGGAGATGTATCAACATGAGTTCGAAGAACTCCAAAGTTCAGATGACCAATCTCTCCTAGAGAATTGTTGGCAACACTAGCAAGAGGGGTGCGAGGAACATAGTCATCACCATCAACAAAATAAGAGAAGGTATACAAATGAGACTCGTGATCAACATTACCAACTGCAATGACTTTTTCAGTATCAGCCTCTCTGATGAAAACAAAATCTGCAATGAATTCCACAGCCTTCGGTGCCTCACCATGGGTGATCTGATAGATGGACAAAAGACTTGTGTATAACTCAGGTATACACAATACATCATTAAAACATCCATTACAGATATGAGAGAAGCAAAATTTGTTTCACCAAAACAAATGAATGAATTGAGATGCTATGAAATAAATTATCTATAGAGTGCCTTATAAAGACATGAAAAATAATGACGGGTAGGAAAATTACCCACACGGAAAAAAACAACTTAAAAGATTAACCTAAGTAAAAAACTTAACACACTAACATGATGTACATTTTACAAATCTATTTAAATGAATATAAAATAATACATTACTTCCTTCTCTCAACTAATTACACATTTTCATGATTATTAATATATTATTTATTTCTAATCTTATGTTCTCTTTAAAAGAAATACTATGTTTCAAACTACAAATACCACTGACATGTCTATCGACGTAATAAATATTCCTACAACAAGAACTAATAATTCATAAACCTATGTAAAAATCTTGGACGACTATTCATCAATGTCTATTAAGTCCTAGCACTGAGACAAGGACTTAGCTCGAACTTAAAAACATGTGTGAGGCTTGAATTGCACTCTCAAACAACTTAGGCAAGAACCGGGAAATAAACAATCTTAAATTTGAACAGTAACATAAATTTGAACATTAACTTACTGATAAAATTGATTTTATAAAGACTGAAGGATAACCACACCAATGATCGAGACGGCTGTAATGCCATCCATGCTCTAGCACGCATATAAATCATATTGACAGCCGTTGGCTGTCAAGATTAATTCTCATTTGCTTGAAAACATCAGAAACCAGTTGACGATAATTTTGCATGTAGGAGATATGGCCGTTCATCTCAATGAAGGGCTCGTCAATTTTTAGGACGGCAGTTCACTGTTAAAGACAATATCCATAAGTAGCTGTTTGCTGACTTAAGATATAATTCTCGCAACTACTTCTGAAAGTCTAGTCAATTTGAATAAATCAACGTCTTAGCATTGTAAACTAGAATAGGTATTCTGTTATAAAACATTTTGATACCTTTTTTTTAGCATGTTACGGCCAGATTACTGCTGAAGTGACACAAGAAAGCAATACATTTAACTTATTGTAATATTAAACTTGAAATATTCCTTTTGGCATTCAAGTTCAAGTTCGTATATTGGAGTTGCATTCTATGAATCTGTAAATAAGCGGAACGATTCGCAAGTTGATATCATATCTTTATAGTGATTCGTGTTCTTGCTTTCAACACAAAACTGAATGTGACAGGTCATCTCGAACAATCAGAAGAGGGTCCCAAAATAGCATAAAACACGCCAAGAAAATCTTACTATCCTTCATCGAAGGTACTCAAAATTCATGTATAAGTCGCCATTCTATGAACCTCTTTTTGTTTCACGGGTCAATTTTATCACGCATGAAATAGTATTGGCGAAAACTGTTCCTCTGAAAACTGTGGGTGCTCGTCCAGGTTACCTGAATCAATCAAGGCTGAGCTTATCGTCCTGCATTTGACCGTAAGATCACGGGTCATCCCGTGAAAAGAGGCGTAATTTACTCCACACAATCTGATCCCAATATTATGTCCCACAACCAAGGGTACATAGTATTCTATTTTTAAAAAAAAATTAATTTATTTTAACCACTTAATTGCAAAGAGGGTAGATTACAATTGAGTGAGTTATTAACCCTTTTAGCAAAATTTTTTACCCGTCAAATTAATAATTAAGATATTCATAGTATTATAAGTTATATAATTACAATGAGTAAGTGGATTGCAATAGAATGATTATATGCACAAGTCTCTTAATAATCATTTACATGTCAAATTAATACTTAATAATTTAATGATAAATATTCAATATAGCACAATTATATATGTTTGTATGTGTCTATATTCCTGCATGTGCATATATGTACATATACATACACATGTTATGTACATATATGTAACATATATCTATATATCTATATACATATACATATCCATATACATATATCTGCATACAAAACTAATTTTTAATAACTCTATACAAAAAGAATGTGCACATGTGATTAGAAGAGTAATAGTATTCTTTATCATTGTCCCTATTATTCCATTCACTTTTGACAAAATGACTAGGTAAGTTAAATTAAATGTTTGAAGACATTCATAAATAGTACATATCTAATAAGACATTTATTATTGAAATGGTAGTACAGATATTATCACACTCACTACGATGTCCTTCATTTGATTAAATAATAACATACCTTAAATTATATTTTTGAAGAAATTTAATCATAATTCATATCAATTAAATACAATGTTAAAAAGAAGATAAATGCCATTAATCCATGATAGTCAAATATATTAAAGCTTCTCAATTTTATTTTATGTCATGCTTAGTCCATACTCTTATTTAGATAATTAATGGCATTCATCTATAGTTTATACCCAATCAAATATGTGTACTATTAAAATATTTAAAAAAAAACTTTCACCTTGATTGAATTGTAGAATTACCTATAGGTAATAATATGTTTGAAGTAATTAATTTATAGTGTTTTATCCACTAAATGTTTGTACCCATACAATGGATTAGGTATTCAAATGCATTAATCTATAATGTATACCCAACCAATTTTTTATATTATTAAAATTATAATATAATTCTTATTATTATCATTATTATTGGCTTCCCTTTAACTAACATATGATACTGTAAATGAAAATTTTGAGGGAATTTATTTATAATGCACTATGCAACTAAATATTTATATTTTAAAGTTATAAATACTCCATATTATATCCCCTATTGTTTCCTTAATTTATTTCATACAATAATATACTCTTAGAAACTAGATATTTGAAGGATTCATCTATAATGCATATGAAAATAATATAACTTTAGAACACTTCAACATTATTACCTTTTGATAGTCAATTATCATTAAGCTTTCATCCCCAAGTTTAGTTTTATCCAATAGCCTAAACTAAATGTTTAAATGTGTTAATCTATAATTTATATACAACTAAACATATGGAGAAAATTAAAAGTTTTATATAATTATCATTCTCATTACTACTAGTTTAAATTTGATTGAATTATAGTATACCACCAATTACATGTTTGAAGGTATTAATTTATATTGGATATTAAAAAACATTCATATTCTTTGAATGGTAATACAAATTATTATACTCATTATTTTTTCTTTCTAATGTAATATTATTATAGTGATAAGAAAAAATCATCCTCAAAGTGGAAATTTACCAATGATTGTTAGATAAACCTAAGACAATATCATGCCTTCCAAAAGGCTCTCATTACCACCCTAGTTGATATAATTAGGACCTTAGAGACTAGTGGCACTCAACAACATAAAAAATTACTTAAAATAATGTTAGACTGTGATCTCATAGACCTTGCATCAACATGATTTTTTCAATAAAGTTACCTTAGGGAAAAACCAACCACCCTTATATTACAAATTGGCCTAAACAATGTAAATAAATAGGTGTTATTACCTTGTTACCCAATACTACATATAGATTATTATACATATCTCTCTAGTGTATTTCTTCAAATCCATGTGCTTATTTAGATACCTATTGGATTCTCACAAGAGAACCCATACTACCAAATCTATCAATCCATTCCAACCTTACAGTTATTTCTTCAATAATTCACCTTAATTATTTCTAAACTAAGGACCCTCTTTGGCATAACATTATCAATTTGCATACACACTATGTAATGTTTCCAAGCCCCTTGATATATGTTTCTCTAATCTCCTAGACAAAACACTTTTGCAAAGGAATTCATGTTCATATTTTTATACTTTAAAAGAAGCCTAGATGTCCTTTCCTATTTTTTAACTCTCTACGTTTTCCTTGGTTTAATTCATTATGTGTTTATTTCAATGAGTCATAATATACTTTCTTTAAGTTATCTTGTTTTATTTCCTTAAAAAAATTATCCATGTTCATTTTCTCAATCTCATTTTAATCACTTCCTTTAATATATCCATGTATCTAAAAAATATATATCTTTCTTCTTGTGCAACATTCTTTATTTTTGTTTGGATGATATGGGTCTCCATTTCCATTTTTGTATTCTATCCATATGTATTATTTTGTTTTCTATTCATTTTCATAGTTATTGTCTTCTAGGACTCTTTTTGTACCTACGTTCATTAATGTCCAAATTTTAAAGTATCATTTTGAATAGATTACTCTTAATAAATACCATTTTATTTCAATAAGGATTTTGAAGATGAAAATATCAAATTTTTTGAAGTTGACATATTAAGTTAGTTTTTAAGGAGTTTAGATATGGAGGAATTTTAGTTTTATTTGATTACTTAAAATTTTCAGTTTCCCCTCAATTTTTTCCCCTCCAAACCTAAAAATATAACTTAAAAATCAAGTTAAAATCATAGTGCCTACCTCTCTTGAGTGTTTGAATATATTTTTGTAGTCAATGGAAATGGATGCTCCCTACCTTTGAGGCATAAACACAAGGACAGGGTTCCTATTTCACATTTTCTATACTCAAGGACACCTTAGAGATCTCAATCCAATGAAGATTGGAGAGAGATCTAGTGATACGGTATCCTAGGATATGATTTACAATTACAAGAGGGATTCATCACCAAGTTTAAACTTGGAAAAGATAATGAATTGGAAAACATAGCGTGATATGAAAAATGACCTAGATATGCAAATGAAACCAAACATAAAGCTGTAAAACTGAAAGTGTGTGCCTGTAATCTAGAAAAAAATGGAATGAAGCTCTGAAATAATGAAATTGCTACTTTTTAGGCCTAGTGGGACTCATTCAACATTCTGGGTGAATCAGTCCTATTTCTAGATTTCTACATAGAAGCAAGTTTTGGGGAAATGGGCATCCAAATCTATAAAAATCTCTAAAAAATACCCACAATGGAACTCATTCACTACTTGTGGCGAATGATTCTAGTTTTCCTTTTCTAGAAATTCAATGTTCTGATCTACACCTCTTAGTCTGCTCTTTCTACTTCTCCAGGTTCCCAGATTCGAAACTCTAATTTTGGGGCTATAGATGACCTTTTAGTGAAGATTTTGACCTTGCAAATGCAGAGAAAACTTGTAACCTAATCTTCAATGAACTTCAAGTATTCAAAGCACATAAATCTACAATTACACAAAGAAAGAGAGCAAAAGTGTTGATTGTTAGGGAATGGGGGTTTTCCTTGGTGAAACCCCTTTTATGTAATTAAACCAAATGATGAAATAAGATAATGAAGCATGAACATGAAGTAATGCAATTAAAACCTTGCCACGATGATGGATCTTGAATGTCTACAATAATTGATGAAGAATCAGACCTTGAATGCCTTAGAAATGATCTTGAAAGCTATCTTGATGATCTTGTGAAGACTTGGAATGCTTAAATCTTGAATGCTTGACTTGATGACATGTCAGGTATGATGTTTCTTGGATGGAATGAGGATTTGAAAGCTTTCTTATATAGGAAATCCACTAAAATGACCGTTAATTTGGTCCTTAAGGCTGACATAGGAGAAATTTTAACTTAAAACCCACTTTTCCTACTCAAAGCCTTATAAATAGGCCAAATGGGACTCATTCACCCAAGGTGGAAAATGCGTCTTGTAGGGGCTATTTTTCATGCTAGAGTGTCAGGGAGTGAAGAATTTAAGTTTTTATGTTGATTTTGTCAGGTTTTTTTAATCAAAATATGCCTTGGGATGCACAATATGGCGTCATGGGGGCCTATTAATGATAATATAAAGGTCATGAATCTAAGAGTGCCCAAAATACAATGTGAAAATGTGAATAAACACACTTTACAACACTAAATTAAGGAAAAATTAGGTATATTTAACTTAGAAGGGCCCTAAATCCCATGTGAATGTGCAAAACACATTACAACACTAGATTAGGTCTAATTAATTTACAAACCTCCCAAATTTTAATGTGAAGATGTAAATAAATACATTTTACAACATTAAACTAGGACAAAATTAGGTTAATTGAGCTTAAAAAGGGCCCAAGACCTAATGGGGATGTGTAAAACACCTCACAACACTAGATTAGGGTGGAATTAGGTCCAATTTATCATCAATTATTCCCAAATCAAGTAAGGGAAAAGGCATACTTTTTCAATGACTCCATTTAGCACCCACTTTAGTTAGAGGATGAACTTGCTTCAAAATCACACTAAAGTAGACATTCAAGAGGGATCCAATCATACCAATGTGGTTGAAAAAGGATGAAAAAGATCAAAGGAGGTGGCCAAGCCCCCAGGATCCAAGATCCTACGTTAAACCAACATAAGCACAAAAGGACATGCACAAGGTGTAGAATATGTAGTAAAACAAGATACACGATGATGCAATGTCAAGAACTTAAAGAAAGAAACAAAAAAAAGGTGGATCAATCTTCAACCTTTTGTCCAACATGATGTGGATCATATCTAGGATGTTTTTCTGAAAAATGCATACTCACTATGAGGCGAAGGAACTCTTGGTTGTCTGTTGGGTGAGAAGTCTTATAAGGTGAGAAACATACACTCATGGTTGGTATGCACTCACACACATGCAAGTGGCTATGGGGAAAGTAATACCTCGGATTGGGCTTAATGCTCAAACCATACCAAAGTAATACCTCCTAATAACTTTAATAATGCAACACACAAAAATGATTTTTGAGCTTCACAAGACAAGAAAAACTTCGTACGCTTGGATCTCATGAAAAAACATGATGGATCTACAAGCATGCAAGTTGTGTTATGCAAGTTGGCCATATAATAATTGTTGTAAATGCTAAAATAGTGTAAGGTATGTTCAAAGGGATTTTTCTTAGTTCATGCAAGGTCTCTTCTTAGGGAACATTGTGCCTAATGTTTCCAAGAGAAGAAAAGTTAAAGAAATATCATGCTTTTGGAGGGAATTAAACCCAATGACACCACCAAGAAAATAATGCATCACAAGAAGAAATAAAATACCATAATGAAACATGAGTGTCGATGTATTCCCCCACTTTAAAGTGGTTTATAACACCATTACTATGAGAAATTTCTTTAAAATAGAAGAAGACATGGGAGATTATTCGAAGAGCCCTATGCCAAGTCATATGTTTCTGATAAGCTACATCATGAATAAGGTAGGATGTCACATGTGAGCCAAATTAAGGAATTTCGTCCACATCCCAAGCTTGCTCTTATATGGTCATGAAAGATGATCAACTAGACGAAAGAGGTAATGACAAGTGACCTATGAGGACAAGGCTAACTAACCCCTTATACCCACGTAGTGCAGGACAAGGATGAGCTGAATAGGATGGCAGCAAGTATCAATTAGAGGAATTAGGTTATTCAACACAAGGAATAGTACCACACTCCTTGAGATGTTGAATTTTTTAAATAGGTGTAGGAAAATTGAGAGGGGGGTGAATCAATTGTCACACAAATTCAAACTTAAAATTTTATCACTTATCAGATCTTCAACCACAATATTATGTTATTAAATATGCACACGATTCAACATAGATAAAAAAAAAGTAAATCAACACAATGAACACCAGACTTTTATGTGGAAAACCCAATAAGGGAAAAACCATGGTGAGGGTTAACTCACAATAGAAATATTATAAACTAAATACAAAGGTTCACTGCCAAGACCTCGCTACCCAAAAGAGGACTCACTATCCAAGTACAAAGGCTCATTTCCCACAAAGGACTCACTATCCAACAGGGAGGCTCACTACCTAGAGATACAAAAGAGAACAAAAGATCCACCACAACAATTAAAGCACATTCATAGGATTACATAAACCTTCACTTCACTATCTTCAACACAGTAAAAAACTGCTATCACAACTCACTCACACACATTTCTACTCTTATGATTTTTGGCACACTTTCATCACTTTGCATGACACTGTCATACAATTCTTCACAACTTGCCTTGATTTTATACCATTCTCAACCTTAGAAACATTTACCAAGGTCGACCACAATACATCATTTCATAAATTCAAATTAGGTTGGTAACTCTAAATTCGTGTGGTGGAAAGGAATAAGAGTGGACCAATAAAAAAAATAAAAATAATATTCTTAAATCTTCTACATGCTTCCTTAATTAAAATAATATTCTTTGAATGAAGTGTAAACATTAGGTCAGCCAAACCTAATGAAAACACAAATTATCAATGATGCACACACTTCCCAACAAGAAGATAACACACAAACACGACAACATGCTTCATTATGCATAAGCACACATCTCAGGATCTTCTAGATACATCCACAACAAAGATGATAGGCTTCAATCACTGAATTTATTTCACTAGTCTGTCTGGTCTATGTAGACACACACAAAAATACTAAAACACACACAAAAATACTAAAACATGATTTTCTAATTACCAAACACCAAACCTCTTTTCTAGAGCATAGAAAAGACCTTTATAAGACATCTACAAATATACATGATCTAAAATGAAATAACAGAGGATTGTGGAGCAAACATATTCCTCCTAGTCCATAGAACATTGACACTGCTAGTAGAACACACATACCAATGGAAACAAATTTCACGTACCATCTCACTAGAAACTAAAACTTAGACATAGATATCAACATTAGATCACCATAATGAAATCTTCAAAACCACACAGTCATAGGATCACCACAGGAGAAATGCATCACATATCGAAGCACAATTTGAACACTTCCAACACTCTGATTTCTTTTCTTCATTAATTTTCTCAAAAGCACTTGGAAACTCATCAAACCAACATATCTATAACACCATAAAGGTAGCTCCATGTACTCACATCATCTCACCAACATCTCATCCATACATGTACAATCTACAACATATTGAACAGTGTTGACATCAATGACAATATTAATGACAACACCACTAGACTAGCTCATACTTGCAACAATCTCCCCCTTTGTCATTGATGGCAATACATAACCTTTTCTCCCCCTTTGAAATGAATGGAAAAGAAAAAATTCCCTGATTACTCCCCCTTAGGAGTACACTCATACTACAACAATGAAAAACCTTTTCTACTTCCCTTGTAGAGTAGACCCATCAATCAGTCTAGGTAAATGAAGAATTTGTGAATTCACTGGACAGATGCACTTTCATGTGCACCTAGTTAGGAGGGCCAATGACCCCCAACCTCTCCCTAAGATTCTCAAAAGTATCCTTTGGAAGGCCCTTAGTAAATATGTCTACAATTTTTTCCTTTGTTGTCAAATATTCCAGTTTGACCTCATTCTCCAACACTTTCTCTCTCAGAAAATGATACTTGATAGATATGTGCTTCGTTCTTGAATGCATAGACGGGTTCTTTGAAATGTTTATTGTACTTGTATTATCACAAAAACTAGAAATAGGCTCATCACATACTACTCCAGTGTCCAAGTCATATTTTGCTTCATCCATAGAACTTGTGTAAAGCAGGATGTTGTAGCAATATATTTAGCCTCTATAGTGGATAAAGAAACTGATTCTTTTTACTCATCCATGAAACTAGTCTTTCACCAAGAAAGAAAGCACCACCACTGGTACTCTTTTGGTCATCTATGTTAGAATAGCCAAGATCTGATTGCAAACCTAAAAATTACCTTCCACGGAAGAGGAAAACGAAAAAGCAGAGATTGCATAAAAACATGCAATTTGATATATTCGAAAAAAGACCGATTAATTACAAGAGATTATTTGCTTTATAAAAGCAAAGATACCTAAACCTAATCTTATCTTGAGCAACAAGATAGCTCGATAAGATAAAGATGAGATCCTATAACTTAGGAATTAAATAAACCTAAGTAAACTTATGCTAATGTGTAATTAATAATTAATTACACCAACACCCCCCCATAAGTGCAACTTAGGGAGAAGTAAATTATTATGCAAATATGAGTCCCGACAACAAGGCCTGATCAGGTACTCATGTACAAATGCAAAAGAGATAAAAACCCCCCTCAGTGAGATGAACTGCTGCGAAGAATCACTGGAAGAACTCTGATGAAGCAACACTAGAACCCCAAATCTGGCAAGCAAGGAAAGATACTTCTATTTGAAAAATACCAATCAGAATCACAAATGCAATAGCAGACCCAATGCCAAGGAACACTAGAAACTCACATACTGGATCAACTCTAGAATCTTTGAACAATAGTAGATGAAAGGATGAATGGACCCATAATGGTGACAAATCTGGAAGTTGTGTCTCGAAGCCAATGCCAAACTGAAACTAAAACTACCCATAGGATGAGTATCATCAAGATTCTAGAACATTAACCATAAAACCATGGCCTCCAAATGAGAAAGATCTGAACCAATGCGGATCAAGAACTATAAAATCCCAATGTGAAGTGTGAACCGAAACAAACCAACGATGTGTCTAGATAAGCAAGAAAGAAGCTAGAAGGAGACAACAAGAAACAAGAAAAACTCATGCAAGTTGTCACCAAAATTAAACATGGATGCAAGAACCCCCCTTAATGGAACTTTATATCAATTCATTTATTACAATAACCCAATGATTGCATAAGGAGATAATGCAAAATTATAGAAACAAAGGTGAAAATGCAAACCTAGAGCATGAAACAAAAAAGAATGCATGAAAAAAATAAGTTACACATTTTCTAGAAATGACCTCAGATCTGCATAGAGGCCAAAACCAGCTTTCCAACGCTATGAAAATCATGAAAATTGGATTAGCAAGTCAAAAGATATGGGTCCCAGAGTGAAAAAGGCAACATCTAACTTCCGAGGCCGAAAAAGATATCAAAAATGAAAAACCAGAAAACCACACCTGTACCATTGCGTAGAGCATCGAAACAGCTTTTTGACAATATCTCATTTGCAAAAAGACACCTCCGTTTTCCAAAGTTACGCCAAAATGAAAAAAAGCCCTGTAAAAGGGCACTCCCAGCATTAACAAGGAGCAAAATATAAGCCCTTAGGTGCTGGCCCTCGGTCCTCCATGTGACTGCACACTTAGAGGAGGCAAAAAATTCACCGGTTGGCTTGTGGGTGCAGCCCCTGGTTACAAATGTGACCAGGGCAGGTGCTTGGAGGCCCTGTTGGCGCTGGGCGCGAGGGTCTAGACCACGATATGACCGGGGCTCTGGCTTGAAACCCCGTGGGCTGGGAGCTCGGGACTGGCAGGGCCAGAGCTTGACGATGTTCGGGAGGATGCCTGGTGGCGCGGTTGGTGGGAGCAGCGTGGCGGAGGCCGCCTGACAGAGTTGTGTTGGGACCAGTGGCCGCCACTGGGACCGTTGGCAGGGCACGGTGGCCAGTGCTGGAACTGGTGGCGTGATCCGGTTATAATGGGCGGTGCAAAAATCCACCCAAACTTTTGATTTTTGATTTTTTTTTGAAATTTTTCAAAAAAAATTCCTCAGAATGCGTACTGGGGAGGCCGTACGGCCTCCCTGCAATTTTTTTTTGCCTCTTCGTACTACTGTTTCTAAATCGAACAAATTTTATCTGGAAATAACAGTTTTTGGGCACTGCGAATCCAATGACAAGCTCTGTTTGGGCCCAAAGTGCTTCGAAAATCAGGTGACCCCCATATCTATCAGAAAAATCACCGAGCTTGAGACCCTCGCAATTTTGGCAAACGGTGATGAAAATCAATAAAATGAAAGCCATTTCTAACTTTTTCCAGCGCTCTGAATCCAACGAAAAACCTCGATCTGATCCAAGATGCTGCATAAAAGTACTCAAGGATTGAAACCCTCGAGGGACCTCGAATGAGCTCTGCACTGTGTTCCTCTGAAAATGCTGAGAAGGGGCTGCGAATCAAGGCTCTGATACCATGTTAGAATAGCTAAGATCTGATTGCAAACCTGAAAATTACCTTCCACAGAAGAGGAAAACGAAAAACCAGAGATTGCATAAAAACATGCAATTTGATATATTCGAAAAAAGACCGATTAATTACAAGAGATTATTTGCTTTATAAAAGCAAAGATACCTAAACCTAATCTTATCTTGAGCAACAAGATAGCTCGATAAGATAAAAATGAGATCCTATAACTTAGGAATTAAATAAACCTAAGTAAACTTATGCTAATGTGTAATTAATAATTAATTACACCAACAATTTACACATCCATCCTAATCAACATCTGTATAAGCACTCAGGGTGAAATCATTACTCTTAGGATACCATAGTCCATAATTTAGTGTGCCTTTAAGATATCTAAATATTCTTTTTATAGCCATAAGATGTGCTTCTCTAGGATTTGCTTGAAATCTAGCAACTAAACACACTGCATGCATAATATCTGGTCTGATAGTAGTAAGGTGCAACATTCCACCAATCATGGGTATGTGTAGGATCATCATGGAAAAAATATGCCCTTAAGTGGCGAGAAAATTCAAAAAAATCAAAGTTAGGCAACTTGACATAAAAATTTGAATAAGTTATCTATATTATTTCAAAAATATGTAAGAATAGAATCTGTAAAAAATTGAATGTAGTTTCTAAACCTGCTAGGTTTATTTAAAAATTTATTTGGTGAAAATTTGAAATTTCAATGTAGTAGTTTTAAATTTCAAAAATAAGTAGGTGTTTGTCTAATTATCATTCAATAAAATGATAATATTTTTATAAGATTTTAGATATAGCAGAGTGACTCATGTTTGATGTGATGCATATTTTTGTAATTTTTCCAAGTAAATAATTATTATGAATTTTTATTAACTTTTAAAATATGTAACTCATATACCGACACCTTAACTTGGTCAAAACTTCATGAATTAATTTTCTTTTTTATCTCTATAGTAGTGAGCATAGAATGAGACATTTTGAATTCAAAAAATGTGATAATTTGAAAGCTATAGATATTTTTCAATTAGTCTATCAATCAGGACTTTAGTCGTAATTCAAATAGAAAATGAATAATAATTATTTAGGGTATGCGCAGGATCATGATGGGCCAAAAAGTGCTGATATGATGGGTGTTTGTAGAGTATGTGGTTGAAAACCCTTTTTTTACCCAAAATTGATGAAATGAAAAGGGATTTTAAAGGAGATTCTCAACTTTCCACCAATATAAATTCTACTTCACTTTGAATTTAATAAATAATTATTATTCATTTTCTATTTGAATTATGACTAAAGTCCCGATTGATAGGCTGATTGTAAAACATCTATAGCTTTCAAACAACATCACATTTTTTTAATCCAAAACATGCGTCACATTCTATGTTTCACATACTATAGGATTGAAAAAAAAATTGAATTTTATGAAGTTTTGACCAAGTTAAGGTGGTCATTATACAAGTTTTTTATATTTTTGAAAGTTGTAATAAAAATTCATAATTAATTTTTACTTAGAAAAAAAACTACAAAAGTATATGCATCACATTTGGACATGAGTCCTCTACTTATGTCTAAAATTTTATAAAAAATATTATTTTTTATTGTGGATAGGGTGGTTAGACAGACACCTACATATTTTTTCCCTGAAATTTAAGTACTATTGCATTGAAATTTCAATTTTTTACCAAATAGATTTTTTTTTTCTAAATAAACCTAGTAGTTTAGAAACTAAATTCAACTTGCTACAAATTCTATTGTTACATAATTTTGAAATAATATAGATAACTTATTCAAATTTTTACATCAAGTTGCCTAACTCTGATTTTTCAAAATTTTTTGCCACTTAAGAGCCTATTTTTTCCATGATGATCCTGCACATACCCTTTATTAAATTCAAAGTAAAACATAATTTATATTGGTGGAAAGTTGATAATCTCCTTTAAAAACCCTTTTTGTTTCATCAATTTTGGGTAAAAAAAAAATTCGTCAGCTACATACCCTACAATACCCATCATATCGCCACTTTTTGGCCCATCATGATCCTGCACATACCCTCATGGATCTGTATTTTCTATGATCAATCTTAGTAGATTCATCATCCTTGCTTAGTTTACATTTGTTTACCATAGGAGTACAAATCAGTTTAGAAGATCCTCCATCCCAAACTTTTTCAACAACTCTTTTACATACTTAGACTGTGAAATGAATATCCCTTTGTTAGTTTGATTCACTTGTAGACCAAGGAAGAAATTCAATTCACCAATCATAAACATCTCCAATTCTTTCTACATTTCTCCAACAAACTTTTTACACATGCCTTCATTTGCTCTAAAAATGATATCATCAACATAAACAACTATAATCAACATCTTATTACCTTGCACTTTGAAGTAGAGGTTGTTGTTACCAGAACCTTTGTTGAATCCTTGCTTTGTCAAATGTTTATCTAGTCTTGCATACCAAGATCAAGGAGCTCGCTTCAATCCATACAATGCTTTCTTCAATTTACAAACCATGTCTAGCTTGTCAGATTGTTGAAACCCTTCAGGTTGCTCCATGTATACTTCTTCCTCCAACTCACCATTTAGAAAGGTTGACTTAACATCCCTTTGATATACTTTGAAGTCCTTGTGTGCAGAAAATGCCAAAAACATTCTAATAGCTTCCATTCTGGCCACAGGGGAAAAATTTTCCTCAAAATCTATTCCTTCAACTTGTGAATATCCTTTGCATATCAATCTTGCCTTATTCCTTACTACATTTTTATTTAGTTTTTTTTGGAACACCCATTTTGAGCCAATCACATTTTTGTTCATATGCTTAGGGAGTATTTCCCATGTCTGATTCTTTTCTATCTACTGCAATTCATGTTTCATAGCTCTCATCCAACTTTCATCTTCACATGCTTCTTTTACAGATTTAGGTTCTATTTTAGAGAGTAAACACAAATTTACCTCAGGTACAACTTTGCTTCTTGTCTCTACACCTTCACTCTTGTCTCCAATTATCTGATCTTCTGGATGATTCTTCTGTACATATTTAGGAGTCCTAGCAACAGGTTCTGGTTCATTTTCTTCTTCTTCTTCCACTTCTTCTTCTTTTTCTTCTTGTTCTTCCTTCTTATTTTCTTCAGGTATATGTCTATAGATAGGATCATTAGGTTCAACTTCACTTATCTCAATAGGTCTTCGTATGTCTTCATCAACTTTCACATTAGTACTTTCAATAATTTTCCTTAATCTTTTGTTAAAGAATCTGTATACCATGCTAGTGGTAGAGTATCAAATAAATATTCCTTCATCACATCTAGAATCAAACTTTCCAATATTTTCATCATCTCTTTTAATATAACATCTACTTCCAAATACCTTAAAATATTTCACAGTAGGAGTCTTACCAATCCATAACTCAAAAGGTGTCTTTGTGCTACTATGTCTAATCTGAACTCTATTAAGAACATAAACAAAAATATGTATCATTTCTCTCCAATATACATCTGGTACATTAGATTCTTTCATCATAGTTCTAGTAGCTTCCTATAATATCCTATTTTTCCTTTCAACTAATCCATTTTGCTGTGGGGTTCTTGGAGTAGAAAACTATCTTTTAATGCCATGCTTCTCATAGAATGCATTAAATTCACTAGAAGTGAATTCACCACCTCTATTTGATCTTAAAAATTTGACTTTTAGATTTATTTCATTCTCCACTCTTGATTTGAATACCTTAAACCTATCCAGGGCCTTATTCTTTTCTCTGAGAAAAGAAACACATGTCATTCGAGTGTAATCATCAATAAGCAACATGAAATATCTATCACCATTCAGGCTTCTAGTCTTTGTTGGACCACATAGATCAGTATGTACTAACTCCAACATTTTGATAGTAGAGTGTTCTTTTCATTTGAAACTACATCATGTTTTCTTCCCCAATTGGCAACTTTTGCAAATAGTATTAGCAGGTCTTGTGATTCTAGGAAGTCCTCAAACTATTTCCTTTTTATTGATCTTGACCAGGTTATCAAAATTCACATGTCCCATTCTCTGGTGCCATAGCCAACTTTCACTAATTTGAGATACAAGAAAATGACCATCAACTCCCTTTAGCTGATAGATGTTTCCATGAGTTCTTCTTTCGACAACAATCATATGTCCATTTTTGGATCCTTTTTTAATTTCATAGGTATTGTTCTGAAACACAAGTTAGAAACCATTGCTACACATCTGACCAACACTTAGAAGATTATGCCTCAAACCCTTCACATAATATACATCATCAGTGCTATGTACTCCATCAAAACTAATTGAACCTTTACCACAGATATTAGCTCTTGAATCATCACTGACCATAACTAAACCACCATCATATCTCTCGAGTTTAGTGAACTTACTCTTATCTCTGGTCATGTGGTTTGAACATCCACTATCTATTACCCAGTAGTATTCATCCTATCTTGCATGAAATGTGGTAACCAAAGTACCTTCCATGCTATTCTTCTTAACCTCCAGACCTGTTTTGCTTACACATATTCTAGAATTAGCAGATACAAATTTATTTTCCAAAGCTAAGAATAACCATTCATTATCATCAACCTCATTTTCAGATTCATCATCAAAAATACCTACCTCTTCCTTAACTTAGTATAGCTTCTTATACTTCTTATCATTCCTATCCTTATCCTTATAATCCTTTTTCTTTTTATGTGCAGTCCTATTTAGACATCTTGAAGCATAATGACCAATATTACCACAACTAAAGAATTTAAAGGGAAACATACCTTTATACTTTCTAGTACCTTTCTTCAACTTCCTGGTGAAGTTAGCTTCCAACTCATCAACATCATCACTATCCAATTCCTCCTCAATCTTCATTTCCTTAAATGCCATTTCTTCTTTTTCTTCTATATTTTCATCTTTTTGGAACTTTCTCAATTCAAATGCTTGCAGGGTGCTAAACAAGTGTTCCAAGGTGTACTTCTTAGTGAGGATACATTTTTTCAATTGTTGGGATCTTATCATTGTAGTAGTCCGGTAGAGTGATCAAGATTTTCTCTATTATGTCTTGATTTGCTAGCTTCCCTTGATTTCTAACCTCATTTGCAGTCTATTCAACCCTGTGAAAGAAACTTGTAAATTCTTCACCATCTTCCATTTTTAGGTTCACAAATCTATGCTTTTCCGCTAGTCTCTTTGTCAATTTCATCTTTTCATTCCCTTATGAATACATGTCTTCCAAATTCTTCCAAACTTCATATGCAGTTTCCAAAGAATTAACCTTAATTCACCCACTTTTAGATAAACCACTGCAAATTGCATACTTCATCTTCTCATTTTTTTTCATAAGTAGAGATCTTAGTATTAACAACACCAGATGGAAGTGTATACTAATTATCAATAGCCTTCCAGGTCTTGAAACCAAGAGAGATAATATATCCTCTCATCTGTCCCTTCCAATATTTGTAGTCAGTTCCATCAAACATAGGGATTTCCAACTTGTGTGCCATCAGATCTTCCTTAAGTGGTTAAGCTCTACATCAAGGAACTAGAGCTCTCATACCAATTGTTAAATAGGTGCATGACAAATGAGAGGGGGAGCGAATCAATTGTCACACAAATTCAAACTTAAAATTTTATCACTTATCAGATCTTCAACCACACTATTATGTTATTAAATATGAGCATGAAACACAAATAACAGAAAGTAAATCAACACAATGAACACTGGATTTTTACATGGAAAAACCACGGTGAGGGTTAGCTCACAATATAAAGATTATAAATTGAATACAAAGGTTCACTGCCAAGGGCTCATTGCTCAAAAGAGGACTCATTGTCCAAGTACAAAGGCTCACTACTTACAAAGGACTCATTGTCCAATAGAGAGGCTCACTACCTATAGATACAAAAGAGAACAAAAGATCCACCATAGCAATTAAAGCACATTCACATGATTACAAAAACCTTCAGTTCACTGCATTCAATAGACTGAAAAATTTCTATCACAACTCACTCACACACACTTCTACTCTTATGATTTGTGGCACACTTTTGTCACTTTGCATCACACTATCATACAATTATTCACACCTCACCTTGCATTTATACCATTCTCAACCTTAGAAACAATTACCAAGGTCAGCCACGATAAATCATTTCATAAATTCAAATTAGGTCAGCAACTCTAAATTCCCACAATGGAAAGAAATAAGAGTGGACTAATAAAAAACATAAAAATAATATTCTTGAATCTTCTACATGCTTCCTCAATTAAATTTTATTCTTCAAATGAAGTGTAAACACTAGGCTGACCAAACCTAATGAAAACACAAATTATCAATGATGCACATGCTTCCCAACAAGAAGATGACACACTGACACCACAACATGCTTCATTATGTACGAGAATACATCTCAGGATCTTCTAGATACATCTACAATAAAGACAATAGGCTTCAATCATTGAATTTCTTTCACCGGTCTATTCAGTTTTTGCAAACACACATAGAAATACTAAAACATGATTTTCTAATTACCAAACACCAAACCTCTTTGATAGAGCATAGAAAATACCTTCACAAGACATCTATGAGATCTGCATGATCTGAAACAAAACAACAAAGGAATGCGTAGCAAACATATTCCTCCTAGTCCACAGAACACTGAAACTATTAGTAGAACACACATACTGATGGACACAACTTTCATGTAACATCTCACCACAAACTGAAACTCAAACTATATCAACATCAGATCGCCATAATGAAATCTTTCGAACCACATAGTCATAGTACCACCACAGGATAAATGAAGAGCACACACCAGAGCACAATCTGAACACTTCCAACTCTTTGATTTCTTTTCTTCATTAATTTTCTCAAAATCACTTGGAAACTCATCAAACCAGCATATCTGCAACACTGAGATATGTCTCACAGGCTTGGCAGGATCATTTTGCACCAAGATTTCATCTCTATCTACATTACTGTGCTTGCTAAAATGGGAGGAGAAAGAAAAAGAGTTGAGCCAGAAAGCTTCGAGATGCACACAAGAAACACTAAAGTGTGGAACTGAGTTAAAAGTGGGGGTTTACTCCCTTTTCTGGAGAAATTCCATGGGTCTAATTAGGAAGCTACAGAGTTTTTTGAGAAGAATTGGAACAATGGTGAAATAACCCTTTTTGGCAAAAAAGTTAAGCTTGATGAAAATATCATCGCTAAAGTGACTGGTATGTCCACTGAAGGAAATAAATTTTTTTGGGATAGGAAATTCTCTAGTGAAGTGGTGGTTAGATTTCTAAAGAAAGACAAGGAAAATTTGAAACTTGTGAAATTTTCCAATAGTTACTTCGAGGCCAACTCCATTAAAGCTCTCTGGAGAAAAGTTCTTTGCATCACTATGGAGTATATCACCCTAGATGGACGGTTCACTAGGGTCTATGACTATCATTTTTCCTTGCTCAATCATTTTTACTATAAGGTCAGGGTTTCTCTCCCCTACTACTTACTTTGTTCCTTAAGAAAGAGTCTACAAGACCACAAGAAAAACCCTAAAAGATATCCTATATTACGTACTGGTCTGATAAGATTAATTTTTGAACACTTCCAAAAAATGTCGGCCCTTGCTAACCTAGATGCCTCTTCGGCTTCTGGGGATGATGACACATAATCTAGCTGTTCCGGGAATAATCCCCAACCTGTTAAAGTATACCCTACTTCTAAGCCTAGAAGTTCTACCCCCAAAGCCAAAGGGTCAAGAAAGAATTTCCATGTTAAAAACCTTGTTTCATACTCTGAAGATTCCCTTGATTCTAAGGAACCCGGTGCAAATAACAATTCCTCCTCTTCTATCCCATCGACTAACAAAGATGATAGAACTGTGTCCCCTGGAGCCTCTAACCTTTCTAAAAATTGCCTCAATCTTGATAGGGAACCTACTGATGATTTTTTGGGCATAGCTAGGAATAATGTCTTGGACCACTTCAGAATGTCAAAATGGGTCTTTCATGAAATTAATGACCTAAAAATAAAAAACTGGGCCCTCTAGAGTAAATTGGAAGAAGTGGAAGGTAAGGTTTCCGCGTTATGCAAGAAGGATGAAGAGTGTAATGAGAACACTGCTAGTAAGGAGATCCATGACAATGTGGGTAAGGACATAAGGATAAAAATTGACTCTAAAAAAATAAAAAATGTTGTGAAGATAATTACTGAACAAAATAATAGAATGGCAAGACATAATGCTATCATTATCAATGCAATGACTGAAAAACTAGATAAAGCTCAACAGGGGTCCTTGGTTGTTGATTTGGAAGAGGACATAGGGATTTCAAAGAGAACCAGGGCTAATCTGAAAAGGAAGGAACCCCCCACGCCATAGATGATTCAAACTTTCAAGAAGGGAGTTCAAGATATGCAGGATCTGGAGGCTGAGACTGAGAAAGTTCTGAAGACTCTAGATTAGTTGTTCCTGGTTTTTTGGTTTGCACCTCGGTTGGCTCTCTGGTGGTCCTTTCTGGATTTTTTTGGTTGGCTGCTATTTTTTTAGGGATTTTCTTTTTTTGCAGCCTATTTAATTCGTAGTGCTTTTTTGTCCTTTCCTTTATTATGTTGTAAGCTTTGTGGTTTCAGGTCCCTATAAAACCCATTTTTTCCTTTATCAAAAACATATTTGCAACACCATAAAAGTAGCTCCATGTACTCACATCATCTCACCAGCATCTCAACCATACATGTACAATCTAGAACATACTGAATAGTGTTGAGATCAATGACAACACCACAAGACTAGCTCATACTTGCAACATAATTTTGTTGTTTAAAACCTTACATTCATTAGTAGAATGACCATGAACTCTATGATATGCACAAAATGCAGTCTTTTAGTAAAATTTATTTCAATTTCGTGGAGGGAGAGATATCAAATGATCTTGGATTAGTCTTGCCAAGATACCTTCTTGATCAATGGTAGAAGATGTTCCTTTATTTGTACAAGATGTCATATATACACTAAATGATAAGGCTTTAGATGAGAATGGATATAAGGGAGGTAACCCTAGATCTTTCTTGAAAGAGTACAGTATGTCAGTTTGCTTTGTGTGTTCATTGCATCCATTTGTAAGAGGAAGATTATATCCAATATCATAACAATATTTCAATTAAGATGAAGGGGGTTTGTGTTTTTGCGAAGGATTGTTTTCTTCATGAGAATAAAAATCCTTTTTAAAGTTATGCATCATTCCCTCATGAGGGATGGGAGTTATATAGCCCCCATTGCTATCATGGGTTAATGTTATTGACATAGAACCAAGTTGAGCATATGAAACACAAGCTTTTTTTGGTTTAGGTTGTGAGATTTTGTACTCTCCTATAAAGGGAGGTGTAAAACCTTGATCATCATTAGAACTTGTATCTGAAAAAGAATCATTTGTATATGACTCTTTGGATATTGAGGGTGAGATTTTGGATGCTTTATTGAAATAAGGCATAAAATCTAATGACCCCCAATTATCGCTAAAGATTTTTTTTGTAGGTGAAGGATTAACATCAACTTGTATAGGTTCAGAATGAAAGTATTGGAAATGTTGAGATCATATGATTCATAACTTCGTTCATCTACTTCAACTGTGTATACCTTGTTGTATTCAAACTTCATTATGCGATGAAGAGTAGATGTGACTCCTTTAATAGCATGAATCCATGGTCTCCCTAGGAGAAGATTGTATGAAAGTGGTCCTTGCATGATATGGATAGGGGTAGGAAAAACTACAGGTTTGACCTCAATAGGTAATATGATCATCCTTAGTGGTTGCCTATTAACATTGTCAAAGCCATGAATATGAACATCATCAAGTTGAATGAGCCTTTTGTCCATGCCAATTTTATCAAGAAGGTCAGTGCTACAAACATTAACTTTTTCTCCATTGTCTATGAGAGTGCACCTAACTGTAGTTTCATTAATGATCACCTTTATCATTAAGGCTTCATTCTTGTTTTGAATCTCAAGTGAGGGAAATTCATGTTTAGGGAATGTGATTTCCGAACATGTGTCTTGTGTGGAATGAAAGGAGGATGTTACATTACTTGATTTCATATAAGATTGTAGTTCCTCTTGCTTTATTTGTAACATTTCTCGAAATAGGAACTTGTATGTAGGTGATAATTGAATGAGTTTCCATATGGATATATTAGCAGGGGTCTTCTTATGATCTACAACTATATTATGAAAAGGTGATCAAGGAGCACTAGGAAAAATATATTGAGGTAATGGTGATACTGTGGGAAAGATTTGTGGTCCCCAACCTGTTTAAGCAATTGTGTTATATCTTGGTTGCTACAAAACATTGTTAAATTGTGTAGACACGAAAAATTATCCTAATTGATAACACATACTTGATTCCAACTTAATAACACTAGTTCTTCTTTAATCATCCTATTTACTAATTATTTAATTAAATAATCCTTATTTGATTAAATTTATCAAATTCCTCTTTTAATTAAATAAATCAATCTTTATTTAATTAAATCCCAATTCTCCTCTTTTGATTAAATAAATCAGCTTTATTTGATTAAATCATAATATTTCCTCTTTTAATTAAATAAAACAATATTTATTTAATTAAATCATATTTCCCCTTTTAATTGAATAAATCAATCTTTATTTAATTAAATCATAATTCTCCTCTTTAATTAAATAAATCAATTTTATTTGATTAAACTTCTAAAGCTCTCCATTTAATTGAATAGATCATATTTATTTATTTAAATCCTAAAATCTAAGTCAAAGTGTCAAATCAGCTAATTATCATCTAACGTAATCAAATCCTGATTAATCC
Source organism: Sequoia sempervirens (assembly GCA_007258455.2). Lineage (NCBI taxonomy): Eukaryota > Viridiplantae > Streptophyta > Pinopsida > Cupressales > Cupressaceae > Sequoia > Sequoia sempervirens. Next base: position 30,122,284 of record VDFB02322083.1, on the reverse strand, counting down.
TAACACTAATCATTCAAATCCTCTAGATTTTGCAACTTGTGCAAGAAAATCAATTTAATTGATTTATTAAATCTTCCTTTTTCATTCAAAAAGGCATCAATTTGGAATATTCCTCCATTTTGAAAATTCCCTCCCAAAGGACTTGTCCATCCAACAAGGCATTAAAGGCCTCTTATATGTCCTTTCTTAAGCCAAGTGGCATTAACTCTTCTTTCTTCTCCCTCCAACATGTCACTTCTCCAATTTCAAATATCCACCTAATAGTATTTATTTGCACATTGATCAAAATGTGCTCAACCTCTCTTCAATAGCATGTTGACAAGTGGCACCTTGTTATTGGATCATCTTTAATCCCACATCCTTCATGTTTCTCATTTCTCCATCCTTCTTTCCTTTAAATGGAGAGCTCTTCTACTAAGTTTGGAACAACAACTTATGCAAAGTCATTATCTTCATGTTTTGATCAAGTTCATCCATTGTCTTCCATTTTCATAGTTCATCATTTCATAACTAGGTTATGGAGAACTTTCATCAAGGAACATCAAACCTTCATCATTGATCATCGCCAAGCTTGTAAGGAATTGGGAAAGGGCTATTTTCCACATCAAAATAGCACCAATTCCCCCATGGGATTGAGAGTTTGTTTGTTTTGAGCAATATTAGATAGATTTTATTTATGTTCATGTTATTTCTTGTTCTTGATATTTCAAATGAATCTTATGGGGAATGGTAGTTTAGATGTGCATAATGGACTAATATTGTGTTGTTTGTTTAGATTTGTATAGGTCTAGGATCACCATTCACATTTTGGCATTGGAGGGAGGGAAAATCTTGAAGAATTCACACATTTTTTCACCATAAATTCTACTATTTTTTGAATTTCTATGTGTCTATAGGAAAGGGTGTTGTTGCCAAAGTCAAAATGCATCGCTATCAGTCCAACAACACTATCAAACTTCAAACTGTGCCACTTCTGTCATTTCCATTAAGCTCAGCCAACTCAAACTCCAAAGTCCATTGTTGGGTAAAATAGCATCGTAATCGTAGTCATTGTCTCTCCACAGAGCACCGTTGGTCTTACTAGAATGCTGCCAACCCTCTTCAAACTGTGCTACCATTGTAAACTATGCCACTGGGGTGGGGTAAAAGGTAGATTTCAAGTTTTTTTTCATTTTGATCACCTTTGACTTCTAACTAGTTTTTGGCCTGTATTTTCTGTAGTTTTAACCAATTTTTGTAGGTTGGAATGATTCAAGAGGAAAGAGGAAACAAAAGAAAGACTTCTTATGGCATCTTCATTCTATTATATCAAGTGTTTTTAAATAGTTTGGGGAGTAATTATAATCCCATTTCTAAGGACTTTGTCATCTTTAAGCTTTTTAGGACTCAATTATTTTTTTTTGGGCTTAAAAAGAACAAATCAAAGGGATTAAAAAGAACCTTAGGAACTTACTAGATTTTTTTTTGGGGTTTTCAAATTTAACAAGAAAATTTCACATTTCAATCTTTGTGCTTAAAAGGAATCCATTCTTGCTTTGAAGGTTAAAATTAACATGTGCTTTTTTTTTGTTTTGTAATCTCCTATAAAAAGTAATATCATTTAAAAAGCCTATGCACTTCTCTCGCGCTTCATGGAAATCTTGAGAATCAAAAGTATTTTGGTGATTTTATGTTGTATAAGAGATTGCCTCCACACTTCAATCTGGATTCTTAAAATTGAACAAAGCTTGCTAGTGTGAGTTGAGTATATCGTGTGTGTTCTCTCTTTGTTCACGTAAACAAAGATCGATTGAACTATGGATTTGCTTGCTCACTTTTGTTTACCCTTAGAGGGGTCTACCTAAGAGACACATCTGAAAGGAGAAGCTGAAGGTGACTCCAACTAGTTTTTCACTCGAGCTGGTATATAAAAGGATAAGACTAAGCTGTGAAGTCCAATGGTATGTAGGCCTTAGTCATACAACGTCTTTCACAATGGGGTACTAACTTAAAAAGTATAAGATCCCCTAGTATGATTGATTAAAGCCTTTAGTGGCTTACTGGATGCTTGCAAGGTGTCATGTCCTTGATCACCATGACTAAGAACCAATTTGTTTAGAACCCAAAATCCTTATCTATTTGTTGGTGCAAGAACGGTCATTCTAAAGTTGCCCCACATTTTTTGCAGTTCTTGGTAGAGATGAGAAGTATATCATGGGAGTTTCATGGATACTAAATCTTGGATGACCCATAGAAGTGAGTTGCATGGAGGTGAGCTAGTGTGGTCAAGCTTTTAATCATTTGCCAAGAATAAGCACTACTGGATTTATCCAAGTGGGGATTCAACAAATATTGTCTCTTGACTATCCATAGGGTTTTATATTTTCTTGGAATCAAAAAACTTTGCTTGGATCTAAACTATTGGAAAAACAAAAATTTAACCATGATCATCAAATTTCAAACCCTTTAGAGGAAGAAAATACCTTTGAAAAAATCCAAGTGCTATTGCTTGTACTAGGGATTCCATCCTTAGAGGCTTCTAAGCATTTGAATTTGCATCTCAATTTTCTCTCACTAAAGTCAACATTAGGGAACTATTTCCTTAATTTTATTTATTTCCACTTAATGGACTTTGTGGGATGAGACGAAGTTGGTACATTAGACATTTAGTTTGAAAACCTAAAGAAGAAAGTGTTTGTGGTAAAAAGGAATCATTAAGCAAAGATAAGAAACAATTGGACCCCACACATGTGCTCTTCCAAATGATTTCCCAAAAGATCAAAATCTGAAAACCAACTTAGTCCAAAGGTCTTAGTAAAAAATATTGCAAGAAATTTTTGTCTATTCTTTAAGAATTTAGAGAACGATTGACCTTCAAATTTTACAAATGTGCATCAAGGAACAATCCCAATTTGTATTCATTTTACTATTGTCAAAATCCAAGTCTCTTTCAAAGGTTTGAGTATCTCACATAGGAATTATTAGTATGTTCTTCAACACCTTGGTCTAGTAAAAAATATCTCTCTAAGTCTCTTAGGATCAAAATTGAAACCCTCATCCATCTGTCAAACATCAAATCAAAAATCACCTCACAAATAACTCTTGGAAATCTTGAAAAAATCCTTCATGCTAAACTTTGGGAAAATCCTTTAAATTGCAACCAAAATCATCTTGTTTTATTAGCATCCACCCTCTTAGGGTTTATGAGTTCATTATCCAAATCAAATCCAATCAAAATCAAATCAAACCAAATCAATATCAAAATCCAAAATCAAACATTAATCCAAAAGTCCCAAAATTTAGTATCTCCTTCAAGGTTCCCTAAGAGTTCCAATCATACACCAATCATTCATCTTTCATTATCACCATCATCATCCTTTTGATTCTTAAATATCTTAGACCTTCTTTTTTATACCTAAAGTTTAGATCAATCCAAGGAGTTAGAGGTTCACCTCCCATTCCTAAAAATTGATCCTCATTTTATGGTCCAAACTAGATCTCAACACAAGAAGAACATGGAAAAAAACAAAGAAACATCCATTTCAAGTGGCTTGAGTCAAATGGCTCCCAAAATGAATCCCATTGGGTCTAGCAATCCCATGCTCAATCTTCCTCCACTTCCAAAAGATCATCAAGAGGAAGGTGGTAAAGTGGAGGACATCACCAACAATGTTTTAGGGATGAATCAAGATGAGATTATTGAAATGGTCCAAAATCCCGAGACTCCCAAAATTGTCAATGCCATGATGAAACTTAATCCCTCACAATACATGCTAGAGTTGGAAAAAGAAGGGGCTAAACTCCCTTCTAATTTTGATGTAAGAACTATTATGGAGAAGCCTCTTGGGATTATTCCCCCAATATCATCTACACCTCCATTTCAAAGCATCACTCAAACCATCCCACAAATCACATCATCCATTGCTCCAACCCAACCAATTTTCAACAAGGGGAACTCATTAATGCATGCTTTTCAAACACATCCCCTTGTTAACAACCAAGACTTGGATGGAAACACCATCTTGGGTCAATCTATCCCATTGAATCTACTACACCAATACATTCCACTCACCTTTCATGACCTTAACATACCCAGCACTCCACCCATCACTCAAACACCTTAACCACCTCAAAACAAATTCATTCCACCTCTTGATTCACAAGATGATGTGACAACACAAGTCAAATTGCTCTTGCAACAAGTGCTCGATCTCCAATTAGGGAAAATGACAAAGACACCAAGCAATTTGTGCCCCTATCCATTCAATAGGAGCCTTGCAATGGTACCATTCCCAAAGGGGTTTGAAATCCCTAAATTTGACAAATATCATGGCACGGGCAACCCTGAAGATCACATCAGGTCCAATTCCAAGTACATTGCATGGAGGTCGCATATGACAATGCATATTTGATGTGGCCATTCCTATGAAGTTTGGTTGGTCCCACCATGGAATGGTTCTCTCGCCTTCTTCCTAGAATCAAAAATTTCCAAGAGATTATAGAAGCATTCATAAAAAAACTATGCATTCAATATAGGTATGGATGTGAGTCTAGAGGAACTATCTTCTCTTAAACAAGCTAAGGGGGAATCATTCACTTCCTTCTTGCAATGGTGGCGATCCAAGGCCAATAGAAGCAAATGGACCTTGCTAGAAGAACAACAAGTTTGCACCATCATTTCCAATCTTGGGAAAACCTTGGCATTCCATCTTAAGATGCAATGTATCACCATGTAAAACCATTTGATCCCCAAGGAACTAAATATCAAATGAGCCCTTACTACACAAGGGGGACACCCACATATCCAGAATATCAAGACAACTACCCTTCCACTAGCTATAACGAAAAACCTTGCACGTGAGTGAAAAACATGAACATCACTAATGTTGGTGTGGTGGATGCCAAGGTCATAATCAATGCTTCAAAAAAAATGCAATCATACGAACAATCGCAAGGAAACAATCAAAACAACATGCAAGCCAATGCGGTATCACAACAACCACCCCATGATCAAGTCAAAAACTTGAAGAATCAAGGGGGGCCACCCTCGCAGAACAAATAATATCCCCCCAAGCAAAAATACATTGCCCCTAGGGAAACAATTGAATCCATCATGAAGAAGTTGCTAAACAAGAATCTCATCAAGATTCCCATTTATGAGAACTATTAGGAACCCCAAGTGAAACCACCATGGTACAATGAAGACCACCTCTATGATTTTCATAAAATAAATAGGCACATGATAGCCAACTACATGAGGTTGAAAAATATGATCTAAGACCTCATCAATGAAAAAATCATAAATGTTGAGCAACTAACTAGAAATTAGGACCTAAAAATATACATGAATTTGATGCCAGATCATAACAAAGGGAATAACCATGGGAAGACCTAGTATGCCAATGTAAACCATGTGTACGATCATGTTGTCTCATCCCTAGATGAATGGTTCATTGTTATTAATATCAAGGGAGCCAAAGCTAATTGTGGAATCACCACACGCAGTGGCAAAGTTACCATTGTTGGGTCATCACACCCACCTAGAGCATCCACCTCAAATCCAAAATTTGTTCCTAATGGTTACAACATCTTGGACTAGTTGAAAAGAACATCTTCTCAGATCTCCATCATGGAGTTGCTAACGCTATCACACACACAGAAAAATCCTAGAGGAAGCATTGGCTTCATCCACCATCTCTGCAAATCTTGATGCTGACCAGTTCCAAACTATGGTTGGACACATCACCACCCCAAGTCTCCTAACATTTTCTAATTAGGACTTCCCCACCAAACCATCTCACAATCACACACTCCACCTTGAAGTCTTGGTTCATAAAAAAAAAGTCAAAAGGGTCTTGGTGCATGGGGGTGCAGGCCTAAATATCTATTCCTTCAAACTAATAAAGAATCTAGGATTCTTAGAGGATTCCATTGAAAAGGGTAAGGGCATCACAATAAAAGCATATGATAATAAGAAAAGAGTGTCTCAAGGCACTATTCAAATCCCTATTCAAGTAGAGCTAGCTATTATGGAAACCACATGCCAGGTCTTTGACCTTGATTTACCTTATAATATTCTCTTGGGGCATCTATGGATCTACGAGATGTAGGTTGTCGCTTCAACTTTCCATCAGTGTGTCAAATTCCCATATCAAAATCAAGAGGTCACAGTCCACAATGATCCCCAGTCTCTTGCTTACTGTAAGAATCTAGAAGCAAAGTGCTATAAAATCCCCCAAGTCCCAAAGAACGATGAAGGCCCTACAACTCCATACATAGACCAAGCCACCTTGGCCTCCACTTTTGAGACAAAGACACCCGCCATTCCTGATATCTTTGAAATCAAGGTCACTATCCAAGATAATGGGTGTGGGGATTACCAAATGAATAAAAGTTCTTTTGTGATAGGACAGTTACCTCAATCTCCTAGGTCTCATGGGAAATCCCAACCAACTGAGACATTATCCCTAACCTTCAAAGAAGACCCATCTAGATTCAGATGTTGGGGAGATCTAAGTTAGGAAGTGGTGGATGAAAAAGACATATCAAACTTGCTATACCAAGATGAAAGGCCCACGCCTAATCTTCCCATGGATGAGAGTAGCAAAGGATTACAAATGATGCTTGGTATGGGCTATAATAGAAGTAAGAAACTTAGATAGACTGATAATGGTCTTCTAGTACCTCTCATTCTAGAGAAGCATATGAGAAATCTTGGCCTCAGATGTACCCCTCCAAAGGTGACCATACTTGGAAAAGGTGCCTCGGTTAGAAAGGTCAAAACTCCCCCTCAGCTATCAGCATCTACCCTTCAATTACCAGTATCCACAGATTGAGTCATAGATAACTTTACCTTTGACAGAACTAGTGTAGGAAGTGATGAGGATCCCATAACTGATTTACCCATGCTTTTCGAGGATTCTTCCCTGCTCATGATTTGTACCTTATCTTTTGAGACCACCAGTCAAACCCATGAAATAAACTTAGTCTATCCCAAACTCATCGATTACAACCAATGAGGACCACCCATTTTAGACACATTCAAAAAAGATGAGGCACTCTCAGAATTCATGGGATTACAGGATACTATGCCATACTAAGATCACAAGGCTAAGTTTGATATCATACTAGACACAAACACCTAGTATGAGGAAACGATTGAATCCTTCATTCGCAAAAGTGAAAATATAAGAATAATCTCTAGGTCTTTGAGTGAAAACCACATTATGGTACTCTCAGACCCAAAAATAGTAAAAATAAAGAACATATCCAATGGTGAAAACCTCTCTAAGGCACTAGAGGATGAAGGATTCAATTTTCCTCTTAGTGCAATTCTTTAGGATAAATTAGTGGTCTCATTAGAAAAGTACAATTTGGTCAACTTGGGAATAGAGGAAATGCCACACATAACATTCTATGTGAAATCACTTTTGACAGAAGAGCAAGAACTGCTAGTTGCATTCCTAAACAAAAGAAAGAAAAAATCTGCATGGACCTATGCCGACATGCCTAGGCTTGATCTAGAGGTTGTAGTTCACCACCTAGCTGTGTATCTCGAAGAAAATCCAGTAAGACAAAAGCTAAGGAAGATGCATCCCTGGATAGAATTGTTGGTCAAAATGGAGTTACAGAAGATCCTATATGTAGGATTCATATGGCTAATTGATTATCCAAAGTGGGTTTCAAATCTTGTACCTATTTGAAAGTCCACTGGGGGCATCTGCATGTACACAGACTTTAGAGACCTCAAAAAAGCATGCCCCAAGGATGACTTTCCTCTCCCAAATATTGACATGATTGTGGATATGACATTAGGACATGAGATACTATCATTAATGGAAGGATTCTCAGGTTATAACCAAATCATGATAGCTAAGGATGACCAACACAAAAAGGCTTTTACTTGTCCATGGGGGACATGTTTGAATATGATGCCGTTTGGGCTAAAGAATGTAGGAGCTACTTATCAAAGGGCCATGACACTAATATTTCATGATATGATCCACAAAACTGTGGAAGATTATGTGATGATATTTTGGCTAAATCAAAGAAATGTCGGGATCGCATATCAACTCTAAACTCCATCTTTGATAGAATAGAAAAGTACAAGGTTAGACTAAATCCAAAAAAGTGTGTCTTCGAGATACAATCAGGAAATCTCCTAGGGTACATTGTATCCATGAGAGGAATCGAGGTAGACCCTACCAAAGTCAAAGAAATCCTCGAAATGGAGGCACCAAAGACATTGAAATAGCTAAGAGGCCTATAAGGAGGACTGTAATCCATCTGTTGATTCATAGTGCAACTAGCAGATAAGGCTATCCCATATTCTCATCTACTCCACAAGGGGGTAGCGTACAAATGGGATGAGAAATGTGACTAGGCTTTCAACAAGATCAAGGAGTACTTACTCACACTACTAGTTCCCATGCCAACAATTCTAGGCAAACCCTTGATCCTGTACATATCAGCAACAACAAGAGCCATCGGTGCTCTCTTAGCACAACATGATGAAAATGGAAAAGAGAGAGCTATCTACTATATTTGTAGAACTAAGGTGAGACATGAGCTGAATTATACATCAATTGAGGAGGCTTGCTTGGCAGTCATGTTTGTAGCACAAAAATTTAGGCATTACATGCTAGCACATCAAATAAAGCTCATTGCAAAGATAGACCCACTCAAGTATCTACTTTCTAAAGTAATGCTCATAAGGAAGATAGCTAAATGGGTCATGATTATGATAGAACACGACATTGAGTATGTAGAATGAAAGGCCATTAAAGGACAAGCAATTGTAGATTAGCTGGAAAAAGCACCGATATATTCTGAGAGTCCACTCATATTAGGAGTTCCCCAACAAATCAATATTTAACCTAAGTGTAGTGGATTGCTAGAAAATGTACTTTGATGGATACTATACACAACACGGGTCAAGTTCCAGAGTCTTCTTTATCACTCCATGAGGTTATTTCATACCTAAATTATACAAGCTATCATTTCCATGCACAAATAACATCACAAAATATGAGGCTCTTGTCCTAAGGTTGAGAATTGCAATGTAGTGGTAAATCATGGCACTCAATGTCTATGAAGACTCACAACTCATAATCAACCAAGTCAATGATGAGTATCAAATGAAGGATGACAAGTTGACTCCATACAAGAAGCTAGTAGAAAAGCTCAAAGAGTTCTTCATTGATGTCACATTTGAGTAGATACCTAGAGAAATTAATAGAGCAACAAATGCTATGGATACAATTTAAATTTGTGTGTAGAATCATTGGTCCTGGTGATCCCTGGTCTCATGATATATACAACTACTTGAGGATAGAAGTCCTCCCCATTGATATAAGCATGAATCTTAAAAGAGCCTTTGTCAATAAGTCATCTTGTTTTGTCATCCTAGGGGATAACCTATACCGTAGGAGCATTTAAGGAACCCTTTTACGATGCCTAAATGTTGAGGAAGCTTTGACCACTTTTACCAAGGTACAAAATGACATTTGTGGTTCACATTCGAGTGTTGTGACCTTGTCTAAGAAATTGCTAGGGACTAGGTACTATTGGCCTACAATGGAAAGGGAAGCACACAACTATGTCTAAAGGTGCTTGTAGTTTCAGTAGCATGGGGATCTCATCCATGCACCAACTCAAGAGCTCCACCCAATCATTACACCTTGTGATATCCAAGTTCATCTTAAACTACCTAATTTTCTACTACGGTGTCCCTCAAGCCATTATCTCAAATAATGAGACACCTTTCAGAAATCAGGATGTTCGTGACCTATGCCACAAGTTTAATATCCAAAATCACTTTTCCACCCCATACTACCCCCAAGGAAACGTCCAAGCTAAGGCTATAAATAAGACCATCCTAAAGATCTTCAAGAAAACAGTCAATGATGTTGGTTGTGACTAGCACCTTCGATTGAATCCAGTCCTATGGGCCTACCAATCAAGTATTTGTACACTAATAAGTTCCATACCTTTCTCCCCAGTCTATGGATCAAAAGCTATTCTCCCCATTGGGATCAAGCTCCCATCCCTAAGAATATCATTGCAGAATATCATCACAGATGAAGAATATTAGGTGTCAAGATTAAATGAGCTAGAACTACTAGAAGAGAGGAACATGGATGCCTTAAACAATTTGCAAGTCTACTAGAACCATCTCAAGCAGAGTTACAATAAGAAGATCAGGAGTCAGACCTTCCATGTAGGAGAGCTTGTGTTGAAGGAGAATCGAAAAAATGTTCCAAATCCAAATAGCAAGGGAAAGTTTGAACCCAATTGGTTGGGACCATTCGTCATCACAACAAGTTACAAGTCATGGGCATACCAACTATCAAAACTTGAAGGGGAACCTCTGCATGATCCCATGAATAGCTCCCATCTCAAAATGTTTTATGCTTAATCTTTCAAGAAATAAAACCAAAAATACAAAAAAATTCAAAAAAGGATTAAAAACAATAAAGAAAAAAAATCACCCTTTAGTGAAAACCACTTCAGTGGCACTTTGGCAAGTACCTTGGTGAAAACCTAGCAAATAGGAATGGGTATGTGCAGGATCATCATGGAAAAAATAGGCCCTTAAGTGGCCAAAAAATTAGAAAAATCAAAGTTAGGAAACTTGACATAAAAATTTGAATAAGTTATCTATATTATTTTAAAAATATATGCAAGAATAGAATATGTAGCAAATCGAATGTAGTTTCTAAACTACTAGATTTGTTTAAAAACAAAAATCTATTTGGTGAAAATTTGAAATTTCAATGCAGTAGTACTTAAATTTCAGGGAAAAAATAAGAAGTAGGTGTTTGTCTAACCACCCTAACCACAATAAAATGATAATATTTTTTATAATATTTTAGATATAAGTAGAGGACTCATGTCTCAATGTGATGCATATTTTTTTGTAATTTTTTCCAAGTAAATAATTAATTATGATTTTTTTATTGCAAATTTTAAAAAATATAAAAAACTCACATTTCTGACCACCTTAACTTGGTCAAAACTTCATGAAATTCAATTTTTCTTTTTTTAATCCTATAGTATGCAAACCATAGAATGCGACACATGTTTTGGAGTCAAAAAAATGTGATACCGTTTGAAAGCTATAGATGTTTTTCAATCAGTCTCTCAATCGGGACTTTAGTCATAATTTGAATAGAAAATGAATAATAATTACTTATTAAATTCAAATTAAAGCATAATTTATATTGGTGGAAAGCTAAGAATATCCTTTAAAAACCCTTTTCATTTCATCAATTTTGGGTTAAAAAAAAGTCGTCAGCCACATACCCATCATATTGCCACTTTTTGGCCCATCATGATCCTGCACATACCCGAACCTTGTGTAAATAAGCACTTTCCATCCACTAGGATATCTGTGGTTTTCTCTGCATCATCCATCCATCATACTTCCATTGCATCCATCCGTCATCCACTCACGTCTACATCATAGCTTGGTTATGTGTTCTTATCATGATCCCTCCTAGTACTACTTGGCCCATTCCCAAGGTTAGTTTGACCTGCCTATATCAAAGTAGTCTATTGCATCACACTAGGGGCATGTTATCATCGGATTGGATTTGTGTATATTCTTGAATTCTTCCTTAAAGTCAAAAAATCCAAAAAAATTAGAAAATTAGAAAATTCGAAAACATCAGAAAATCAGAAAATCCAAAAACATCAAAAAATCAAAAAATCCAAAAACATTCATAAAATCTAAAAAACCTAAAAAAAATTTGAAACATGTCAAAATCCAAAAATAGGTTAAAAAGTTGGTCAAAAAGTAAAAAAAGAGTCATCTTGTCAAACCATGAGTCTTTGAGCTCTGAACATAGGCAAGGTTGATCTTTGATCATCCCCCGAGACACTTAGGTCAATCATTTAGGAGTTTGTCATAATAAACTAGTAATCCATTTGTTCATATCTCATTAATAACTGAGTTTGTGTCAGTCAAACTATGTGGTATTTGTGTGTATAATGTGGGCAAGGCTCATCTATTGATTAGCCCCTAAGGCCCCTAGGATAGGTCGTTAGGTTAGTCTCTTGGTCAAAATCTCAAAAAACCCCAAAACATTGGAAAATTTGAAAATCAAAATAGTTGCAATATCTCAAAATTACCAAAAAAAAAGCCTCAAAATATTTCAAAAACATTAAAAGCATCCAAATATTTGAAAAAAAAGATCCATCCATCCCCATCTCACTTTCACTTGAAATAAACATCCACTCATAATAAACCATCATCACCCCCAACCTTTGGTGAAACAATCAAAAACAAGTCTAGCAGGTTACAAAGAGAAAACTCAAACGTCAAAGTCTCAAGTCTAGGTTAGTAGGTAAACAAGTTGGTCAACTCTTGGTACTAATAGCTCATCATCCAATCAATCCCAAATCATCTAATAACATCATGTCCTAGGATGCATCCTTCGTACAATGGACATCAACATCAGGCATCACTGTAGTTTAGTCTTGGCTAGTAGTATGAAGAACACTAGCTTGTTTTTTTACTTGATCTTTTTCTTGTTGATTTATCTTATCATGCTCATTTCGATGACCTCTCGATGATGTCCCAAATGAAACGATTTAGAGAGAAAGGAATGGGGAAAAGATCATTATCTTTTTATCTGTTGTGCTTGTTGGATGTACTTGTAATACAACCTTGGTCATGTGTACTTTGTTTGGTTTGTAGGGAGGGTGTTTTAGGTGTCTTGTTGACCACATATTAAAGATTTCCTATCTATGTTTTGGTCTGAGATATTTGAAATATATAAACTGCATTTTAAATGAGGTTTTGTATGTCAGGTGTGAATAGGAGTACTCCTATCTAATTGTCGAGTCAAAGTCCATCACACTAGGTGCAATGTCATCTTGGTTATTTATACCTTGATGCATTGTGCCTATGTTTGTTATCAAACGTAAGGTAAATATCCCTTTTCAAATCCCAATTCCTAACAAGCAAATCATCTTCATCATTTACCATCATCTCTAATAAAGTCTCATAGATCATGGACTTGTTGGATCCTCTTGTCTTCATCTCATTTCTTCTTTCTTCTGTCCACACTAACACGATACCATGATAGTTAATCAAAAACATCACCAATGCATCCATCCTACATCTAAAAATGGCCAGCATGCTACATATCACATACATTGCATTTCCATCATAATATAGATCTATTAGTCTAAGCATCTCATAAACCATACATTTGCATAAAACATCCATTGCATAACCATATAGGCATCATCCATCTCATCGATCTCACATGCATTACATCATCATTTAAGTTGTTTTAGATAATATAGATTGGTTATTCTAAGCATCTTAAAACCATCTCATTTGCATCATCATCATAACCATCCATATGTCCATCTTGAACCTCTTTGTCATGAGATCAACCCTCAAATCAAACTTTTCACTTGATCTCTTCAGGGGGAAATGTACCAGTATACTTCTTTCTGCTAGGCCATCCGAAAAAATCAGAAATTTTTTGAACTTTGATCTCAACAAGTTTATTCTTTGAACCAATGCAACAGGTACTTTGGTTGAAAGAGGGGCAAAATGTAGACACGAAAAAATTATCCTAATGATAACACATACTTGATTCTAACTTACTAACACCAGTTCTTCTTTAATCATCCTCTTTACTAATTATTTGATTAAATTCATTGAATTCCTTTGTTAATTACATAAATTGATCTTTATTTAATCAAATCCCAATTCTCCTCTTTTGATTAAATAAATTAACTTTATTTGATTAAATCATAATATTTCCTCTCTTAATTAAATAAATCAATCTTTATTTAATTAAATCATATTTCCCCTTTTAATTGAATAAATCAATCTTTATTTAATTAAATCCTAATTCTCCTCTTTAATTAAATAAATCAATTTTATTTAATTAAGTCATCGATTAATCCTAAGGTCATCTCTTTAATTAAATAAATCAATTTTATTTGATTAAACTTCTAAAGTTCTCCATTTAATTGAATAGATCAAATTTATTTAATTAAATCACTAATATTCATTATTCCTCTCATTTTGATTTATTTAAATCCTAAAATCTAAGTCAAATTGTCAAATCAGCTAATTATAATCTAAGTTAATCAAATTTCAATTAATCCTAACACTAATCATTCAAATCCTCTAGATTTTGCAGCTTGTGCAAGAAAATCAATTTCATTGATTTATTAAATCTTCCTTTTTCATTCAAAAAGCCATCAAGTTGGAATATTCCTCCATTTTAAAAATTCCCTCCCAAAGGACTTGTCCATCCAACAAGGCATTACAGGCCTCTTACATGTCCTTTTTTTCTTAAGCCAAGTGGCATTAACTCTTCTTTCTTCTCCCTCCAACATGTCACTTCTCCAATTTCAAATATCCACCTAATAGCATTTATTTGCACATTGATCAAAATGTGCTCCACCTCTCTTCAATAACATGTTGACAAGTGGCACTTTGTTATTGGATCATCTTTAATCCCACATCCTTCATGTTTCTCATTCCTCCATCCTTCTTTCCTATAAATGGAGAGCTCTTCTACTAATTTTGTATCCACAACTTATGCAAAGTCATTATCTTCATGTTTTGAGTAACTTCATCCATTGTCATCCATTTTCATAGTTCTTCATCATTTCATAACTAGGTTATGGAGAAATTTCATCAAGGAGCATCTAATTTTCATCATTGATCATCACCATGCTTGCAAGGAATTGGGAAAGGGCTATTTTCCACATCAAAATAGGAGCAATTCCCCCATGGCATTGAGCGTTTGTTTGTTTTGAGCAAGATTAGATAGCTTTTATTTATGTTCTTCATGTTATTTCTTGTTCTTGATATTTCAAATGAATCTTATGGGGAATGGTATTTTCGATGTGCGTAATGGACTAATATTGTGTTGTTTGTTCAAATTTGTATAGGTCTAGGATCACCATTCACATTTTGGCACTAGAGGGAGGGCAAATCTTGAAGAATTGACACGTTTTTCCACCATAATTCCATTATTTTTTGAATTTTTGTGTGTCTATAGGAAAGTGTGACACCACCAGATTCAAAGTGCGCCACTATTAGTCTAGCAATGCTATCAAACTTCAAATTGTGTTGCTTCTGTCATTTCCACTCAGCATGACCAACTCAAACTCCAAAGTTCACCGCTAGGTAAAATAGTGCTACAATCGTAGTCACTATCTCTCCATAGAGTATCGTTGGTCTCACTAGAGCACTGCTGACCCTCTTCAAACTGCGTCTCCATCGTAGACTATGCAGCTGGAGTGGGGTAAAAGGAAGATTTGAAATTTTTTTCAACATGTGTTTTTTTTTCATTTTGATCACCTTTGACTTCTAACTAGTTTTTGGCCTCTATTTTTTGTAGTTTTAATCAGTTTTTATAGGTTGGAGTGATTCAAAAGGAAGGAAGAAATGAAAGAAATACTTCTTATGACATCTTCATTCTATTGTATCAAGTGTTTTTAAACACTTCGGGGAGCAATTATAATCCCATTTCTTTGTACTTTGTCATCTTCAAGCTTTTTAGGACTCAATAATTTTCGTTTGGGCTTAAAAAGAGTAGATCAAAGGGATTAAAAAGAACCTTAGGAACTTACTAGAGTTGTATTTGGGGTTTTCAAATTGAACAAGAAAATTTCACATTTCAATCTTGGTGCTTAAAATAATCCATTCTTGCTTTGAACGTTAGAATCCATGTGCTTGCAAGGAATTGGGAAAGGGTTATTTTCCACATCAAAATAGCACCAATTCCCCTATGAGATTGAGAGTTTTTTTGTTTTGAGAAAGATTAGATAGCTTTTATTTATGTTCTTCATGTTATTTCTTGTTCTTGATATTTGAAATGAATTTGATGGGGAATGATAGTTTAGATGTGCATAATGGACTAATATTATGTTGTTTGTTCGTATTTGTGTAGGTCTAATTCATGTTTTCATATGCTTTTATTTAAAATTTTCTATTTCCTTGGTTGCATAATTGAAATGATTAAATATCTCATAGAAATGCTAATTTTACTTGCTTGAAATGGACTAACGATACTAACATTTTTCATTGTTTGAAGCTTGTGGAATTTAGTGTTTACAGATTGCATCATAGATTTTAAGAAATCTTTTATTTTTTTAATGTGAATCACCAATAGGAGGTGACTTAGGAAGTTCACTAATTAAAGGAGATCCAATTTGTGTCATCATAACCTCAACAAGATTGTGCTTATTTGTGTGATCTCTTAGTGAAGAGGAGTCTAATGTCACTTCAGCATCGCCATCTAAGGAAGCCGCATTACATGTGTCAATGTTCATATTTTCTTGGACCATGATATCCTCCCTAGGAGGAGAGTTTTTAGAGGTACAAACTAAATTTTCATGACATTTAAAGGTAGGTTCTTCTAAAATGACTTCATCACAAGTAGGGGAATGATCAATGGTTAAATTTTCTTGTTTTTCAATGATACATTATTGTCTTGTTCCATAGAATTCTCATGACTTTCATCGATTGTGTTTTCTAACATCCAAGTATCTTCTTCACCACTAGGGGAGATACTAAGAGAAGAACAAGTGTTCTTGTCAAGATTGTCCAAATTTTCACTCCTTTGTCCCATAATCTCTTCCAAAATAGGATAGGTGTTGTGCAGTTTTGCACACACGCCCTACTTGGAGTAGGGACCCTCTTTTCTAGTGTCTTTTGACCTTTGGTTTTATTAGATTTGCCTTTTGGAGGTCTTGTTGGCTTTGATCTTGTCTTGAGGCTTGAATTGGCTAAAATTGAGTTTTAGGCAAAATCTGGGTTTTTACCTGAATCCGAAATTTTTCGGCTCCGACGGATTTTCCCGGGCTCTAGTTCATTGTCTGTCCACTACGGAATTTTCCGAATCTGGGTTTCTGCCTAACTCTGGGATTTTTTGATTCCGGCAGATTTTCCCGGATTATGCTAAAATCCTGAACTTTGTTAAAATCCCGGTTTCTGCTATTTCCATGGGATTTGTGTTCATCCGAATTTTATGCATATTTGGGGATTTTGTGGAATTTCGTCCTGGGCTCGGGTTTCTGGATTTTTCAGACACGTCTTGTCGCTCATTAATGACTGAGGTACCTTTTCTCAGACGCACATATGGGTGGATTTAAAACATTTTGAGCATCATTTCGACTTCACTATTTACTTGTTTGCTGCTTTGGCATCTGAGTGCATACCTTCCTCGAGCTTTGATTATTGATTCTGGGCCGCTTGCGTGTGGATTGTTTGGAGCGCTGATTAAAGGTTTTCATTGCTTGGGCGTGTTTGCTTTGTGGTCACTTCTTTGAGTTCAAGTTTCATCTGAGATATTGCATGGTAAGTTGCCGATGGCCCCTCCATTTGTTTGCGTGATGATTGGTTTTTCTGTGCTGAATGATGATCATTTCGGGTCGGCTTATCCTTGGGCACAATTTTGTTTTATCAAGTTAGGGTTTGACTCATATCTTCATGAAACCTCATCACCCATGCCATATGAGGTGGTATTTATCCATTAGATGATAGGTGTATCCGTTTGGGAGATGCTCTGGGTTAGATTGTTTGCCCTCTTAGTGCATAGTTTGCCATATGCTGGTTAGGGTTTTTGATACTTGGCCCAAATCTTGTTAGGGTCAATGAAATTGTGGCGATTTATATATCCTCCATCAAGGATTAAACCGGTCCCTCCCTTGGGAAGCCTTGGAGTGCTTTAGATCAATTTTCATAGATGGTACTTCGAACCTTGAGCTTACCCTAGTTTTCATGGCGGGAGGTTGTTCATCGAAATTAGGGCATCATTGTTTTGCCATGAGGACTCGTCATTTGAGGGCTTTGAGAATTTGAAATCATTTGCATCCTACATTTGTTGGTTGGTGTCGACTTTGAAAACATTAGAACCCAAGTGAGGAATCTTACACAATTGTTCAGTCGCTGGTTCGCTTGTTGTCTTTTATCGGGTTTCCGGGGTGTCCGCAGAATTCCTGTGCACCCGGATTTTCCAGATTTTGGCCAATTCCACGGAGTGCAGTGATTTCTAGAGTTCTTCAAGCTGTCTGTGAAAATCCATCCCATCCAGATTTTTTCAGTTTTCCTGTTTGATTTTATTTCTTTGATTTTCCGAAGATAGGATTCATGAAGTGAAGGTGAAATGATAATTTCTTGTGGCTAATCAATGAATTTCATGATTATCTAATGATCCTTTGTTCATACTAACGATTTATTTGGCCGGTGATGTCTTGGATATAGGAATCTGTATGGGTTGGATTTCTCCAAAATTCTACCCCGACTGGATTTTCCCGGTTTATGGTGTTTTCCTGGACTACTTTATTTTTCTGGATTTTGAAAGATTGGCATTTGTGATAGTTTCTAATTGCTTTATATGATTTATGCTAATCTTTTGGATTGGAATATGCATGATAATGGATACTTATGAGGATCTTTTGTGAGTGCAGGTTGAATCAAGCAAGGCTGCAGCAGGAAAGTCTAAGGGTGAGACAGAGGGGTAATCCATTTCAGAAGTAGAAAGGCTAAGATTGGACACCAAGAGCTAGCTACCAGAGAGCAAGATATCCTCTGTGTGGTCCGAAGTGTCTAACACCAATGTGGGGGCATGGAGATACAAGGAGTTCAAGCAGAGGATGGCGCATAAGGACCTATCAGTCTTGAGACAGGGGATGATGAAGTCTGGATTGGTGCATGTGGCAGGGTTTCCTTCTGCAATCTAGTGCTATGAGTTTATTTTGGAGTGTGCTCGGCAGTATGATTTTGATACACAAAGGGTTGTCAGTACTGAAGGTAGAGTCTTAGCTAATTTCAGTCCTGTCTCTATTGCCCAAGCCTTTGACATGTCAGATCTACCTTCTGTGTGTGCTCTGAACATAGACATGGCCAAGACATATTATGAGAATGAGCCAACCAAGTCTCAATATATGATCAATACTTGGTTGGAAAAACTGAAATCACATCACTCTAAACTGCCCAAGCAATTGCATAGGATCAAATTCAGATCAGATATCTATGATGCAATAAAATTTCTGAGCAGGGTAACAGGTTTGAAGACCACTGGAGCGTTAGAGAGTTGGATGGTCCATGTGATCACCAAAATTGAAGAAGGGACCAACTACCATTGGGCGGGGCTGATTAGTTTTGAAACTGATAAACAGCTGAGGAACGTCCTAGAAACAAAGAGGTTCACCATGTCCTCTTATGTGATGTATGTGTTAGCCAGATTCTACCCATACAGGGGTTTGAATCCATGAGGGACGTTCGGACAGGACATAGTCTATGAAGTATACCCAGAATTGCACCTAGGACACAAAGACTACAGAAGGGCTAATGATGCATTCACAATGCATATCACTAGGATGCTTCAAAATACTGAGCATGTGAGATTGTTAGATGGAGCAAAAGGGTTGATAAAGAATTATAGGGCTTGGTTCATCTAGTTTCCCACCTTCACCTACATTAGAAGTGATGGATGCCTGACCGCTCCATATAGGTTACCTTGGTATCCTACTGATCACATTGTGCTACTAGAAATTGTTAGACAAATATGTGAATTTGATTGCATAGTCAAAAAGGAGAAGCATAAAATAGGCTTTGGTGGGGATTTCCCTCTGGGAATTGGCGTGGTAGAAGTATGTCCTTCCATCCAATCAGCACACACCGTAGGGGATGAATTGACAGGATATGGTTTCTCCTTCCACTCCAAGAGAACAAACTTTGATATCACTGGGGAAGTGCAGAAGAAGGCTACCAAGGAGTACCGTCATAACGATGACCTAGAAGACTATTGGGCCAACATTAGGGATGATATTGAACCAACAAAGAAGAGATATTCTAGGCTCCCTGTTGATGTTATTAGACAGTACAATGTGAAGTTGATCCCCGACCAACTGCAGGATGATGGAAACCTGGTACAAGACCATGCATATGAAGCTGTTAAGGATAAGTCAATCGGGGAGATCAACTGGAATGAAGATGAGGTCATAGAGTTGGAGGACCTAATGGCCCTGGTTATGAAATTTACCACTTCTTGGTTGAAGCATAAGGTTTGGGAGCTTGAGAGCTAGAAGGTACCTTGTACCTTCAATTTGATGGGAAACCTTAATCCCATGTCTACTTCAGAAGAATCCGAGGATGATGACCCCCAAGGGAAAACCAAAAAGAGCTCACCTTTCAAAATAAAGATTAGAGGCCCTAAGGAAAGTGAGCTAGAACAAAAAAGGAAGCCCAAAGGGAAGAAAAGAAGTTAGGCTTTGAAGATAGGCAAATCATCTGATGAAGAAGAGTTGAAAAAAGCAGAAGAAAAGGACGTTCCTCCACCACCAAAGAAGACAAGAACCACCAAGGTCTCAAAGAAGAAGGTTCAAGATGCCTCAAAAGATGAGCCTCCAATTGTTGATGTGGAGAGTTCAAGGGAAAGGACAAAGGTCTATATGAGGAGATCTAGGACTCCTCCTCATTAGGATATTGTGCAAAAGATGGACTCTTCCCCAAAATTACCAGCTGTGGAGCCATCTAAGGCTGCTTCTCCTCCACCGAGTGTGCCTTAGCAAGAGACTTTTGAGGAACATGAGACTAGCAGAGAAGCAGAGCCATTTAAGGAAGGGACACTCTTTGGTGAGATAGCTGAGCTTGAGGCCGAAGAGGTAGAGAAGCATCCTTCTCCTCTAGTGATGTATGAAGATTCTCCAGAAAATGGCAGAGGAAACGGATCGCTTGAGCAGGAGGAGGACATCCCTGTTAGAACCCCATCACCAGTGCAGGAAGAAGAGATCGAGGAAGGTGATCGAAGTGAGCAGCTCTCCCTGAAAAGAAAGAGGAGAAAATGTTGGAAGAACAGCAAGAAGAGGAAAAAATAGAGGAGATCCGGGTAGAACCTGTTGTCCCGAATTGGCTTGAAAAGGAGATTACATGGAAGAAACAGGTAGTTGTTGAGGATACTCCTTTGGATTGGGATGAGATGCCGTCCAAAATTGGCAAAGGAAAGAAAAAGAAGGCAGCTAAAGTGGTTTCAAAGATGGAGAGAGATGAACTAAACAACAAGGTCATTCACATTGCTACTCCTGCCGCAGACAAGACCAGAGAAGAGGTCACTGGTGAAGATTATAATGTAAAAACCATTAACCTTGGGCCAGCCTCCATGGAACAGGACATTGAGGAGTATGAAGGGTCTAGTGTTGTAATAATTGGCAGACTGAGGAAGGAGACCCAGACCATGCACGAGCTGAGAAAGGAGAATGAAAGAATGAGGAAATGCTTGGAGGAGGTGATGAAACCCTTGCAATCCCTTCACCCATCTTCTTCTGCAACTCCTAGTTTCTTGCCCAAGGAAACCATCTCCGAAATTGAAAAAATGAAGGCTTCTGCTCAAGCTGCAATAGATTGGTTGAAGGATGTGCAAATGAAAGGAGATAATGCAATCAAGGAGATCCTATCAGTTGGAAAAGATGCAGTTAGAGCTAAAGAACTGCTAGAATATGTCCTATCTCAGGATAAGGAAGACGTTGTTCTTCTATTACAAAAATCCAAGGTCATCATGGGATATGGTAAGGACCAATTGGCTATAGATGGGATCTTTCCCTCTTCTAGAATTAATGAACCTTGGGAATGGTTTGAGGCTCTGCAAATTCAGCAGAAGGCCATGAAGAAGATACAGAAGCGAAAGAAACAGATGGATGGTGACTTGACTGGGGTCTATGAGGGATGTATTGCATTTTTTGAGGTCATGACTGGAAGGAGAAAGATTGCTCCTAAATACCTAAGTCTGGAGCAACTCAGGGAATGGTGGCATGAGGTTTATGCCCCAGATTCTGAGAATGTTATAATTGGCCACTAGTTAGATGATGCAGCAACATACTTGGCAGTAATGGATAAATATCAAATACATAAGGTTGATTGGAATAAGGTTGTTGAGTAGTCAAAGGAGGAGATTGGCTCCATAGAATGTCATCTTAGGATATTGCCTTTGTCACCTGTCACCGAATTGGATGCAACATTTTTGAGGGTTCAGGGATCGTTGGACCAGAGCAAGGATAAGGGAGGCGACATTTAATGCTTATTTTGAGATTTGTGCTTCCCTATTATTATAGGGCATGTATTGAACTAGACTGCATTGGGGACTGTGCCTAGGCCGACCTTGATGATATATGGCATTTAATGTGTGCCTTATTTTGGAATTCCTAAGGCTGACTTGTTTTGGCTGTTTTGTTTTGTAAATGTTTGGCTGGGACGACATGTCTTAGGAATTTGATATAAAGAGCATTCTTGCCTCATTGTAAGACATTGGAAATTAGAGAAAAGGAGAAGAGCTAATAGAGTTAAGTTAGAGACAAGTAAGAGTTGGAGCATTTTGTGAATTTCTTGAAGCAAGTATTATAAATAGAACACTGGAATTGTTGCAGTATTTTGATGATCTAATACAATTGAAGACATTATGGTTTTCTTGGTGCAATCTCTTGTGTTAGTTAATCTCGCATGGTTCTTGTTCTATCTTTCAAATTGCTCAAAGATTTAGAGTTTAATGTTAAGAATTAGTTTTAGTTTGGTGAATGATGTTTATGATTTCATATTTAGAATGTTTGTAGCAACCTCTGGTCTATACTCCCAGTAACTATTTGATTGTAGTAGGCTGGTGAAGTCAACCTGGACCATACAGTTATTTGTGCTTAAGTTCGATTGTGGATGAATGTCTATGATTTGAAAATCTATACACCTTAGAAGATTGCACCGTTCTTGTGAGATTGCATTTTATTTCGATCAAGGATTGGTTACTTGAGATTGGTCCATTCTAGATATCTGTCATTTGCATTACTCATTCTAGGAGTAGTTTAGATTTTATCATATTCTTTCACCCTTACCTTTTGCTATTTCTTTATCATTTGGTTACATTTAGGATTGGAGATCATCATGTTGCAAAAATATGATAAATTGAAAGATACAGTTTGCTTGTAGTAAGGTCTCTTTGTGATTACCAGCATTTTCACATATCATCTGAGTTGTTTATGCATTGTCATGACCTGACACCTGAGAGACCTTGGGGTGATTTTTCAGTGATTTATTGTTGAAGATTACCTTTCAAGAGAGATAGAATATTGCATTCTGTCTGAGTTGTTGCTATGTAGAAAACACCATCAACATATTGGTGCTAGAAGGAGGGCTTGAATGAGCACACTGAATCATTTCTTGAACGCCATCTCTTCTTAAAGATATAGGAGAAATACTAGATCTACCATAGGAGAGGAAGATTTACAGGAATTACAGTTCCCCACTAGGTCAAGAAGGACTCGAGAGAGGGGAGAATCATCATCACCTATCCCTTCACCAACATCATCCATATCTTCACATCCTGAGGTTGAGGTTATACCCATCCCTAAGGCAGTTCCCATTCAATAGCCCCAACCTATCATTAACCAACCACAACCACCACCCCCGCTTTTACCAATGGCTTTCCTTGCTAATAACCCATCTCCCTTATTCTTTCAGGCCTACAATGTCATGCCCAAAAACCCTAAGCACTTTTGTTAAAAATTCCATGTTAATGACCCAAACAGAACTGCAAAAGAGCATATAAGGATCTTCCAAACCTATCTCAAAGATAGAGGAATTGTTCATGAGGATGTTGCCTGTAGGTTGTTTCCTTATTCACTAGGAGAAGAGGCCTTTTATTGGTACAATCACCTCCCATATGGCTCAATCCTTAACTGGAATGATCTTGAAGCTGCCTTTCTATAGAAGTTCAAAATACCTATTAGTGCCAATGAATTGTATCTACAATTCACTAGAGTCAAAAGAGAGGTCAACAAACCAATATCCAGTTTCAATAATAGGTTCCATCGTGCATACACCAGACTTCAAGATCCTTATGTTTTGGATAACAATACAGCCTTGGGAGTCTATTACGAAGCCTTGGATAGCCTTATAGTAACCTTTCTGAAGTGGAGACCCAACCCTCCAGCTAACCTAACTGATGCCTATACAGAAGCTGTTAAGCTTAGCACAGATCTGAGAAAACATGTGACTGGACCGTTGCCTTCGCTAGGACCAGTTGCACATCCCAATCAGGTTCAGGTAGTGAATCAGGCTCTTACCAGTCATACTCCAATCATGAATCTAGTACCTCAATTACCCTTGGTGCCACACCCTGGTCATCCCATGAGCCAGGTATCTCCTATGATGAATTTTCCCCAACAGCAGGTTAATCAGCCTATGTACCAGCCATAGCCAAATAGTTTCCCTGCTTATCTACAAAATTCTGAGGTATTGCATCTGTCTATGGGATCTACTACAATGCATATCCCTCCTCAGAGTAATCCAAACCAGACCCCTTATCGAGATCCAAATAGGGAGAGAATTGATGAAATTGATGAATAGATAAAGAAGTTGAATCTAGAGGTGACCTACCTAAGGAATCAAAATAGTCAACTGCAAGTAGCTCAAAAGAGTATATAGTCCAATCAGAATAGAGAGTTTCAACAAGGGCAGAATTTTGACAGAGGACAACATAATGAGAGAGGTTCCATAATGACAGGAGATATAATCAGGATAGGGGTTACAATAATGACATAAGCTACAATAATGATAGGAGAAAGAATTTTGATAGGGGCCAAGGTAGTGGATCTAGATTTGATAAGAAGCAATCCCAAGGGAAAAGCATAACTTGGAATACATGACCTAACAATGGAGGAGTTCCCACCCCATTGGATCAACCAGTTAATCAAGCGGTCAACCAATCTACAAATCAGTCGGTCAGTCAGGACAAGCCTCCCAGTGCTGTATACTTGGTTGAAGCAGCCTTATCAGGATGGTGTAGGCTTCATAAGACAAGTCAGCATTTGAAATTGGAATGTCCAGAATTCTAAACTGTAGCCTCCATTTTTTAGTATGAGGTGGAGAATAACGCAAATGGGTAGGATATTGTTCCCTCTAGCCCTTATGATTCTCCTGTGTTGGTTTTGAATCATGCTCCTTTCCCAGCAAGTAAGGAAAATGTACCAGAGGAGGAATCTGATTCTCAGGAGGGGAAAACAGATCAAATTTGTAATGGGGATGAAGTGGCTCAGCTATTCAATAAAGAAACAATGAATGATAATGACCCTCTTGATCAGGAAGAGGCTTATGTTGAAGAAGTACAGATGTTCTAGAGGCAAGGTCTGAAGGATATGCCTCATAGGTGCCCACAAGCTGGGGGACCTTTTACCACTTCCATTCCTCCTAACAACTTTAGTACTCCCCCAGATCCTAATGCTAGCAATAATCCATCCTACCCACACATCTCTAGACAATATCTTTTGAAGGAAAGACAGCCCCAGACTGACCCACAGAAGGAAAAGGTTGTTCAAGCTGGCAAGGACAAAGCGGAGGAACCTACCAAGGAAGATTCCACTGATATGAATGAGGAGAAAATGGCTTCATACGTTGCTGAGGAGTTCAAAAAACTGAAGGTAAATCTTTCAACATTTGAGTTATTAAGGTTCCCTCTCATTAGGAAGGCAGTTTTAGGAACTTATGATGCACCACTTGTGTCTTTGGATAAACCTTTTGGTGGGCATAATAGCAAGATTCCTAGTTCTCAGCCTGTGAAGACACAAAACCAGGCCCATAATTAGACTAACTTGTGCCTTGGAGATAAAGGAAAAGAAAAGGACAAGACTCAAGTGGCTCAGGTAGATACTCAGCCTACTCTGTTCCAAGGAAAGATAGAAACCTCACCATTTCTGATCTCTGTACACATATTCGGTAAGAATTTGCATAATTGTTTATTAGATTCAGGTGCTTCCACCAATGTAATGCCATTTGGAGTTTGTAGAGCTTTAGGAATTACACCTGCTGACTCTCAAAAGAAGGTGACTCAGTGGGATAGAACTGAGGTAAGTGTGGTGGGAGAATTAAATATGATTCATATGCAGATAGCCTCTGACCCAAGGATTCAATAGGTTATCAATATTTAGGTAGCTGATATTCCTGATGCGTATGGTTTAATTCTAGGAAGAGAGTTTACTAAGGCTTTGAATGGATATGTGTCTACTAATCATTCTCACATGTGGCTTCCCTGGAAAGGAGTGCCTAATCAGATCAGGATTGAGAGAGAGCCAAGAATGAAATACATGATCACAGAATACCAAAAAACTTCAACAGAAGTTCTGATATCAGAAGTTGGAATGAGAAATTACATGTTATCAACTTAGTGTGAAGAGTCAGACTCAGAGGAGATATTGATGCTACATACGATGCCTATTGATACTGAGATAGGGTCTAGTCATGTTGATGTTTTGACAAAATCAATTGAGGAAGAGGAAGAGTTTGAAGATAATCAGATCAGCCTATTAGACAGCTTTCATGAGTTCATCAAGCAGTGTGTTGAAAATAAAATGCACCTAAGTAGGAGGACAAGCTTTGAAGAATTACTCTTACCAAATTGGTGTAGAGTTCATAATGCTTCCCATTCATAGTTGGAGTGTTGTTTATGTCAAACAGCAGTAGAATAAGTGCAAAAATGCCTACATCCAACTTAGGCTGCTGAGACAGAAAAGCAAAATTCCCAGGAAGAGTGTAGAAACAAGAGACCTATACTGTCTGAGGAATCATACAACAATGACAAACTAAAGGGGGTAATGAAGAAGATTACAGCTCCTAAGTGTTGGACACTTAGGTTTGATGGATCTAAGTCCAAGCACGGAGTTGGGGCAGGGTTTGAACTGATCATTCCAAAAGGTAGGAATTTCTTTGCAGCCCATAGGCTTCAATTTCATTGTACAAATAACGTAGCAGAGTATGAAGCGTTAATTCATGGACTTCTTATGGCACTTAAGAAAAATGTTAAGATTCTGTAAGTCTTTGGTGATTCTGAGTTAGTAGTTAAACAAGTGAGGAGACAATATTCATGCCACGATAGAAGAATGACCAACTATAGGCATAGAGTGTGGGACCTCATTGAGGGATTTGTTGCCTTCAACATTCAGCTAATACCACGAAGAAAGAATCAAACAACTGATTCTCTGGCTCAGGCGGCAAGCACTCTGCAGCCTTTATCTTTGTCAGGATTGAAGAAGTTCATTGTGGAATTGACTTCTGTGCCATCGGTTTCAGATAATGTTACTAACTTCCAGGTGTTCAAAGATGACAAGCATATCCTAGATTTTATCACAAATACAGATTTTTTTGCTTCTCAAATCATTGATGAGACAGAGCTTCAGGAAGCAGAACTGGATTTGGAAGGAGTTATGAACCTAAAATCAAATACTATTACAAGGGGAATGGTACAGTTGGAGAGAATTTTTGATATGGATAAGATCAAGGATCAGGAACAAGAATCAAAGAAGGATTCTATCAATGAAAAATGTGATACAATATGGGAACTGAAGACAATGCCAAGAACATTTTTATTGGCAAAGTATGCACTCCAGAAGAAAGATAAGGAATAATTGCAGCATTGTGTAGTTTTCCTAATATAGTAGCCTAGAGTTATGAGGACCTCAAAATATATGATACATCAATAATAACTCATACTATACCCTTGAAGCTAGGTGCCAAGCCTTTTAGGCAAAGACAACGACCTATCAACACATTGTTGGAATCGCTTATACAGAAAGAAGTTCAGAAGTTACTATCTACCAGAATTATATTTCCTGTCAGACATTCAACATGGGTGGCAAACTTGGTTCCAGTGAGGAAAAAGAATGGAGAAATTAGACTCTTTGTTGATTTTAGGAATTTGAACAGATCTTCAGAAAAAGATAACTATCCAGTCCCTTCACTGGATGAAGTGCTTCAAGTGGTTAATGGATCTCAGATGATGTCCTTTTTGGATGGTTACTCAGGGTACAATCAAGTAATGGTTCAATATGATGATAGGCATAAGACTGCTTTTACAACTAAATGGGGTACCTTTGCCTATAGGAGGATGCCATTTGGACTCATTAATGTAGAGGCCACATTCCAAAGGGCTATGGATATTGCCTTTAAGGATATCATAGGAAAATGCATCATCATTTATATGGATGACCTGACTATTTTTTCGAAAGACAGAGGGGATCACATCTCATATCTGCGTAAAGTGTTTCAAAGGTGCAGAGAATTTGGCATATCCTTGAATCCTAAAAAATGTATTTTTGGAGTAACAGAGGGAAAGCTACTAGGACATGTGATATCAGAAAAGGGAATTGCTATTGATCTAGAAAGAGTGGAGGCTATCCTAAAGATTCAGCCACCTGCTAGCAAAAAGAAAATGAAATCTTTCTTTGGAAAGATCAATTTCGTCAGAAAGTTCATTACTAGATTTGCTGAAATTGTTAAGCCATTAAATGCAATGTTAAAGTAGGATGCTAAGGTTGAATGGACTACAGAAGTGAAGGAAGCCTTTGTAGAAATCAAAAGAGCCATTGCTGATGCTCTAGTATTGGTAAGTCCTAACTACAACAAGCCTTTTTACATCTATTCATTTGCTTCAGATCATTCATGCACATGAATGCTAACTCAAAAGTCAGATGAGGGAAATGAGCATCCCATTGCTTTTATGAGTGCCCCATTAAAAGATGTTGAGTTGAGATACCCAAGTGTAGAAAAGCAAGCATATGCTTTGGTCAGAGCAGTAAAAAAATTCAAACATTATATCCTCAGGAATAAGGTGTATGCAATTGTTCTGGATTCTACAGTCAAGTTGCTTCTGATGCAAAATGAGTTAGGAGAGCGTAGAGCTAAGTGGGTGACAATGCTACAAGAGTATGATATTGAGATCCAGCCCATGAAGTTGGTAAGAGGACAAGGACTTACTCAGACTATGGCAAAAATAGGTCTTGAATTGACTATTCAGAATTATAACATTGAGGAGGTTTCCCCAAATGGTTGGTATGCTGACATAGTTTATTATCTACTGAACCAATGATCTCTAGGTCATCTTAATGTTGTTCAGAGGAGAGCCTTATGATTGAAGAGTGACAGTTTCATGCTAAAGGGAGCTGTTCTGTACAAGAAAAATCATGAAGGTATTTATTTGAGGTGTCTTGGGAAACAGGAAGCTAAAAGGGTAATAAACGAATTCCACAAAAAGTATGGCACTGGTCATGGTTCTACAATTGCCACTGCAAATCAGATTTTGAGGGCAGGTTACTACTGGCCCACATTGTTCAAAGACATTCACCATCATGTCAGGACCTGTCATACGTGCTAGACTGCAGCAGCAAGAGAAAGGTATGTAGTGCTTCCGCTCCAACTGGTCACTGAGGTAAGACCTTTTGCTCAGTGGGGTATGGATTTCATAGGCTCCATCAACCCTCCATCTTCTACAGGACACAGGTAAATTCTCACTATTACTGATTATTTCACAAGATGGACTGAAGCTTTTGCTTGTAGGTAATGTACATCAGAGGTAGTGATTGATTTTTCAGAATCAGCTATTCTTAATCGTTTTGGATGCCCTATTGCTATTGTCTTTGATAATGGTCCTGCTTTCGCATCTTTGAAATTTTTAAATTAGGCTTTTGATCATGGCATTATTGTGAAGTTTGCTTCCAATTATTATCCTCAGGGTAATGGCTTGGCAGAGTCCTCTAATAAGAACTTATTGATTGTCATTCGTAAGCTATTAGACAGAAACCCAAAAGATTGGCACACCCAGCTTCAGTTTGCCCTTTGGGCAGATCGTACAAGGCTTAAGTCATCCATTGGAATATCTCCCTACCACTTAGTGTATGGTCTGGAACCAGTATTCCCCATTCAACTCAAGATCTCAACTTTACAGTTTATAAATGAGTTTTATGATGAAGGGGACAGAAGGGAGGCTAGGTTGACAAAACTATTGCACCTTGAGGAGAAACGAGACAATGCCCTTGAGAATTTTTCCAAACATCAAGGGGTAGTTAAGAGGTGGTTTGACAGGAGGGCTAAGGTCAAATCCTTCAAGATTTCTGACCTTGTCCTATACTGGGATAAACCCCATGATCAGAAAGGCAACCATGGGAAATTTGACAAACTCTGGCTTGGCCTATATCAGATTGCTAAAATACTTGGAGATAATGCCTTCCATCTGAAGACTCTCACAGGAGAAGATATCCCACTACCTATCAATGGGCAGTATTTGAAACATTATTTCTATTCCTGAGCTGTTTGTAGCTCTCTGCTCTGTATATAGTTAGTATAGGTTACTTTCTATTGTTTTGTTTGGTTAGAGTAGGTTCCCTTTTGGTTTTCCTATTTTGCTTTGGTTAGATTTGGTTTGCTTTGGTTTGTTTGTTTTGGTTTGCGTCGCTCTTGCTCTTGGTTCCTTTCTCTTTTGGGATTCCTGGTTGCAGTTATGTGACAGTGGTGACAAAGTTGGTCTGATGTTCTTGGTATTTCTTTTACAAACTCTAATCATCCTTCCAGGGCGTTATGGTATGAATTCCCTGCCCAATGTTACGTATCCTTGTGCTAAGGAAAAGGATTTTCTAGTCAGTTTGAGTAGGAATATATTAGGGTCTTACATTTAAATTAAAGATGCCTGAAGTTGCATAAGGTCCTTATGAAGTTTGAACAAGTGAAAAATCCTTTTTCTACTCTAGTGCCACTATGGTTCTCCTCCCTGAGTGTGAACTTCATTGTTCATAGGTTGAAGCGAAAGCAGTGAAAAGATAAGCAATATAAAAAAAAAGAGGGAAATATATATTGAAAATTAAAAGGTTTCAATTCAACTCATCAGGGGGATCTGGATATCTCTACCGGGGCTATAGATGCTTGTCTGGCAGTAGAGCTATGTTCAGGAGAATCACAGCGATAACCTCGTTGGGGCTATGGACGTCTGACTGGCAGCGAGGCTCTATCTAGGTTACTGTTAGAGTATGAATCTTTATGTAGCTTGTTCATACTAAGTTTGGTCCTTGTTGTAGCTAAGGGAGGATAATAAATGCATATGCACACACTTTGACCTTGGTATAGGAAAGTTTGAATGACTAGGGGCTTCTTTGTTTTAACATAGGTGGTGGCAGGATTGGTGAGTTGGAACCATGAGTTCTGGGTTCTTGATTCTAGTTTGTCATCGAAATGCTCAGGAGCATTTCCCCAGCGGAGTCGCCATTTGTTGTGCAGTTTTTCACACACGCCCCACTTGGAGTAGGGACCCTCTTTCCTGGTGTCTTTTGACCTTTGGTTTTATTGGATTTTCCTTTCGGAGGTCTTGACATGGTGGTCTTGTTGGCTTTGATCTTGTCTTGAGGCTTGAATTGGCTAAAATTGAGTTTTAGGCAAAATCTGGGTTTTTACCTGAATCCGGGATTTTCCAGCTCCGACAGATTTTTCTAGGCTCTGGTTCATTGTCTGTCCACTACAGAATTTTCTGAATCCAGCTTTCTGCCTAACTCTGAGATTTTCTAATTCTGGCAGATTTTCTTGGATTATGCTAAAATCCTAAACTTTGTTAAAATCCCAGTTTTTGCTATTTCTGCGGGATTCGTGTTCATCCGAATTTTCTGCGTATCTGGGGATTTTCCAGAATTCTGTCCTAGGCTCAGGTTTCTAAATTTTTTAGACACATCTTGTCGCTCATTAATGACTGAGGTACCTTTGCTTAGATGCACATATGGGTGGATTTAAAACATTTTGAGCATCATTTCGACTTCACTATTTACTTGTTTGCTGCTTTGGCATCTGAGTGCATACTTCCTCAAGCTTTGATTATTGATTTTGGGCCACTTGTGTGTGGATTATTTGGAGTGCTAATTAAAGGTTTTCATTGCTTGGGGATGTTTGCTTTGTGGTTGCTTCTTCGAGTTTGATTTTCGTCTGAGATATTCCATGGTAAGTTGCCGATGGCCCCTCCATTTGTTTGCGTGATGATTGGTTTTTCTGTGCTGAATGATGATCATTTCGGGTCAGCTTATCCTTGGGCACAATTTTGTTTTATCAAGTTAGGGTTTGACTCATATCTTCATGAAACCTCATCACCCATGCCATATGAGCTAATATTTATCCATTAGATGATGGGTGTATCCGTTTGGGAGATGTTCTGGGTCAGATTGTTTGCCCTCTTAGTGCATAGTTTTCCATATGCTGGTTAGGGTTTTCGATACTTGGCCCAAATCTTGTTAGGGTCAATGAAATTGTGGTGATTTATATATCCTCCTTCAAGGATTAAACTGGCCCCTCCCTTGGGAAGCCTTGGAGTGCTTTAGATCAATTTTCATAGATGGTACTTCAAACCTTGATCTTACCCTGGTTTTCATGGCGGGAGGTTGTTCATCGAAATAAGGGCATCGCTATTTTTCCATGAGGACTCGTCATTTGAGGGCTTTGAGAATTTGAAATCATTTGTATCCTACATTTTGTTGGTTGGCATCGACATTGAAATCATTAGAACCCAAGTGAGGAATCTTACACAATCGTTCAGTCGCTGGTACGCTTGTTGTCTTTTATCGGGTTTCTGAGGTGTCCGTGGAATTCCCACGCACCCGGATTTTCCTGATTTTGGCCAATTCTATGGAGTGTAGCGATTTCCAGAGTTCTTCAAGCTATCCGCGAAATTCATCCCATCCAGATTTTTCTGGTTTTCCTGTCTGATTTTATTTCTTTGATTTTCCCAAGATAGGATTCATGAAGTGAAGGTGAAATGCTAATTTCTTGTGGCCAATCAATGAATTTCATGATTATCAAATGATCCTTTGTCTGTACTAATGATTTATTTGGCCGGTGATGTCTTGGCAACAGGAATCTGTCTGGGTCGGATTTCTCTGAAATTCTGCCCCGACTGGATTTTCCCGGTTTACGGTGTTTTCCCGGACTACTTTATTTTTTTGGATTTTGAAAGATTGGCATTTGTGATAGTTTCTAATTGCTTTATATGATTTATGCTAATCTTTTGGATTGGAATATGCATGATAATGGATACTTATGATGATATTTTGTGAGTGCAAGCTGAATCAAGCAAGGCTGCAACAGGAAAGTCTAAGGGTGAGACAAAGGGGTCATCCATTTTAGAAGCATAAAGGCTAAGATTGGACACCAAGAGCCAGTTACTAGAGAGAAAAATATCCTTTGTGTGGTCTGAAGTGTCTGACACCAATGTGGGGGCATGGAGATACAAGGAGTTCAAGCAGAGGATGGTGTAGAAAGACCTGTCAGTCTTGAGACAGGGGATGATGAAGTCTAGATTGGTGCATGTGGTAGGGTTTCCTCCTGCAATGCAGTGTTATGAGTTGATTTTAGAGTGTGCTCGATAGTATGATTTTGATACACAAAGGGTTGTCAATACTGAAGGGAGAGTCTTAGCTAATTTTACTCCTGTCTCTATTGCCCAAGCCTTTGACATGCTGGATCTACCTTCTGTGTGTGCTCTAAACATAGACATGGCCAGGACATATTATGAGAATGAGCCAACCAAGGCTCAACAGATGATCAATGCTTGGTTGGAAAAACTGAAATCACATCACTCTAAACTGCCCAAGCAATTGCATAGGATCAAATTCAGATTAGATATCTATGATGCAATAACATTTCTGAGCAGGGTAAGAAGTTTGAAGACCACTGGAGCGTTAGAGAGTTGGATGGTCCATGTGATCACCAAAATTGAACAAGGGACCAACTACCATTGGGTGGGGTTGATTAGTTCTGAAATTGATAAACAACTGAGGAACGTCCTGGAAACAAAAAGGTTCACCATGTCCTCTTATGTGATGTATGTGTTAGCCACATTCTACCCATACAAGGGTTTGAATCCACGAGGGACGTTCGGATTGGACATAGTCTATGAAGTATACCCGGAATTGCACCTAGGACACAAAGACTATAGAAGGGCTAATGATTATTCACAATGCATATCACTAGGATGCTTCAAAATGCCGAGCATGTGAGATTATCAAATGGAGCAAAAGGGTTGATAAAGAATTATGGGGCTTGGTTCATCTAGTTTCCCACCTTCACCTACATTAGAATTGATAAATGCCCGGCCGCTCCATATAGGTTACCTCAGTATCCTACTGATCACATTGTGCTACTGGAAATTGTTAGACAAATATGTGAATTTGATTGCATAGTAAAAAAGGAGAAGCATAAAATAGGCTTTGGTGGGGATTTCCCTCTGGGAATTAGCATGGCAGAAGTATGTCCTTCCATCCAATTAGCACACACCATAGGGGATGAATTGGAAGCATATGGTTTCTCCTTCCACTCCAAGAGAAAAAACTTTGATATCACTGGGGAAGCACAGAAGAAGGCTACCAAGGAGTACCATCATAAAGATGACCTAGAAGACTATTGGGCCAACATTAGGGATGATCTTGAACCAAGAAAGAAGAGGTATTCTAGGCTCCTTATTGATGTGATCAGACAGTACAATGTTAAGTTGATCCCCGACCAACTGCAGGATGATGGAAACCTGGTACAAGACCATTCATATGAAGCTGTTAAGGAAAAGTCAATTGGGGAGATCAACTGGAATGAAGATGAGGTCACAGAGTTGGAGGACCTAATGGCCCCGGTTATGAAATTTACCACTTCTTGGTTGAAGCATAAGGTTTGGGAGCTTGAGAGTTAGAAGGTACCTTGTACCTTCAATTTGATGGGAAACCTTAATCCCATGTCTACTTCAGAAGAATCCAGGGATGATGACCCCAAAGGGAAAACCAAAAAGAGCTCACCTTTCAAAATAAAGATCAGAGGCCCTAAGGAAAGTGAGCTAGAACCAAAAAGGAAGCCCAAAGGGAAGAAAAGAAGTCGATATTTGAAGATAGGCAAATCATCTGATGAAGAAGAGTTGGAAAAAGTAGAAGAAAAGGATATTCCTCCACCACCAAAGAAGAGAAGAACCACCAGGGTCTCAAAGAAGAAGGTTCAAGATGCCTCAAAAGATGAGCCTCCAATTGTTGATGTGGAGAGTTCTGGGGGAAAAACAAAGGTCTATATGAGGAGATCCAAGACTCCTTCTCCTAAGGATACTGTGCAAAAGATGGACTCTTCCCCAAAATTACCAGTTGTGGAGCCATCTAAGGCTGCTTCTCCTCCACCAAGTTTGCCTAAGCAAGAGACTTTTGAGGAACATGAGACTAGCGGAGAAGCAGATCCATTTAAGGAAGGGACACTCTTTGGTGAGGCAGCTGAGCTTGAGGCCGAAGAGGTAGAAAAGCATCCTTCTCCTCTAGTGATGTATGAAGATTCTCCAGAAAATGGCAGAGGAAACGGATCACCTGAGCAGGAGGAGGCATCCCTGTTAGAACCCCATCACCAGTGTAGGAAGAAGAGATCGAGGAAGGTGATCGAAGTGAGCAGCTCCCTGAAAAGAAAGAGGAGAAAATGTCAGAAGAATAGCAACAAGAGGAAAAAAAGAGGAGATTCGGGTAGAATCTGCTGTCCCGGATTGGCTTGAAAAGGAGATTACAAGGAAGAAATATTTAGTTGTTGAGGATGCTCCTTTGGATTGGGATGAGATGCTGTCCAAAATTAGCAAAGGAAAGAAAAAGAAGGCAGCTAAAGTGGTTTCAAAGATGGAGAGAGATGAACTAAACAACAGGGTCATTCACATTGCTACTCCTACCATAGACAAGAACAGAGAAGAGGTCACTAGTGAAGATTATAATGTACAAACCATTAACCTTGGGCTAGCCTCCATGGAACAGGACATTGACGAGTATGAAGGGTCTAGTGCTGTAATAATTGGCAGACTAAGGAAGGAGACCCAGACCAAGCACGAGTTGAGAAAGGAGAATGAAAGACTGAGGAAATGCTTGGAGGAGGTGATGAAACCCTTGATATCCCTTCACCCATCTTCTTCTGTCACTCCTAGTTTCTTTCCCAAGGAAACCATCTCCGAAATTGAAAAAATGAAGGCTTCTACTCAAGCTGCAATAGATTGGCTGAAGGATGTGCAAATGAAAGGAGATAATGCAATCAAGGAGATCCTGTCAGTTGGGAAAGATGCAGTCAGAGCTAAAGAACTGCTAGAATACGTGCTATCTCAGGATAAGGAAGACATTGATCTTCTATTGCAAAAATCGAAGGTCATCATGGGATATGGTAAGGACCAATTGGCTGTGGATGGGATCCTTCCCTCTTCTAGAATTAATGAACCTTGGGAATGGTTTGAGGCTCCGCAAATTCGGTAGAAGGCCATGAAGAAGATACAGAAGCAAAAGAAATAGATGGATGGTGACTTGACTGGGGTCTATGAGGGATGGATTGCATTTTTTGAGGTCATGACTGGAAGGAGAAAGATTACTCCTAAATACCTAAGTCTGGAGCAACTCAGGGAATGGTGGCATGAGGTTTATGCCCCAGATTCTAAGAATGTTATAACTGGCCAGCAGTTAGATGATGCAGCAACATACTTGGTAGTAATGGATAAATATCAAGTACATAAGGTTGATTGGAATAAGACTGTTGAGCAGTCAAAGGAGGAGATTGGCTCCATAGAATGTCAGCTTAGGATATTGCCTTTGCCACCTGTCACTGAATTGGATGGAACATTTTTGAGGGTTCAAGGATCGTTGGCCCAGACCAAGGATAAGGGAGGTGACAGTTAATGCCTATTTTTAGATTTGTGCTTCCCTATTATTATAGGGCATGTATTGAACCATACTACATTGGGGACTGTGCCTAGGCCGACCTTGATGATATATGGCATTTAATGTGTGCCTTATTTTGGAATTCCTAAGGCCGACTTGTTTTGGTTGTTTTGTTTTGTAAATGTTTGGTTGGGACGAAATGTCTTAGGAATTTGATATAAAGGGCATTCTTACCTCATTGTAAGACATTAGAAATTAAGGAAAAGGAGAAGAGCTAATAGAGTTAAGTTATAGACAAGTAAGAGTTAGAGCATTTTGTGAATTTCTTGAAGCAAGTATTGTAAACAGAACACTGGAATTGTTGCAATATTTTGATGATCTAATACAATTGAAGACATTATGGTTTTCCTGGTGCAACCTCTTGTGTTAGTTAATCTCACATGGTTCTTGTTGTTCTATCTTTCAAATTGCTCAAAGATTTAGAGTTTAATGTTAAGAATTAGTTTTAGTTTGGTGAATGATGTTTATGATTTCATATTTGGAATGTTTGTAGCAACCTTTGGTCTATACTCCCAGTAACTATCTAATTTTAGTAGGCTGGTGAAGTCAACCTAGACCATACATTTATTTGTGCTTAATTTCAATTGTGGATGAATGTCTATGATTTGAAAATCTATACACCTTAGAAGATTGCACCGTTCTTGTGAGATTGCATTGTGGGTCGATCAAGGGTTGGTTACTTGAGATTGGTCCATTCCAGATATCTGTCATTTGCATTGCTCATTCTAGGAGTAGTTTAGATTTTATCATATTCTTTCACCCTTACCTTTTGCTATTTCTTTATCATTTGGTTACATTTAGGATTGGAGATCATCATGTTGCAAAAATATGATAAATTGAAAGATACAGTTTGCTTGTAGTAAGGTCCCTTTGTGATTACCAGCATTTTCACATATCATCTGAGTTGTTTATGCATTGTCATGACCTGACACTCGAGAGACCTTGGGGTGATTTTCAGTGATTTATTGTTGAAAATTACCTTTCAAGAGAGATAGAATATTGCATTCTGTCTGAGTTGTTGCTATGCAGAAAATACCATCAACAATAGGTAGGGGAAGGATCATAAAGAGGATTTTCATAGATATTAAAGGTTAGCTTATCTAACACCAACATATCCTCAACATCATCACAAGTGGAAAATATGTTGGGAGATGAATGTAGGTAGGTTTCAGTGGTCTCCTTTCATCTTATGTTGTCATCATGGTTACTTATTGTTATGTATTCTTGTTTAGTAATGTCTTTCCTAGTAGAAGAGGTAAGACGAGAGAAACAACTCGGGTTCTCAAAACTCTCATCAATTGGTTCTTCTAATGCTACAATATCTTCTTCACAAGTAGGAGAGATATTAGGAGAAGAAGAAATGTGATTGTTATGATTGCCCA
Organism: Sequoia sempervirens; assembly: GCA_007258455.2. Taxonomy (NCBI): domain Eukaryota; kingdom Viridiplantae; phylum Streptophyta; class Pinopsida; order Cupressales; family Cupressaceae; genus Sequoia; species Sequoia sempervirens. The sequence goes on along the minus strand of VDFB02322083.1, from coordinate 30,084,398 downwards.
AGGTTTCTTTCACTAGTCTAACCTGACTCTTAGAAGGGATACTAGGAGAGGGATCAATGAAAAACAAAAAGAGAGGGGAGATGACCTCATATTCATATGCACTTAACAAAGTTTTCTTGCAACATTCAACATGATTCAACAATAGAACATGAAGTATGATAACTATAGATTTTTGCAATGAAAGCATGATGCAATGATTGTTCTAGAAGAGTGAAATGCAACAATCCTAAAGCAAACATGCAAAAGAGTAATACAATTTTTCAAATTTTGAAGATGACAATTGACTGATAATACTATGTAACAATGTGAAAATGCAAATTTGAAATTAAGAAATGCATGAAATGGACCAAATTAAGCTAGATTTAATGAAGTGCCTATAAGAGAAACCCCATCAACTGAAATAGAGAGTAAATGACAACAAATAGAAGTGTAAAAGTAAGTTTTTTAATGCTATACAAGGTTGTTTCTCATTTGTTCTAGGTTTGATTCGCCCAAGGTGGTGAATGAGTCTCAGTAGGGATTTCTTTTCAAAAATTTCAAAAAATTTCAATGGATTTTTATGCTTTTTATGTTGTACGATGTGTAAAATAAGTGAAAATGCAATTTTCATATAATTTTCAATGATTTTAGATGCAAAATGCAACCTATATGCACTTTCACTAATGCAAAAATTTGGAAACCCTAGATGCTAATTAATTAATGTAAACCCAAATCCAAAGTTAATGCGAGCTAATTATAGGATGATGATGGAATCCGAATTAGAAAAGAAGGTATTATAAATGTAGGTTCACCAAAATGTGGTCAATGGAAATGGATTCCCCCCACCTTTGAGGCATAAACACAAGGATAAGGTTCCAATTTCACACTTGCTACACTCAAGGACACCTTAGAGATCTCAATCCAATGAGGAGTGGAGAGAGATCTAGCGATAAAGTATCCTAGGATATGATTTTAGATTACAAGAGGGGTTCACCACCAAGTTTAAACTCAAAAAAGATAATGAACTGGAAAACATAGTGTGATATACAAAATGGCCTAGAAATGCAAATGAAACAAAACATAAAGCTGCAAAACTAAAGGTGTGTACCTAGAATCTAGAGATATATGGAATGGAGCTTTGAAATGCTAAAATTGTTGCTTTTTAGGCCTGGTTAGACTCATTCGCCATTTTGGATGAATCGGTCCAATTCTTGGATTTTTGCACAAAAGTGGGTTTCAGGAAAATGGGTATCAAATATGTAAAAAAAATCTGAAAAACACCCACAGTGGGACACATTCACCACTTGTGGTGAATGAGTCTAGTTTTTCTTTTTCTAGAAATTCAAAGTTCTAATCTACACCTCTTAGTCTACTCTTTTTGCTTCTCTAGGTTCTCAGATCTGAAACTCTAATTTCAGGGCTATAGATGACCTTTTAGTGAAGATTTTGACCTTGCAAATGGGGAGACAACTTGTAACCTAATCTTCAATGATGTTCAAGTCTTCAAATCACCTAAATTTGTAATTACATAAAGAAAGAGAGAAAAAGTGTTGATTGTTAGGGAATGGGAGCTTGCCTTGGTCAAACCCCTTTTAGGTAATTAAACAAAATGATGAAATAAGATTATGAAGCATGAACATGAAGTAATGCAATTGGAACCTTTGCATGATGATGGATCTTAAATTGCTACAACAATTGATGAAGAGTTTTCCCTTGAATTCCTTAGAAATGATCTTGAAAGCTATCTTGATGATCCTGTGAAGACTTGAAATGCTTAACTCTTGAATACTTGACTTGATGGCATGAAGGTATGATGTTTCTTCGATGAAATGAGAATTTTAAAGCTTTCTTCTATGGGAAATCCACTCAAATGACCTTTAATTTGATCCTCAAGGTTGACATAGGAGAAATTTGAACTTAAAACCCACTTTTCCTACTTGAAGCCTTAAAAATAGGCCAAATGGGACTCATTTTCCCAAGTCCCACCTAGATGGGACTCATTCACCCAAGGTGGTGAATGGGTCCCACAGGGGCTAATTTTCATGCTAGTGTCAAGGAGTGAATAATTTAAGTTTTTATGTTGATTTTGTCAAGTTTTTTTATCAAAATATGCCTTGGAATGCACAATATGGGGTCATGGGGGCCTATTAATGATGATATAAAGGTCATAAATGTAAGAGGGCCCAAAATATAATGTGAAAGTGTGAATAAACACACTTTACAACACTAAATTAAGGAAAAATTAGGCCCATTTAGCTTAGAAGATCCCTATATCCCATGCAAATGTGTAAAACACATTACAACACTAGATTAGGTCCACTTGAATTACAAGCCTACCAAATTTAATGTGAATATACAAATAAATACATTTAATGACATTAAATTAGGACAAAGTTAGGTTAATTTAGTTTAAAAAGGGCCAAAGACCTAATGTTTGTGTGTAACACATCACAACACTAGATCAGGGCAGCATTAGGTCCAATTTATCATCAATTATTCCCAAATCAAGCAAGGGAAAATGTGTACTTTTTCGGTGACTCCAATTTTTATCTATTTCTTTAAGTTATAAAATAAAATATAATTATTAACTTTAGTTAGTGTCCTTTTGTATCCACCAAGTCTAAGAACCATGAGAGTATAATGTTCCTTCTCATAATTTTTTATTGAAAACAATATAGGTTGACAATATAAAGAACACTCTTCACCCAATTATATCCAAATTAAGAGAATTAATCATACTAAAATAACACTAATAATAGGCTAGACAATAACTTGGAGTGAGGACCTAGACCAATTGAAGATGGAGTGGGACTTGATCAATAGCCCTAAAATCTAGTTAGGGTTTAATGTTTGGACTTTTGTGATCTGTGTGCCTATAGTTTTGGCCTATGTGCCTTGATCTAGTTTGAATTAGGTGTTTTTGTTGTTATGGTTTGGTTCTAGTTTTCCTTTTTTTTGTGATGTGGGGCATGGTGGCCTACTACTATTTTTATTGATGGGTCTATTTGTCTATTCTCTGATGGTGGTTTAGTGTTGTTGAACAATGGGCTATGATTCCTATTTTCTATTAACTCTTGTTTGGGATAAGGGGACCTTTCCCCTACTTTTTAAGTAAAAAACAAGCTAGACAATAACATACATTTGCACATAATGAATCAAACTTTGGAAAAAATGTATATTGATTAAGATATATTTTCCATTTTCCATAGAAAATAGGACTATTATGAAAGTCATTACAATAAAAAAACAATAAAAAAAAATTCTATAACAAATAATGCTCAAGTGAACAATTAAACTTCCTTACAACTAATTGAAACTCTAATGCCCTCCCTAAGTGAGAATACCCTCAATAACCAAAGATTTTTCTCCCTTTGATTCCAACAATCAATGAGATTTCATCCATTGATCATAGTCTCCTATGGGATTTCATCTTCAATAGGTCCTTAGAATGTGCCAAGAAAAAAACATGTTCCTTAACCTTTGAAAAGTACTAAACACAAGTTAACCAATAACTCTAATTCCCAAACTCTAACATCTACTTGAGTGAGAAATATTTTATTTGGTATTTAAAAAAGGTACATGATAAGTCCTTCCTTCACAAGATTTATTATTCTCAAGAAATTTAAATTAGAATGCTTGAGAATATTTGGTAATTTCCATTTTTTTTAATTGTTAGGATTTTCCATTTTATTAGATAATTTATGGCTCTATGGTTCCTAAAGTTTTGTAAAACATGGGTGTTTATCATGTCTTCTAGGATCTAAATTCACTTACCCTCATTTTCTAACAGTGACAACTTCTTTGAGGGCATAATGTGGTAACAAAGAAATTTCTTCAAACAAGATTCACAAAAAAACATTATGATTCTTTTCTATGGAAGTTACAACTCATAGGCCAATTCACTGATCCACTCCATAATTTTTTATGATCAATAGTGAAACTGATATTTTTGTAACTGGGGCTCTCTTACATTTCTAGGGTTTTGGACTTAAAAGGAGGGAGATACAAAAATCTTAACGCTTCACTCAAGAACAAATCCTTGAGATTTCAATGCAAAGGAGATTGAAATTTTTCAAAGAGGATTGTCCTAAAGGCTTAAAATTGATAAAGGGGTTCACCACCATGTGTAAACTTGGAAAATGCAAAATGTTTGAAAACACACTATGATATGCAAAAGGACCTATAAATGCAAATGGATTGTAACAAAAAACTATGAGATTTAAAGTATGCACCTGTAAATTGGAGGAAGATGGAATTGAGCTCTAGAATCTTAAAATTCCTTTTTTTTAGGTCAACTGGGACTCATAGGCCAAGCTAGGCAGCTCAGTCCTACTTCAGGTGAACAATGTCAGAACAAGTTTCAGACAAATGGGTACTCATATGATCTGCAAAAATATATGTCAGAATCCTATAGTGTGACTCATTTGCCACTAATGGTGAATCAGCCCACTTCTAGATTTCTAGAAATTCAGAAGTAGAATCTGTAGTTGTCAGTCTGCTCTTATGCTCCTAATTCAGATTTGGGTCTAAAACTATCAAATTCAAACTGTATGTGTTCTCCAAGCTTCTCTTAGGACTTTGACAACTTTAAATGGCTTTGAAAAATTGATGGAAACTTTTCCAATATTTCTCTTTGAAAAATTTGCAACCTAAACCTGCAAATCACATGCAAAGAGAGGGAAAAATTGTTGTGGGGTTAGTGAATAGGGGTTTTCCTTGGTCAAACCTCATGTTGGTACTTAAACCCTTGAAATTAAATGAAATATGGAAACATAATGATGAATGAACAAAAGGAAATGCTACAATTAACAAAACCCTTGAAGTAGAATCCTACAAATATGCAAGTAATGGATTCAATAGATGTAGACTTGAAGATGCTTGAAATGCTTAGAGTACTTGATATATTGATTAGGGGTGAAATGAGTAGAAAAACCTTACATTTATACTTAATTATTTAATAATTCCCAAAAATACATCATCACAGGATGACCTTAGATCTTAGAAAATAAAAGCCCACCAAAAATATGAATTAACTTTGAATTTTGAGCCAAAGGGGACTCATTCAACACTTTGGGTGAACGGGTCCCACCTAAGGGGACTCATTCACCCATAATGGAAAATGGGTCCCACCTTAGGCATTTAAAGTGGGTTTTTGGATTTAAATGTTTTAAATGATGTTTATCAGGTTTATTCTCAAAAATACTCATAAGGCCTATAGATGCAAAATGGGGTCAATTAAAGCATAAGATATCCCAATTATTAATTGCAAGCCTAGAAAAATGTGAAATTTTTTTACAACACTTTTCAACACTTTGAAATAAGGCTTTGTAAATCATAAAAAGAGGTTATTTAGGTGAAATACATTAATAAGACCCCAAAAAAGTGTGAAAGTGTGTTACAACACTTCACAACACTTTTGTAACATTCCATTAAAATCCTTATTAGTTCACAAGGGCCCAAGACCTAATGTGAATGTGTTAAGCACATTACAACACTAAATCAAAGCACAACTAAGCCAAAATCCACAAGAAGGACCCAAATGAGCTTAATAATTTCTATTGATCCATTTTTCTATGCTACATTAAGCCCCCACTTTAGTGAGAGGAGGAATTTGCTTCAAATTCACATTAAAGGAGACAAACACACAGACCAAGAGGGATCTAGATGTATCCATGTTGGAAAGGTGAGACAACAATAATCAAGAGGGTTGATCAAGCCCCCAGGATCAAGATCTCATAGCAAACCAAACATAAGCACAAAGGAACACACATAACAAGGCCAATCATACACTACCAAAGATGAAAAAGGAGAAAAGAAAAGAAAAGAAAGAAAAAAGAGAATTAGATCAAGCTTTGATCATTTTTCCATCCTGATGTGGATCAGATCTAGGCTGTTTGTTAGGAAAACACATACTCACTATGAGGCAATAGAACTCATGGCTACTTGCCATGTGAGAAGTTCTAAAAGGGTGAGAAACATACACTCATGGTTGGTATGCACTTACACACACATAGGTGGCTATGGGGAAATTCATTCTTGGGATTAGGCTTCCCACTCAACCATACCAAAGTTATATCTCTTGATAACTTTAATAAGGAACCACAAAATAAAATTACTTTTTGAGCTTCATGAGACAAGAAAAACTTCATATGGTTGGAGCTCATGAAAAAATGCGATCTGGCTCCATAGGCATGCAAGCTGTATTATGCAAGGTGGCCATATAAATGAAAAATGCAACATGCAAAGAATTCTCAAAGGAGTCTTATTTAGTTCATGCGAGGTATTTAACAAGTAGGGAAAATTGTTCCTAATGTCTCCTAAAGAGGACCAATCAAATAATAGAAAATTCACAACTTAGGGGATGAAGTGCATCACATAAGCCACCAAGAGGGATGCAATATGATAAGATAGGTCATGCTCATGAAGGACACTATGCCCAATGTCATCCACAAAGTGACAAATGCATCATATGAAGTAAGAAGGCTACACTAAGAACCATGAGAAAGGAAAAATGCAAAAGAATAATGCCAATGTATGCCCCCACTTTAACGGAATTGCTACACCATACTGTGAGCAATTACTTTAAAGTAGCAAATGAAAAATACAAAAAAAGAATACATGAGAGCCAACTTGGAAATCCCTATGCCAAGTCATATGTTTTGTGTAAGGTTGCATCATGTGAGAGAAAAAGGAAAAAAGAAAGAGGGGTTGCCCCCTAAACACCAAACTCATAAGGGATATATGGATTTGGGATCAATAATGTTCATTGCTACAATGTTTGGTAAGGAGCTCAGAACTATCATCATCCCCTAAATATATAGAACTGGAAGAATGAAGAAAAAACTTGTGGGTCAACATGGAAGAGACATATGGTGACTTGATGCTTTGCATCATCCCCAGAAGGAAAACACAAGAGAAATGAAAAAAAGAGAAGGAAAAAGGAAAATATTTTGGGTCAACATGAAGGAGACATGAATGTCTCAATGCCTTGTGTCATCCCCAAAAGGAAAACAAAAGAAAAGGAAAAGGAAAAGAAAAAGAAAGCCTTTTGGGTCAACATGAAGGAGACATGGATTTATTAATGCCTTGCATCATCCCCAAAAGGAGAAGGAAAAGAAGTGAAAGTGTTGCACAACATAGAAAAGAATGAAGGTAAAAATAAAGGAATGTCACAAAGAGAGAGAATATCAACAAAATATCATGGGGGATCACATTACGCACATGCAATCACACAAAAGAAAAGAAAGAAGAATTTAAAGAAAATGCAAAAGACAAGTAAGGAAAATGTGAGTTAACTGTCGAGCATGTCATTTGCCTCCCAATTATGTTCATTATATTTCAAAGGTGAATGACTAGCTAAAGGAACAATAGCAAGTGCCAAACTAGGAGAAGTACCAAGTTCAACACTTTGTATAGTATATTTCTCGTTTAAGCTCATAGAAGAGGAAAACAATGTGTTCAATTCATTATGCACCTCTTCATCAATTTTAGTGATATTGTCATCATCATCCAAATTAATCATAATAGGAGGATGAATGATAGTTTCTATTGAAGAGTTCATCTTTTGTTGTGATTCTTGTATTTGGTCATTTTATTTTGGTTGGGGAGGAGGGTCATCATGCATTGCTATAATCAAGTTTAGATTTTTATTTTCATTTTTTTAACTCTTCATGTTACTTGTGAGCAAGGGCATGAAATCTATGCCTATGCTCTCTAGTACCTCTATTTATTTTGGTTTTGTTTTCAAGTTGTGTTCATGTAGGAGAGAGATACACAAATCTTAACACTTCACTCACGAACAAACCATTGATATTTCAATGCAAAGGAGATTGAAATATGTCAAAGAGGATTATCCTAAAGGCTAAAAACTGATAAAGGGGTTCACCACCAAGTGTAAACTTGGAAAATACAAAATGATTGAAAACACACTATGATATGCAAAAAGACCTAGAAATGCAAATAGATTGTAACATAAAACTATGAGATTTAAAGTGTGCACCTAGAAACTGGAGGAAGATGGAATGGAGCTCTAGAATCCTAAAATTCCTACTTTTTAGGCCAATTGGAACTCATACACCAATTTGGGCAACTTAGTCAAGAGGACTACTTCAGGTGAACAATATCGGAACATGTTTCAAACAAATGGGTACTCAAATATGATAAAATATTTGTGAGACTCCTACATTGGGACTCATTCACCACTAATGGAAAATCAGTCCACTTCTGGATTTTTTGAAATTCAAAAGTGGAAGCTGTAGTTCTAGGTCTACTCTTCTACTCTAATTCAGATCTAGGTCTAAAACTATCAAATTCAACCTGTAGGTGTTCTCCAAGCTTGTCTTGAGACTTTGACAACTTCATGTAAACTTTTCCAATCCTGCTCTTTGACAAATTTGGAACCTAAACCTATAAATCACATGTATAGAGGGAAAAATTGTTTTGGGATTATTGAATAGGGGCTTGCCTTGGTCAAACCATGTGTTGGTAATTAAACCCTTGAAATGAGCTGAAATATGGAAAGAAAATGATGAATGAACAAAAGGAAATGCTAAAACTCACCAAACCCTTGAAGTAGAATGCTACAAACATGCAAGTAATGGCTTCAATAGATGTAGACTTGAAGATGCTTGAAATTATTAAAATTCTTGATAGATTGATTGGGGGTGAATTGAGTAAAAAAACCTTATATTTATACTTTATTATGCAATAATTCCTAAAAATATATCATCACAGGCCAACCTTAGATCTTTGAAAATAAAAACCCACCAAAAATTTGAATTAACTTTGAATTTTGAGCCAAATGGGACTCATTCACCACTCTAGGTGAATGGGTCCCACCTAAGAGGACTCATTCACCCATAATGGCGAATGGGTCCCACCTAAGGGGACTCATTCACCCATAATGGCAAATGGGTCCCACCTTAGGAATTTAAAGTGTCTTTTGATATTTAAATTATGCTTTAAGTGATGTTTATTGGGTTTATTCTAAAAAATACTCACAAGGCCTGTAGATGTAAAACGGGGTCAATTAAAGCATAAGAAAGCCCAATTATTAATGACAAGCCTTGAAAAGTGTGAAATTTTGTTACAACACTTTTCAACACTTTGAAATAAGGCTTGGTAAATGATAAAAAGAGGTTATTTAGGTGAAAAAATTTAATAAGACCCTAGAAAAGTATGAAATTGTGTTACTATTATCCACTAAAATTGCACCCTGTTGAACCCAATATTCAACACTTTAGTGTAACATGGGAGGACCTCTAAAGCTGTGGGTTTCTTATAGATAGAGGTCAACCTCTGGGGAAGGCTAGCTTCCTTTGTGTTATCACCTAAACTACTAATCTTTGTGAGGTAAAGGGAGAAGGAATACATAAATTGGAAACTACTCCTATGGTGATACAACAAATTTGTTCAAAAAAATGAACAACTACTTAACACACAATTTTCAATCAACTAGTAAAAGATGATATGCACAACTCAATACTCATATGATATTGCATAAATGTTTCATAAGAAATCTATGATACATACAGTCCTAGTAGGATGATAAATTCTCCTCACAACTGAAACTGTTTGCATCACTAACATAACCTATAACCTACAATATACACATTTCCTCTACTTAAAAGTGTTATTAAGGAGACAATTAACAAGGAATAAGAGAAACTCACATGTAAATTTATCAATCATTCAACACACTCAATGAAACAGATAATTGAGAAGGAAAAATTGCTTTCTTTATTGATCTCCAAAGGTGAAACTACACATACAATGTCTGTAAATGAGTTACAAAACTCAATATTCTCCTCTAAGGACTTATTGAAGTCACAAAAGTAGAAAAATATACAAGAATTGTCTCGTCCAAAGGAAAAAAATGCCATACATATGAAAACTAAAAGTGTCATCCCTTTGTTTCTAGGGTTTACAAAATATTAGTTTCTTTAGAAGGGTCGACCCTCAGATCTTTTGGAAATAAAGCAAATGCATTCAATGTGCATCCTCCATGTCCATGTCGGTGAAAGATCGCTCTAGGGATGGCCCTTCAAATATTTTGCAACCATGCATTTAATGTATTATCCCCTGGCCTCCGTGTCCACTCTCGAACCTCCTTGAAGAGCTGCCTTGAATGCCCTTGGAGCATTACCATTAATATCAATATTCCTTTTTCCAGTAGACCTCATAGCTATCCCTAAGACTGATGGCTTCTTCTTTCTTTCAGTCTTTTTTCTGCTTCAGATCTTCTATAGGTTGACTTCCCCTGTAAGCAGCTTTAGAATTTCCCATTAGATCTCCACACCATTGTTCACCGAGCTTCCCCATCGCCTTTGATCTCAGAAAAAGTCCATGTTGTTTATGCTTTGTTGATCTCATTCATAGGGGGAGTCAAACAGTCAAACAACTAATGGTTCACCTTTGGTCCTCTTTGATTGGTTGAAAATATGCCATGCAAGATCCCAGGTGGTCAAAGGTCATTCAACCAGAATCGCATGTTAGTGAGACACTGGTCATGTCTCCCCGATGTGATTATGCTCTATAGCAGTAATTGGCATTGCTCACCACTATCGGCAAGAGTTCATAGCGAGTTCCATTGGTCATACTAATATTCCTTTTTATTGCCAAATTCGTCGCCATCGGTAAGACTTCCCAGTCAACAGGAGATCATAGTGAACGCTAGGAGTCCTATCGATATCCTTTACCATGGGCAAGTTGATCGTTGTCGGCAAGACTTCCCTCAGTCAGTGAGACATCTTGGAGAGCTTAAAAAATTATGCCAAGAGTTCCATTTATCGGTCAGACACCATCGGGTCGGCAAGACTTTACACCGGCCCCTTCTATTTCGGTGAGACCCTACTTAGTCGGCAGGACCTCTCATCGAGCTCAAACATTATACCGAAGGCACCCCTTTGTTGGTAGGACCTTCCTCATTCAGCCAGACCTCATGCTAAAGGAAAACTCTCTCGGTGAGACCATATCATCTTAGAAAGACCCTATCAGGTCAGCAAGACATCATGGCGAGCACCTTTCTTTCGTCGATGCCGCTTCCTTTCTTATCGAGGAGACCACCACTTGTCGGTGAGACCTTTTTCTGAGCTCTTTTCCCTCATCGAGACCGCCATTCATGTTGGCAAGAGTCCACCTTGTCGGTGAGACTTTACCCCTTTGCTAGCCCCTATCACCAAGACCTCACATATCGGGAAGACTTCTCCCTGAAGTTACACTCTTTTACTGAGACCTCACCGGGTTGCCGAGATATTTTGGAAAACTCCTTTATTTCGCCAAGACATTACACTTTCGGTAGGACCTCTCCCCGATGCTGGCTGCTTCAGCAAAACCACCAATGCTTGTCGGGACTTCATGCCGAAGCCTCAACTCTCGACGGGCCCAAAAACTTTCGGTGAGACCTTTATTTATCGGCCATACCTCCCACCGACGCCAATCTTACGCCGAGAACTCCATCCTTTTGGTGAGACTACGGTTTTTCGGAAAGACCTCACGCTGAACATAGATATCTTGGTGACTTGAGGAAAAATTCAATTCATTTGGCCCCCATGAATACTTGGAAAGATTAGACCCCTGCCTGATTGAGCCCGTAGGAAAAAAAAGGGCAACAATTACAACACTTCACAACACTTTTGCAAGGTTCCATTAAAATCCTAATTACTTCACAAGGGCCCAAGACCTAATGTGAATGTGTTAACCACATTACAACACTAAATCAAGGCATAACTAAGCCAAAATCCACAAGAAGGACCCAAATGATCATGATAATGTCCAAAGATCTATTTTCTATGCTATAGATAGTATCAAGGTATGATCTTTCCAACTCCACTCTTCTTAAAATATTTTTTTATATGGTGACAATCTTGGGAAAACCAAGTGTCTCACCTCAAATGACCTTTCGATACTTTTTTGATCCACACAAGTCTTTTGTTGATTTTGTGCCTATTGCAAGTTATAATGTATTGTAGTGTAGGAAATTGTGTGCTTCTTAGAGATGGTACAATTTCACACTTTCTTTGGAGCCATTTTAACACTCTTACATTTATATCCCTTTAAATAATCATTAATAGGCCCCTAAGACCCTTTATTTCGGATCTCAAGGCTTCTTTCAACTAAAATATTGACAAAATCAACAAAGGCATTCAATTTTGTAACAACCTGACATTTACTCACCCCAAAATGTTAGGGTGAGACTCATATGAGTCCCATGTGGCCCCTTTTTAGTGTTTAAGTAGGAAATTAAGGTTTTCAATTCAAATTTTTGGTTGATGTTGACATTTGATATCTAATAAATGGTAAATTAGATGAATTTCCTATATAAAAAACATTTCAAATCATTATTTTCATCTAGAGAAGGAAATTCAAGGTCTAAGCATTCATTATCAACTTGAGCACTCAAGCATACTTTCACAAGAGAATTCAAGAGCAAGTAGCAAGCAAAGTTGAAGTCTTGGAGCAACAATATAGTGTTTTTGTAAGTCTTCAAGCTCACTTTCATTCAAGATCTAGCATTGTCAAAGATTGATGATGCTTGTCTATAGCGAATCATGATGGATTCTAGGTTGGGGAGATGCAACTAGCCATCAAACCAAGCCTATTGACCTATTTCCTAAGTGATTCCATCCTCCATTATCATTCTATTTTCAACCTAAAGGAAGGTACATATATTATTGTGACTTATTAGGGTGATTATGGGTCCCCCAAAGTGAGTTATCATCTCTACATTTCATTCATGCATCTTATTCTAGCATATTAGAATAGGGTTTTAGGATATTTTAGATTTTTTAATATTAGATGCACTTAAGATTAGGACTTGCATTCCTATTTACTTCCAATATCTATCATTTCTATCAATTTTTAACTTCCAAACTAGGGTTTTGAATGAGGAAAGCTTCCCACAAGCAAGTCAATACAATATTCTATTTTACAGGATTTTTAACATGTTCAAATCTAGAAACGAAGTTAGGAAGAAAGAGAAGAGCTAGAAGAGAAAATTTAGACCTTAAATTCCCCAAAAAATAGAATGATAATGATATGCCACTTGTGACGTATGAGTCCTGGTATAGCATATTTTCTAGGCTTCGAAGGATTCATACTTGTCACTGCCAGATTCTAGTTTCTACCTAGAAACCCTAACCTGGGACTATATCGACCCTATTGGTGTATGTGTCCCAATAATAATTAAAATAAAAATTTCTAGGATTTCAAAACTTCATTAAAGCCTCTTCAGGTTTCTAGTTTCCCCTCTATGCTTTCTTAGTTTACTGTTATGATTTGAATTCATTTCTAGGTCATTTACTAAGTCTTGCATATCATTTTAATTTATTGTCTTTCCAAGCCCTAGCTTGGTGGTGAACCCCCTTTAGTCATTAATCACAACCTAGGACACCTTATTAAAAATCTCTTTCCCTTATTCCATCCTTAGATTGAGATCTCTAAGGTTTTCTTGAGTGAAACACAAGGAAAATAAGTGGAAAGGTCCTAAACCCTAGTTCTATCTTCAAAAGAGATTAGAACTCCCCATTTCATTTTTCTAGGTTTCATTTTGGTGAGCCTTCCCTTAGAACACCTTATTTCTAATGTGGAGTGCATCATAGCTCTAGATCTATCTTGCATTAACTTTGCATTAGGTTTTTCATTAGTTAATTTACATCTAAGGTTTCTTAATCTTGCATTAGTGAAAGTGCATATAGGTTGCACTTTTGCGTCATTCGTCAGTTGATTTCATTTGAAATTTATAATTGTATTTGGTGTAGACATTGATCATACCATAAAACCTAACATTCACTCATAATTTTTTGAAAATTTTGCAAAAACCCTAATCTGGGACTCATATATCTCTCTGGGTGATTTATTCCTAGTATAGGTGGTTTTACCTGATTTCTAGGTATTCTATTGGATTGTTTATCAACATTTGAACCCTCGAAAATCCCTAATTGGGACTCATACACCCCTCTAGGTGATTTAGTCATGTGTCAAGTCTAAAACTGCATTTTACAACATTAAAAACCTTATTTTTGTGTTTTAGTTTGTTAGATTTCTATTCCAGTTTACTGAGTTTCTGTTTCATGCATTTCATTAGATCTAGCTTAATTTAGATTCATTTCAATTATGGATAAAATTAAATTTTTTTAATTTTCATTCCTATCATTAGTTCATAGTTCAATTAGATTAGATTACATTTGGAATTCATTAGAAAACAAAACCAAAAACACCTATAACCTGACAAACCACTTGAATAAAGTATAGTTATTTGGATATTTCAAATCTCTTTTTTCAAGTTAACCTAACCCTCAAGCCTTTTATTAATGATGAATTTGACATGTTAGCTGAAGCCCTTGAGGATTTCAACTTTCAAGTTTCATCCACTAAGGCTTGTTATAAAAAACAAGAACAAAGAGAAGTTAATCTGATCACACTTCAACTCATCCTTTACCAACCTTCACACAAACCTCAAACTCAAAACAAGCCCACTTTCACCGTTGAACCACCTAAGAATAATGTTTCACAACAATCAAGTTATAAGACCCTTGCTCATACATATAACACTATAAACAATTGAGAACCAAAACAACCAACTCCAACATCCTTAGATTTTCCTAACCTTGTCTTGCCTAGTGCTCCTTGTTTTCCTTCACATAGTGGGAAGGAGTATGATCTTGTTGAACTTAAGAATACTCTTGAAAAAATATCCTTATGGGATCTAATTCAAAGTTCACTTAATTATCATACTATGCTTCAAACCACCTTGCAACAAGTAGTGGTTCATTCTAGTACAAATGCAAATGATGTGGTAGCTCTAATTCAAGGGATGAATGCAATTACCATAGACATTAATTTTCATCAGTATGAGCTACCTCCTTTGGAAATGAGAAATAAAAATGATGCCTTCATGATAATAGCTATCTATAATAGGTTAGAAATAAAAGGAACCATTGTTTACAATGGCTCTTCCCTTAATGTGTGTAGTGTGACACTTTTGGATAGACTTGGCATGGATAAATCAAGAATTCAACCTAATTCCTTAATGATTCAAGGATTTGATAATGTAGGAAAGCAACCACTTGGCGTAATTACTTTTCCTATTATAGTTGGAAATTCCACCTTACAATCTCCTATTCATGTCACGCCCAATAATCTTTCATACAATATTCTTTTAGGAAGACCTTGGATTCATGAGATGTATGTAGTTCCTTCAACTCTTCATCTTATTATGAAATTTTTCTATAACAATAAAGTATACCAAGTTGACATAGATCATGAGCCTAATAGTTTCTTACAAGTTGAAAAATGAATGAAAAGTCTTCTAAGAACATTAATTCCAACATCAAACATAGAACCTATGAAAGAAGAGAACTATGACATGGAAAAAGTGATGAAGCTATTAGAAGATGATTAGGGTTCCCTAGTCTTCACACCCTTTTTTGTGGAAGAATACACAATCACAACAAAAGAAACTAAAAAAAAGAAACCAATGGTGATGTCAACATAAAATTTGGAAGAAAACTCACAAGCATATATATCATCTACCCTTGAAGATGACACAAGCTATGCAACAAAATTTGTTGAGATATACTATCAACAACCACCATACTCGAAAGAAATGGAGAGACTTTATGGAAAAGATTATGAGTTTATGAAACAACATGGTTATATTGGAAAAAGATGTGGAAAGAAAGAACAAGGAATCTTTGTTCCTATAGATCCTAATACACAAGAAAAAAAAAGTTGTTTGGGATATTTCCTTTCTAAGATAACACAAGCAACAAAAATACCTTCATTGAACATCAACACCATCATGTGTAACATTAAAACAACTCTAACCTTGAAGCATCTAGAATTGATTGATACAACTTGCAAAGAATCATTGGAATACTTCAAAGATGATGAAGCTTTGAAAGAAATGATAGGAGTTTATGAAAAACCATTTACTCCTAAAAATAAACAAGTTACATGTGCTATGATTAGTGCTAAGAAAGAAGATAGAGAAAAGGAAAGTAACAAGATTGGTAAAGACAATGAAGAATACAATCCTGAATTCTCAAAACAAATTGCACTTCCTTTGGGTGACATAATTGACATATCAATGGATATTTAGATAAAGTGACTAAGATAAGAAAGCTCCTTGATATAGATGAACAAGAAGACTGTGCAACTTTGCTTCATGAATTTATCAAAAAATTTGCTTGGGCTTATTTGGATATGCAAGGAATTGATGCTAAGATAGTGATGTGCAATATAGTCCTTGTTGAAAATGCTAAATTGGTTTGGTGTAGATAGTGAATTTTTTTTAGGTTTTATTGTATCTCACAAAGGTATTAAGGTGGACATGAAGAAAATTGATGCTATAGTTAACATTCCACCTCCTTCAAATATTTCTCAATTACACAGCTTACAAGGAATAATTCATGCCATCTATCATTTTGTAGCATCCCTAGTAGACCAAACATTACCCTTTACACATCTTCTTAAGATGGAGGTTCAATTTAACTATTATAAAGATTGTAAACAATATTTTGAGAGTTTGAAAGGCTACCTAGCTAATCCACCTATTTTACAACCCGCTATGCAAGGAAAACCATTCATCCTTTACATAGCAGCATCAGCCCATGCTCTTCCAACATTGTTGGCTCAACAAGATGAAAATGGTAAAGAAAACCCCATTTATTACATTAGTCGAACTCTGATTGATTATGAAACATGATACACAATGATAGAAAAATAATGTTTGGCTCTTGTATTTTCTACCAAAAAATTGAGACATTATTTATTGAATGTTGAAATACATGTGATAACAAAATTTGATCCTTTAAAACATCTTTTTGATAAAATAGATTTATCGAAATGCCTAGATAAATGGGTTATGTTGTTAACTAAATTTGACCTTAATTTTGTTTCACAAAAACCAATTAGAGGACAAGCCTTGACTGACCAATTATTTGATGCTCCCTCTCCCCTTGCATTACCTAATAATAATTCATTACCTGACGATAATGTGTTGATGATTTAAATTGATATATTGGAGTTATACTTTGAGAACTCTAAGTATAGAATAGGCTTCGACTCAGGGGTTATAATAGTCCCACTTGAAGGAGAGCCTATTCCATTTTATTATCACGTAAACTTCCTATGCACAAACACAAAAAAATATGAAGCATTAATTGTTGGAATTTGCATCGCTTTAATTATGGGAGCTTGAGATATTAAAATATTTGATTATTCACAATTAGTTATTAAAAACAAAAATGGAATGTATCAAGAAAAAATGACAAATTATCAAAATACAAGGATCTCACAATGACTTTGTTATAAAATTTTGATTCATACATCATTGATATCATCCCACATAAAAATAATCAACATGCAGATGCAATGGTGAGTGTGGCTTCCCTTATATCTCCTTAAGATCCTTCAAAAGATTTCACATTCATTATTCATACAACTATGAAACCATCAATAGAATCTAAGGATGAAGAAGTATTATCAAGCACCATGGAAAGCTCTAGTGAATGGTACACATAGATATTTAATTATTTAAAAGAGGTTACCTTTCCTTAGCCTACAACTAATAATATTCAAAATTTCCTTCGAAGACTCACATCTAGGTATATAATCCTTATTGATGTGTTGTATAGAAGGTCATTTAATGGTATTTTATTTAGATTCCTTAAGCAATCTGAAATCCCTGCACTTTTGGAAGCTCATGTAGGTCTTTGTCGGGGCCATTTTGGAGGAAGATCATTAGTTCAAAAGTTAATATACATAGGATACTATTGGAGAAATATGGAACAAGATTTGTTTGAATATGTTAAGAAATGTCATAAATTTCAAGAACATAGCAATTTGATTCACTCTCCTAATTCTAAACTTTGTGCTCAAATACCTATTTGGCCATTTTTAGTGTGGGGTTTGGATCTTATTGGAAAAATCTCACCACCTTCCTTTGTTGTAAATACATTCATAATTACCACAACAAACTATTTCACAAAATGGGTAGAAGTCATTCCCCTTAATTCAACAACTACAAATGTAATGTGCAGTTTCATATTGGAACACATTATTGCTCACTTTGGACTTCCATACACATTAGTTTCAGACAATAGGACAATTTTTAAGAATGACATGAAGACCTTAAAAAAGTTCAACATCCAACAATTGTTTTTCCACACCCTACTACCTGCAATCTAATGGTCAATCTAAATCAACTAATAAGACTCTTGAGAAAATCTTAAGGAAAACAATAAGCAAACATAATAAGGATTGGCACACATAGTTGACATATATTTTATGGGCTTATCATACTACTATTATAAGATCAACCGGAAATGCTCCTTATAACCTTTTCTATGGTGTCGAAGCAATAATTCTCTTGGAGTTAGAGATTCCTTCATTAAGAATTGCTCTTCAAGGACTTATTGATGACAATACTTATAAGGAACAATGATTGCATCAACTTGAAATGCTTGATGAATAATGCATTAATGCTCTTGAGCATCTCCAAGTTTACTCTAGAAAAATGTAGCGTAGTTACAATGATAATGTCATCCCTTGTGCATTTATTAAGGGTGATTTGGTGTTATTTGGAAATCAACATAATGTCAATGTTGCTCTGACTAAAAAAGAAAAATTCAGCCCTAATTAGTTAGGACCTTACATAGTTGATGACAATTATGGGTCTGGAGCATACATGTTAACAGAAATGGATGGTACACCTCTTAAAGAACCTATTGCTATTGTGCATTTACACCAATACTATGTTGAATCTTCTTGAATAGTGTGAATAATAAAGTAGTGATGTTAGAGTTAGTAGATGACATTCTATATTCTCTCACATTGCTTTGTTCATCACAAACAACTATTTGTGTCTTAAATACTAAAGTAATTATTTAAATTAATATTTAGATGATTAATTTAGGTTTCATACTATTCAATTTAATCTTGTATTTTGTGTTAGATTGGATCCTTATATGTATTTAATGTTCTAAAGTTAGATAATAGCTACATTCAATTTAACATAACATACTTAATCATAATGTTGTATCTAAAAGGAACTAAATAGTTTTAATTAGGTCACATAAAACATGTTAGATCATTGATACATTTATTAAATAGTCTTGCAAAAAATATTTGATAAATCACATTTCCATCTAAGTCAAACACATAAGCATAAACAATCAAACATAAATGACCATATATATATATTTCAAATTTTTAGTACATTTCATAAAATATACAATGCTAATGTGGCCTGTGGCTACCAGATCCCTCGGGAGCTGGTGATTGCATCCATCGAGATACGATAGTATGTGATTTTGAACTAATAAGAGAATCCAGTGCATACTTTAGATCCCCTACTTGTCCAACATCCATGGTCTCCCATGCGATGGACTCTAGGCACTCTCACTCTATGCATTCTTTATCTTCTTGTAGCCTAGCAATATCTGCATGAAGTCTCTTGACTTTCACTAGATCTCAAGATGACCAAAGCTCTGCATATGTAGCTTTAGCTCAATTAGCGCACCTAGTAGCACCCTCATATGTTGCTCTCAATCTAACATAAGCTTGGAACAACTCTAGGTGCTACTCTGTGATATGTGGGAGCACATAGTCTATGTTGATAGCCTAATCTAAGACTGAAGGAGGTACTATCTTTGTGGCTGCTTGTCGGTAAGGATTGTGCAACCCTCTCACAGACCCTACAAGATAGAAATCATAAAGATAATTAGTATAGATCATGAAATATATATATATATATATATATCAAAATAACGAGCATAAGCATAATGATGAAAGCACAAGCATAAGCATAAATAATGTGTCATCACCTAATTTTTGGTCGGCTATGTAAAAATAGCACCATCCTATGCATGAGGCATAGAGGATGTTCTGGCCTCTCCATACTCATAAGTGCTAGTGCATGCTGCAATTGTTGAATTTGATCTAGTAACAGGGGTGGCAGAAGGATCTCTCCACTCATAGGAAACTAGACCCTCATATGTTGTATCATCACCCTCACTCATCGATTGGCCCTCATCCTCTTCCTTGTCCTTGTCCTTGTCCTCATCCTTGTCGTTCCCATCCTCCTCATAGTTTGAGTCTGCCTCCTCATAGTTTGAGTCTACCTCCTCATTGTAGTCCTCTTGTACCTCATTTGCAAATAGGTTTCCAGCCCCAATCCCTATATCCTCACCTTCCTCCTCCTTATCCCTTTGATCTAGAAGTGGCCCCACAAATCCTATAAGTTGATCCATATGAAATACCAAAGCTAGTCATACAGTAGCCCACCACTCCTCATATGCATTTGTAGCACCAAAATCATCAACGCTAGAGACTAGGGGCATGTCAAGATTTGAGTCATTTGTACATCATCCATTTTTATTTGTCTCATATCTCCTGGCTTTCAAGCACTCCACACTGATCACCTAAAAAATGGTTGTGCTGCTAGTGGTACCTAAATCTATCTAAATTTTCTCATGACATTATTGTAGTAGAATGACCATCTTAATATGGAATTATGCCTCCCTAATAGAAACCTATACCTCTGTATCTTGCTCAACTATTGGGTCTCATCTAGCCACTATGGTAATAGCTAGTAATGTCTCCAAAGGATCCCCTCCTAATCCTAGTGGTCAAATTGGACTCTCCAAAAAAGTATCTATACTTCTATTCCCATCTTAATGGATAGCTAAATGATCATGGATATCCCAAGGCACATATAGATAAAAATCATCTTGGCTTGGTGCATTTGATATGCTCTAGGCACAAAACTTGTAATACTGTACAATACACCATGCTATCAACCTTGTGATAAGAAAACCATTCAAGATCATAGTACAAATGTACAAGCATGTTGCAACCCCATGAAAATATGGTCCTATGATGCTCCATCTCCCATATCATGTGAACTAGGCCTCCATCTATTTGTGCTCCTTGACCATCTGAGACTAGTACTAGTGCTATGGTGAATATCATAATTAGTCTCACAAGCGGTGATCATGCATAGAGTAGCCATGATAGCTCAATATGTGGCCCCAAAATCTCATCTAGAACTGGTCTTCCAAGGAAGTACCCTATATTTTCCCTCATCTTCCTATATGTGCAGTCCTCTATGAAATGAACTCTCTCACCTTGAATGGGAACTTGAAGGAGGTAATGAATGTCCTCCCGAGTGATCATCATCTCATTGTTCAAGAGTCAGAACGTGCAGGTATCTATGTCCCATCTCTCTGCTAACACCACTAACATGGCATCATGGTATCTCTTTAGTGACATGAGATACACCCAATATAATCTAATAGCCTGCAAGTTTTGTCTATCCTCCTCCAACAATGTTATGTGATGAGGTCTCGTAAGTGATAATAGTTTTCTATTAAGATACTGTCGTGATCACAAAGGAATCTAACAAAAATGAAATAATATGTCCTATAAGCATTCGAAAATATTAAATCTATACATCAACAGTCAAAATGTGTGCTAAAGTTTCTCTAGAGTATTTTTCTAAGGGTCCTATATAATTTATCCCTTTTTTTGGATGCTTCATGAAGAAACAACACACTTTGCAAAAAAGTGGTACACTTTGTAGAATAAAGGGAAACTTTGTAAAAGAAAGGGATGCTTGATGAATTTTTCTTCCAAGGTCCTAAATCTATCTATAAGTGTGTAAAAGCATAAAATAAATATATAAAAACAAAGCTAAGGTACAAAAGAATTCACTCACAGGATGTTGCAGATCATCTCGTGCCACCTCCTCACATAGGTTTTCTAGTCTCACAGGTGCATATGGTCATATGCTTGGAATTCTCACTCACTCTCCACCAAAATCAAACTACAAGAAGGTAAAATTCAAAATGGTTACAATTAGCTTCACCTTTTACTCTTATATATGTTTAAATTAGGTCATTTGCATATTAGGGTTAATAGTGCTTTGTCATTAAAACTAGCATATTGGGGACTAGTGAACTCCATTTTTAATAATGTTTGTTGCATTGGATTTGTGATTTCGCTCCCATTCTCATCAAATGTCTATCATTATGTGGTATGGTACTTGGAAATACCCTATTATATAACTTCTAAAATTTGATGTAGCTAGACTGCTACCTTGATTCCACCTCCATAAATCAAGTGGAATCAAGGGTGGGCATACATCTACCCTCAAATTTGATTTCATAAATAAGTTAGATAAAAGAATCTTTTGACAAAATAATGAATTGGTCTTGCAAGATGTGGGTCCTAACATTATGGTTTTATAGATAGCTACAATGTGGGCTTCATTCCCTTATGGTTATGAATGAATCTATATGAGTATCCTTTTATGGCATGAAGTTTATTGTTTGGATTCTTTTAGCTTGCATATGCACATAGAGTCATATGGGCGCTAATGTGGGGGTTGAATGTAGTGTAGAAAATTGTACTCCCTTCTTGGAGATGATATAATTTCACACTTATTTTGGACCTATTTTAGCACTCTTGCATTTATGACCCTTTAAATCATCATTAATAGGCCCCTAAGACCCTTTATTTTAGATCTCAAGACTTATTTCGACTAAAATCATGATAAAATCAACAAAGGCATTCAATTTTCCAACAACCTGACATTTACTCACCCCAAAAAGTTAGGGTGGGACTAATATGCTAGCTTGAGCATATGAGTCCCCCTAGGTGGGACCCATACTCCACAAGTGGCACATGAGTCTCATCTGGCCGCTTTTCAGGGGTTGAGCATGAAATTAAGGTTTTCAACTCAAAATTTTGATTTATGTCAGCATTTGAGATCTAATATATGGTAAATTAGATGAAGTGCCTATATAAACAAGGTTTCAAATCATTATTTTCATCTAGAGAAGGAAATTCAAGGTCTAAGCATTCATTATCAAATTGAGCACTCGAGCATACTTTCACAAGAGCATTCAAGAGCAAGTAGTGCCAAGGTATGTGTAGGATCATCATGGAAAAAGCATACCCTTAAGTGGCAAAAATTTCAAAAAAATCAGAGTTGGGCAACTTGACATAAAAATTTCAATAAGTTATCTATATTATTTCAAAAATATGTAAGAATAGAATTTGTAGTAAATTGAATGTAGTTTCTAAACTACTAGGTTTTTTTTTTTTAAAACAAAATCTATTTGGTAAAAGTTTGAAATTTCAATGCAGTAGTACTTAAATTTCAGGGAAAAAATAAGAAGTAGGTGTCTGTCTAACCACCCTAACCACAATAAAATGATAATATTTTTTGATAAGATTTTAGATATAAGTAGAGGACTCATGTCCCGATGTGATGCATATTTTTTTGTAATTTTTTTCCTTGTAAATAATTAATTATGATTTTTTTGTTACAAATTTTAAAAAATATAAGAACTTGTACGTCTAATCACCTTAACTTGGTCAAAACTTCATGAAATTCATTTTTTTTAATCCTATAGTATACAAAGTATAGAATGTGACACATGTTTTGGATTCAAAAATGTGATATAGTTTGAAAGCTATAGATGTTTTTCAACCAGCCTATTAATCAACACTTTAGTCGTAAATCAAATAGAAAATAAATAATAATTATTTATTAAATTCAAAGTAAAGAATAATTTATATTGGTAGAAAGCTGAGAATATCCTTTAAAACCCTTTTCATTTCATTAATTTTGGGTTAAAAATAAGTCCTCAGCCACATACCCTACAAATACCCATCATATCGCCACTTTTTGGCCCATTCAAATTTTTATGTCAAGTTGCCTAACTTTGATTTCTCTGAATTTTTTACCACTTAAGGGCCTATTTTTTCCATGATGATCTTGCACATACCCACATACCCATCAAGAAAATTTGAAGTCTTGGAGTAACATTATAGTTTTTTTGTAGATCTTCAAGCTCACTTTCATTCAAGATCTAGCATTTCCAAGGATTGATGATGGTTGTCTATAGTGAATCATGATGGATTCTAGGATGGGGAGATATAGCTAGCCATCAAGCCAAGTCTAATAACTTGTTTTCTAAGTGATTCCATCCTCTGTTATCATTCTATTTTTAGCCTAAAGGAAGGTACATACATTATTGTGACTTATTAGGGTGATTAGGGATCTCCCAAAGTGAGTCATCATCTCTATATTTCATTCATGCATCTTATTCTAGCACATTAGTGTAGACATGCAAAAAATCCTAATCAATATTATGCCTTTAAATCTGGTCAATTAACAATCTAGTCTTCTATTAATCAAAAAAATCAATTTATTAGATTAATTTACTAATGTCCATCATGTTTGATTTAAATAAATCAATTTATTTAATCAAAACCTTAAAGTCCTCTTATCTGATTTATTAAGTCAAATTGTTTAAATCAAATGTCAAATCCCCTAATTCCTTTAAGTTAATTAATTATGGATTACTTAACTCCTAATCCTAATTACCGATTCTCTAGCTTTTGACTGAACCTTGGTCAAACCCAACCCCTGATTAACTAACCCACTTGCACATGAAAATAATTCTTTTAAGTAACTAATTGCCATATTTTCCCTCACAAAAGCATATGCTTTGGGAATATTCCTCCAATAACTCCAATTTTTTGACTTTCTTACCCAAACATTAACTCCTTTTACACTCTCAACCATATGCATTAATATCTCTTACATCCTCACCCACATCTTGTTACACTCTCAACCATATGCATTTATTTCTCTTCCATCCTCTTTACTTACACATTTCCCAAAATGTGCTCCAACTTCATCTATTAACCTTGTGACAAGTGTCACATTCTTATTGGCACTCCTTTAGTCCCACATTCCTCCAATATCTTCATTATTCAACCCTTCAACCCTATTTATAGAGGGATTCTCTATGAAGAAATCATCCACAATCATATCCACAATCTTAAGCATTTCCACTATAGGCACATTCATCTTGCACTTCATCACTCATCATCTTTGCATCTTCATCACATTGGAAGCTTATAATGGGGGTGGCAAAGGGCATCCTTTCCACATCAAAGGAGCACCACTCCCACTATGGGACAAGGTTTGACATGATTTCATATGATTTTATTTAGTTTCTTTAGTTATTTTAATCTTTTTTGCATATGTAGCATGATTAAATATCTCATAGGAATTCTAGATTTGTTGTGTTTAATTTGACTTCTATGAATGTTTGTCAAAGTTTAGCCATTTGCAGGTTTAGTGTTCACATATTGGCACACCAAGTGGGGAAAAAAGTCATTGTTAAAATCTCTCATATGATTTGAGTTTAAATCTACAAGTTTATGTTGTCATAGAAATTTATGTGTTTTGGTTTTATGTGTTTTGGTTTTTAATGCTAAATATTTCACAAGATTTGATTTGAATGCACATTTTATTTAGGCCATCAGAAAATAGGGAGTTAAAGGAATTTAAAGCTATTATCAATGTCTTTCATTGGTTTTTTTTGTTGAAGCTCTATGAAAAAAAAAATGTGTTATCTTTTAACTAACGTGGCAGTGATTCAATTTTCTTTATAATTCATTCCTATAGACTAAAAAATGTAATGTTCTTCAAGGGAAAAAATTATATAAAGTGAGAATGCAACCAATGTGACTGATTGTCCATGTACACCTTAGTTTAAGAAGTTCTTGATTACCAATACTTCTATGATTTGGAAGATCTTATTTCATGATTATTTTCCATAATGCGGTCTACTTGTTTCTACTATTTATCACCAATAAATTTTGTTTCTTTTCAACGCTGATCTAAGTATTCTGATTTTCCTACGTAGTTGCCATAAAATAAATTTCTTTTGTCGAGCTTTATCTCTGTCTTTTTTTCTTCATTTTTATGAGCTTTTAGATTCCATCTATTTATGTTATGTTAGGAGGAATATGAGTGCTTGTGCAGAGATCATGTGTAAAAGAATGAAACTAAAAATTATTTAGGATTAATTGTGCACATCTAAAGCTATTCAAATATTCATATTAATCTGATATGCTATGTCCTAAAATCTGATATTCTAATGCCTGATTTATAACATGTGTGCCTTCATGTTTAATCGAATAGTTAATTCCTTCAACTGATATTGGAGATTACAATGATATTGTGTGGATAAGTTGATAGTGGGGATCAAAATTAGCATATAATCTTTTAAATCTATGAATTCCCATCGAGCATTTAAGTCATGAAAGAATTAAATTTTGGCATTTAAATTGTGAGCTTAGATCTCATTTTCAAATGTCGGGCATTTAAATTGTGAAAGAAACTAAAAAATCAAATGTGAGGTGAAAAAGAGTAGTGCATTTTTCTTTAAGTAGCATGTGACAACATTTATTGCTAGTATTTCTTGTGACTGCATTGATCCCGATATTCTTCACAACTGATATGCTCTTATTACTAGTTGAGTAGTTAGTTTTTTTTTCACTAACATGGCTTTGAAATCCTTTGGTATTGGGAGTTTTGAGAGTAGAAGAGTCTTGGAGGATAAGAGGAAACATTATGCCTTTTCCTATGCCTTGAGCAATCTAAAAAAATAGAAAGACTGTTTAAGGTTATTTTTTGAAGCTCTGTAACTATTCTTTTGTGGTAATATTCATAGATTGTACCCATTCGATGATTATGTTCTCCTTACACTGATATGCACATTTAATCTGGTATGGTGCATCTATTTTTTCTTGTATTTCCATGTCATTTAAGCTTCACAATTTATTACGTCTGATTTATTCTCATTGTTTTTTTTTGGTGGTTTAGTATCTACATGATGGGTGTAACTTTGAGAGCTTTCAAATTATGCAAATCATACTATTTGAAAGTTTCAAAGATTGTGATGTCAGATTGACATTATTGATTTTGATATGATAGTGATTATTCTCAAGCATTCAATGCAAGAAAATCATGAACCAGTTAATAATCCACAATACCTCACCAACTGAAGAAACAAAAGTATAGGGCGACCTCCTTATAGGAATTCTTCCATGTCTTTGTTTCTTTGATTTTTCGATTACCCACAAAATTTCTTGAATTGTTATGTTTGTTGTTCTATACTTAATTCCTCAAATCATTCTATTATTCCTTGAAATCATTTTGTTTGCTAGTTCAAAATATTATATTCATTCCTTTTGATAGAACTACTTGTTAAAGTGATTGGTCGAAACTTGATTTTATAAAATCTTTCTGTGAGGGAACTTTTCTTTGTGGGGTCAAATTTTATGCAATGGGTTTTCGGTGGATTTTTAGTTGCATTCGAAGGATTAACATTATAAATGGATTTTGTGCAAATATATTAAAATAACATCATTTTTTTTTATAGGGTCACTATATGAAATTCAAAATTGTTGTGGCTTGCTACTTTGCACCAAGGTGGATAAATCCAAAGTAGATTTGAGTTTGAAAAGTGGACATTGAACGTAAAAAAACATTTTTAAATGCTTAATGTAATATTCTAGAGCATCCATTTGCTGCTTTTATTTTCTATTTTAGGCCAACTAGATCAATTTGGATTTAAAATCAATTTTTTTTTTTAATTTTTTCAAAGTTGGACTAAAATTGAACATTAGAAACTTACTAGACTTTGATTTTGTGCTAAATTTGAACAAGAAAAATTCACACTTAGCTTTTGGTGCTTAAAACGAATTCACTTCTATTTTGGGGATTAAAAATAATTTGTGCCTTCTTTGTTTCATGATTTTTTGCAATTTTTATCATTTGAATGCATATGCACTTCTTTCACACCACTCAGCGATCTTGAGAATCAAAAGAATTCCATTGAAAATGGTTGTCTAAAATCACCCATACATTTCAATTTGGATCTAAACTTGAACCCCAATGCTAGTGTGAGGAAGAGACATTGTGTGTGTTCCCTCCTTGTACTTTACATGAACTAGGCGGTTGAACTACAAGTTTACTCCCTTGATTTTTTTCACCTTTAGAGGGGTCTTCCTAAGAACAACTCGAAGGTGACTCCAATGAGTTTTTCACTTAGGCTGATATATAAATGGATAAGACTAATCTGCCAAGTCCTCATAGTATGTAGGCCTTAGTTGTACAATGTCTTTTAGAATGGGGTACCACTATAAGAAGTATAAGAGCCCCTAGTAGGATTGATTAAAGCCTTTAGTAGCTTGTTGGATTCTCACAAGGTGCCATGTCCCTAATTACTTGAAGTGAGAACCAATTTGTTTAGTGACCAAAATCCTTAATACTTACTAGTTCAAGAACGGTTGTTCTAAAGCCACCACACATTTTTACTATTCAAAGTAGAAACATAAAAATCCTTAAGGTCTCTGGATCTTTAGGATTTTGAGATTTGGTGGTCCCACTCGAAGTGTGTGTCATGGAGGGGAGCCAATGTTGCCAAATCTCTAACCATTCACTTTTTCTTAGTGTTTGGAGAAATATGAGTTGGGACTCAACAAAGTATGGTCATTTCTAACCTAGGATTATGCAATTTGTGAGTCAATCAAAACAAATTTCTTGGATCTAAAAATATGAAATAAACATTAAATAAATCATTAAAATTTCAAACCCTTTGGATAGAGTGAATATCTTTGAAGGGTCCAATTATTACTGCTTGTCCCTAGGGATTTTATCCTTAGAGGCTTCTAAATATTTGGGATCACATCTTAATTTACTCTCTCCAAAGTCAACCTAGGGAAACTATGGCCTTGACTCTTTGATTTTCACATAATGGACCTTGTGGAATGAGAAAGAGCTAAGACAAAGATATTTAGTTTGGAAATTAAACAAGATGTGTTGATGTGGTCAAAAGAATCCATTTAATCTAGATAAAAGACAATTGAACCTCACATATGTGTTTGTCCTCATGATTTCCCACAAAGTCACAATTCCAAAACCAAGTTCCACTTATCACCACTCCAATCTTACACTTCTTAGTCCAAAATCTCTCAAGAAACACCTTTTGGCACTTCATGAAACTAGACATAGGTTGGTATAAAACTTCTACAAACGTGCTTCAAGGAACAATCCAAACTTGTATTCCTTCTATTATTGTTAGAATCCTGGTCTTTTCTAATGTTTTGAATTTCTAACATAATAATTAAGTCTTTAGGAGTTGAAAGCTTTAGAGGTATAGCATTTTCTTCAACACCTTGTTATTTTAACACAAATTATTTCTAGGTTCATCTAGGATAAAACCAATACTTTTATTTATCACATCATCCATCAAATTCCATCTCACATAAAACTTTTAGAAGTTTGGAAAATTTATTTATGCTAGACTTTTGGTAAATCCATTAATCAAAATCAAAATCACTTTGTTTGGCTAGGTGTGTGGGGATGAATCCTTTCTCACACATTTAGTTAAACCATCACCCCCTTTGGATGAGTTTTCCCAAAAATAACATCTAACATCTTGGGATCTACAAGTACATTATCCAAATCAAAAAAAATCAAAATCAAAATCTAAAATCCTAAAGTCTAGTATTCCTCCAAAATTCTCAAAAGTTCAAACATCCATATCATTCACCCTTCATTTATCACGCCACCATCATTTGATCCTTAAAAAATCCTAAATTTTCTTTTTGTACCTAACTTTTAGATCAACCAAAGGAGTTAGCTTAGTTTACCTCCCATATTCCTAAAAGTTGATCCCTATTTTATGGTCCAAACAAGATCACAACACAAGAAGATCAAGAAACAAAAGAAAGAAACATCCACCTCAAGTGATTTAAGTCAAACTACATTGGAATTCAACCCTAGTAAATCTATAAACCCTCCACATAATCCCACTCAACTACCACAAAATCTTCAAAAGGGAGGGTACCAAGTGGAGGACACCACCAACTACTTCCAAGGGATGACCCAAGATGAAATAATTGAACTAGTCCAAAATCCCAAAAGACACAAGATTGTCAACACAAGCATGAGGCTCATGTTGGAATATGGATTCTAGTGTTGTCATTTATGGCAATTGAAGTAATCTCCATGGTCCGTAGATCAGTATCTAGTCATACTGGCAGATAAAGTGAAATATTGTGTGTTACCAAAAAAACACTTAAAGAATAGGGTATCTGGTCAGTCATTTAATCTATCTACTTCATCGGATCATCATTTTGAGTTGTGGACCCCTGGGATTGCTTGTTGAGCACACATATTATCTTATTACTAAATTTTGTGGTGTTGCATTAGTTGCACTACAAGCTTGGAGGTTCAGTAGGATGTTTTCTGTCTACTTGCTCATTGTAGCCGACTCAGTGAATGTGGCGTGTTGTTGATGTGTAAAGTGAAATTATTTAAAAAAAATTATGTTCAAATATTTAATTATGGGTCCCAACTATAGTCTAGCCAAATTTTTTGGGTGTGCATCAAAATTATTCATGTTTTGGGCTGAAAGTTGATAATATTTCCAAGTTTTATTAAGGCTGACCTATAGCGACTTGATTTCTAGATGTGGATATATATAAGAGATTTGATATATCATTTGAGATATGAGAAAGGAAGTGTGATGGTATGCTGCGATCATTCGGATGAGCGATTAGGTGATTATGCATAGTTTCACTTATGCATTAAGATTTTTTAAGAGTGAGTTGTGCAGAGCAGAGTAGAATTGTTGAACCTGTTAGAAGGATAGGACATTATCTACAGAGCTTAATTGGAACTGTAATTAGGCATTGTTGATGCTATTTCATCAATTTATTCTTTTGGATCTATTCCAAATCATTGTAGGGTAGTAAGCCCATCCTTTTTGAGCGGTGAGCTCTAGGCAATGAGCTTGAATGCAAGTGCATTCCCATTTTGTACTTTTTGTATACACCTAAAAATGGTCACATCACAATAGTTTGGTAATTAATTAAATATTTTAAACTCTGAATTCGATCTACGTATAAATAAATCTAAATAATTTATTTATATTGTTCATTCTTTCATTTTGATTAAATAAATAAGTTTATTTAATCACTTTTCTTATCCATTTCTTAATTAATTAAATAAACATTATGATTTATTTATATTAATTATCATATAATCTTGGCTTGAATATTTTATTCAAATAAAGATTAAATATTCTTCTCTTCTAAAAATCTTCTAAATTCCATTTACAATTAAATATTCCAAATATTTAATTTATTCTTCTAAAGTCTATTCACAATTACATATTCTAGATATTTAATTGAAATCTTCTATAGTCCTCAAATCAAAAATCAAACTCACATGAAATTAAATAAATTTATTTATTTAATATTGCATTATCTTCAACAACCGTGAAACAAACTTCCAAAACTAAAAATTAATTTCTCTGTTCCTATGCAAGCTTGTTCCCATGGGTTGAAGACAAAGCTCCATTCTTTTCTCCAACCTCCCAACATCTTCCATCTTCCTCTCAACTTCTCCATCTCTCACCATTCAAATCTACCAGACAATCTCACAACCATTGATCTTTGCCAGCCAGGCTCTTGCCTGCAAAAAGCTATAAAAAGGACTGTCAGGTCTTTGAAATCATAGAGAAGCTTTCATACAGGAAAACTATAGTAAAATAGCTTTCAAGAATCCATAGCATAGACTTCTAGCATTCATAGATTGTAGAATCATTGCATATCATGGCCAATCATCCTCATAGTTTAGTTTCAATAGTATCCATAATCCACAGCCCCTATGCATATCCATATCAATATTTCACTCCATCAACATATAGCATAGAGAAGTACTTTCCTTTTTGCACACTCGTTCTACAGGTTTCAATTCTGAGAAGCTTTGCTTACACAATCTAAGAGCAATAGCTTCAAACAAATCCTTGGAGATAGAGAAAAATGGAACGATTCTGAAGAAGCTATGTTTGTTTTCTTTGAATTCAATTATCTTGCTTTTCTTTAGTTTAATGTTTCATTTTGTGTGATTTGTTTATCTTATTTTGATACTCATATTTCTATCACACACTTTTGGCACCCACCATGGGGCTCTTGCCCCAATTCTAACATCTTTTTGTAGGTTTTTCTGACAGATCATGGCTAAAATAGTGTATTAGCACAATAAACACGCTTCAACATAATTCACACCTAGTTCAGTGCCTGTGACCCATCTTGCAGCGCCCGTGATAGATCCTACAACACCCGTGACCCATCCTGCAACGCTTGTGATAGATCCTGCAACGCCCGTGACAGATCCTGTAGCACCCATAAACGTTGTTTGAGCACCCTTGATGTTTGTTTTAGAAATTGTAATCTATAACTTAAATATAATTTGACTAGATCCAATGCGACCGCGGACAGTAAGAACTTTAAAAGAATGAAGCAATCCTAGGATAGTCACATAATTCAAAATTAAGTAATCCTAGGATAGTCACATAATTCAAATTCAAGCAATCCTAGGATAGTCACTTCATTTTCTATTTTGGGTTAAAAAGAATTCCATGTCTTTGTGAAGCAACATCTTCACCTAGCATAGAAAATTGTTTATTTGGGCTTAAAATTGAACTCTTGTTTTCTTTTCTTTAAACGGTGATAAGCATATGCTCTCCCCTTAACTGGGTGATCAAAATGCCAAAATCATCTATTTCATTTCATGCAATTTTAAAGTTTTTATAATACCTTTTAGAGAGCCTGCTCTTGTGGGAAAAGAACTCACCCAAGACGAATGACTCAAGTGGGTTCAAGCCAAAACCAGGGTATTCCACCCCACTATAAAATTTAAAGAAAATTTGGGGGAAACCCTCTTTTGATGGTAGTGTGAAAGATAACCATCCCCAAAACCTTTGTTCTAAAGTTAGGGAGGTCTCTCGAGAGAGTATATCATTTATCGCATCGAATGAAAACCCTTACTACAAACTTAGTATAGTATCCAACCGAAGTCAGTTTCTGAACATCATAATAATCACAGTGCAGGGGAGGGAAGCATCTACCCCCAAGATACTCACCATATAATTGCCAAGGACTGTTTGCTCAGGGGATCCGATATCCACTTCTGTCACTCTGAGTACGCACCTAGAAAAGACTAAAACACAGGCGCCCTTTCGAGGGTGACACGACTGTATGAATCGACATAGTTCTAAGATGTGGGCTGTTGATTACTATGATGACCTACTTGAGTACTAAGAGTGAGTCTGTTTGAACTATTTATCATGTGTAAAACCTGTTAAAACAATTTTTGAAAAAAAATTTGATCATACACTTGATGTTTAGTATAGGAATTAAAAACAACTATTCTATAACTTTTTTGAAGTGTTTTCAAAACATTAATTCAGTTAAGATCATCCAACACTCACAATTATGTTGATTACTCTCATGTTAAGAGATTGGAAATCCAAAACCTTTGTTAAGAAATCCATTCTCAAACGGATCAAAAAGCCAAAGAAACCCCTTAGCTACAAGAAAATATTGAAGAAAAGATGATTCTTGTACCAAAGCCGAAAGGTTTTACTTAAATATTGAACCTTTCTTCATCGATATCATGACTATGTTAGAGGTTTCACTGATGATTATGCTGTAGAACCATTATACTCATGAGCTTTCTTTCAAAGAAGAGCCCTTTCTCAAAGGCACAACCATAGTCAATGTATTCATTTTTGTTATATTCCCCAACCTGCAATTGAATATTCTACTCATCAAAATCACTTTTTGCAATAGAGAACCCAATCACATTAGGCATTTATCACAAATCCATCTTTTTATGAAACTACTATCAAACTTCATAGAGTACAAAATCATCCTTTTCTTGATCTTTTGCTTAAATTCCCGCCAACAGAATTTTCATCCTTTCAATTAGGGAACAACACAAGCTAAAGGCTAGAAATCTTTCAAGTCATAGAATCTTCATTCTATCCTAACTTTCATATCTATCACAAATTGCACTATTTCACTCTTTTGATCAAAAGTTCGTAGAATTTGGAACAAAGCTTATGCCTGTTGTCACGAGATCTCGAAAACACATGGAAAAAGGCGAAGGAGAAACTACCACAAGCAAAATGGGTGACCATAATGAGAAAGAAGAGGAAACATTTAATGTTGAAGAATTAACAGAAGAAAAGCTTCAAGAAGTAGAGCAAGATCCCCGATTCCATAATCTTATAGAAAGTATTTTAGAATGAAACAAAGAAAGATATTTTCTTTTACTAACTTATTAAGGAGCTAAGTTACCTTACAATTTTGATATAGAAGGGATTAAATAGAATCCTGAAACTCCTTCTAATGATTTTAGTGCCCTTACTCAATAGATAAAAGAATTACAAGGGAAAATAAAGGAGATGCAAGGGGGTGCAACAAAGAGGTATGTTTTGGATGACATATCTCCTTATCCATTCGGTAGGAGTCTTCAAATGATCCCTTTTCCAAAACATTGCGAAATCCCTAAATTTGATAGGTACAATGGAAAAATTGATCCCATTGAACATGTGAGGGATTTTTGAAATATGAGTCTAGATTTCGCTTATGACGATACCTACTTAATGCGATTGTTTCCATGAAGTCTGGGTGGACAATCCATGGAGTGGCTTTCCAAGATCACTCCCCCCATCAAAACCTTTGAGGATTTAATAATCAGTTTATATCACAATATGCCTACAACACCCAACACTAGATAACAATGCTTGATCTTTGTAAAGTGAAACAAAAAGTAGGAGAATTCTTCACTACATTTTTGCAAAGGTGGAGAAGGTTGTTTGCGTGATATTCCCATCCTATTCCTGAAAAGGAAAAGATGGATATCTTCATCAATAGCCTAGATCAAGAATTAAGTTATAGGCTTAATCTTCATTGTCCTCATAACTTTGAAAAATTGATTGAAAACACAATCACCATTGAAAGGGCCTTGGTTAAACAAGGAGTGATAAAACTTGATAATCCAAGTTCATCCAACCAAAACAACAACGATAAAACAAGGTTTTGGAACAAAAATAAATTTTTTGTCAATGATGTTATAGTAGATGCAAATAATATATGAACAAGACCATCTATCTTCAACCTATCAAGTGCTCCACGAAACAATCAACAAGCAAATACCAATCAACAAGGAAACACCAACCAAAAAGGAAACAAGAAACAACAAGGACAAAAATACAATCAAGAAAGCCTGACCAATCAAAATACCAATCAAAATTATGGTAATTTGAATAACAATCTTGGAAATACGCAAACATCCAATCTATCCAAACCTCCATTCTTTTCAAATCAACAAAATTTTACCACTTTGGGTCAATCTCTTGAGTTTGCTCTCAAGGAGCTTCTTGATAATAAGGTTATCACCTTACCACCACAAAGAGATTATGAGCCACGAGTCAAACCACCATCATGGAATGACTCGTATTATTGCAATTATCATCAATGTAAAGGTCATAGAACAAATAATTATCAAGCTTTGCGAAATCTAGTACAAGATTTAATTGGCAATGGCACCATTACAATTGAAGGACATCATACCAATGATGATCATCAAGCATTCAAAGATCCTTTACCGAACTATCAAAAGGGGGAAACATCAGATACCAAAGTAAAAATCATAAATAATGTTGAAGACAACATAATTTGCCATATTTATGCAGATGATCAATGGGTTAATGTTATCAAAATCAAGGAAAAACAAGAATATCAACAAGTTAATGTGACTACGAGAGGACAAGCAAAAGTTGTTCTAAAAGGGAGTTCATCTAAGGCAGCTATTCCTTCTCCAAATCATTATAATCTAGTTGATCAATTGAGAAAAACATCAGCTCAAATCTCTATCCTTGAACTTCTCAAAATATCCCCCATACACAAGAATATTTTAGAAGAAGCTCTTGTAAACACAACTGTTGACACTGATTTGGATGTAAACAAATTTCAAGCCATGGTGGGACATTTGTCTTCCCCCACTTGTTTTTCATTTTCCAAAAAAGACGATTCCTCCATGACACATCCACATAATTCATCGCTCTATATTGAAGTCATGATCCATAAACACCGAATCAGATGTGTCTTAATAGATGGAGGAGCCGGTTTAAACATTTGTACCTTAAAGCTAATACATGCCTTAGGAATATCAGAAAATTCCATTGATCCACGAAGGAAAATAACTATCAAGGCATATGATGATAAAGAAAGAGCTTCTTAAGGATTAATAATGCTACCTATCAGAGTGTGACCTATTGTGAATAATACATTTTGTCAGGTCCTACATTGTGATCTATCCTATAACATACTTTTGGGTCGCCCATGGATTCATGATATGCAGGGAGTACCATCAACATATCATCAATGCCTCAAGTTTTTGTACGATGGATAGGAAATAATTATACAAGCTGATTACAATAGCAACCAAACTTGTTCAAATCTCCGAGCATCTCAAGAAACCTTTGTGCCACACAATAGGGAGGCTCTTACTACTTCTTCTTCTAATCTACAAGGCCAATTGCAAGAACCGACAAAGAATATTGACACTAAGCTACATTTTAAAGACAAAGGAGTAGGCGAATATTCGCTATCTCTTTCTACCTTACCTCCTTCTCCGAGGTCACATGGTCAGCCAACCTTATCAAATCAAAAGATTGCAACAACCTCTACGTCCCAAGCTTCTATGCCAATCACAAAGTTTGATGGACAATTCATTAAAGCCAATAGCACTGAGGAAGTAGCTGAAGATAGGGACATCCTAAGTTGGCTATACAAAGATGAAGATGAATCTCTCGTGCACATTAAGTTACCTACAGAACAATATGGTAAGGGGTACGCTATCATGCAAAAAATGGGCTATAAAGGAAATGGTCCTATAGGAAAAAAAAGAGAAGGAATCATGGAACCAATTCAACCTATTTCAATACATCCAAATGATAAAATAGGATTGGGATATGGTAAGGATACAGAAGGGTTAGTTTTATAGCAAGCACAACAAACTCGTGAAAGAGAATCAATTTCAGATAAACACCATGCAAATGTCACTCTACAAAAATATTATGGATCAGTTTTCCAATTGTAGAATGGTTCAGATACTGATTCTAATGAATATGAATGGGACACCATTTATAATGGTGAATTTTGGAGAGACAAACAAGTTGATACCATACACAAATATGCACCCATTCTCATACAAGGAGAAAGCTTGGGAACACAATCACTTGAATTTGATTCATGATATAATGATGACTCAACTGACGACGATTCAGATTTTCACGAGATTGATAATCGACAAGAGAATACCATCATAGAACTTGTCTACCATGAAAATGACAACCACATCATGACTTTGACAGCTCAAGACCTTACCCAACCTAATGATCCCATGCCTTTAGTTTATCCGAAAGTTATTGATTGGGACAATGATGCACCTATCCATATCCCTACATTTCATGATGATGAGGACATTATAAATTTCCTTTGTTCCTCTAATGAGGAAAACAATTGTTTCATCCAAGAATTTCATACTCACGATTTTGATAGGGAGGGTGTCAAGTCTCTTAGTTGCAAAATAAATGAAATAAAAGATGGATCTATTGGTGAAAACCAAAAAATGGCAGTGGTAGATCACAACAAGAGAAAAATAAAGAGTGAATCCTACAGTGAAAACCTTTCTGAGGTACTGAAGGATGAGAAACTTGACACTCTTCCCAAGAATTATCACGAAAGATCTTCTATTTTGATCGAACCAACAGAATCAATCAACATAAGTACAACATAGCAGCCAAAAATCTTGCAACTTTCAATGTCATTAACAGTCGAAGAAGTACTGAAATTCATGGAGTTCTTGAAGGAGAATCAAATCAACTTCACTTGGTCATATGCTGATATGCTAGTTTTAGATCCTAATCTGATAATGCATCATTTATCTATAAAGGCAGGGGAAAAACTTGTGAAGCAAAAACTTTGAAAAATGCATCCACATGTGTTATTGGTTAAAGAGAAATTAAAGAAGCTTTTAGATGTTGGATTCATTCGAACTATTGACTATGCAGAATGGATTTCCAATATTGTACCTATTTCAAAGCCATATGGAAGGATTATAATTTGTACATATTTCAGATATTTGAACAAAGCTTGTCCCAAAGATTGACTTCCCTTTGCCAAACATAGATATAATTATTGATTTAACTGTTGGCCATGCAATGTATTCATTAATGGATGGATTTTCAGGATACAACCAGATAAAGATTGCACCAGAGGATCAAGATAAAATAGTGTTCACATGCCCTTGGGGTACCTATTGCTGGAACATAATGCCATTTGGGTTAAAGAATGCAGGAGCTACTTATCAAAGAGCAATGACAACCATTTTTCATGACATGGTGCACACCTTCATGGAAGACTATGTGGATGACTTATTGGCCAAATATCACACAAGAGAAGGACATCTTGAAATCTTGTCAAAAATATTTATCAGAATGGAGAAGTTCAATTTTTGAATCAATCCAAAGAAATGTGTCTTCAGCATTACATCTGGAAAAATCCTAGGATACATTGTTTCAGAAAAGGGCATAGAGGTTGATCCAGAAAAAGTACAAGCTATATTGGACATGCCACCACCATGAGATATCAGTTAGCTTTAATCATTGTAAGGACGACTACAGTCCATCAGGTGGTTTATAGCTCAACTGGCAGATAAAATCTTACCATTTACACATTTATTGCATAAAAATTTCCCATTCAAATAGGAAGAAAAATGTGAAGCAGCATTCAATCAGATCAAGCAATATCTTATGAACCCACCAATTTTAATTCCACCCATTCCAGGAAAGCCACTCATACTCTATATTTCAGCAACAAAAGTATCCTTGGGAACATTACTAGCACAAGAGGCTTCTATAGGCAAAGAAAGGGCCATATACTATATCAGCAAAACTTTAACAAGTCATGAATTAAACTACACTTTCATTGAAAAATCTTGCCTCGCGGTGGTGTTTTCTTCTCAAAATTTGTGACACTATATGTTGGCTCATACAGTTAAGATGATAACCAAAATTGATCCACTAAAATACCTTTTAAGCAGAGCTATTTTAACAGGAAGACTTGAAAAATGGGTAATGATCTTAAGTGAGTTTGACATTCGCTATGTAGATCAAAAATCTATTAAAGGATAGGTCATCGCAGATCAGTTGGTCGAAGAACCTTTACAAGAAGACAATCCAATGAACATTGAGTTTCCTGATGCAGACGTCTTCACATCAACAATTAAGAACTCATGGACATTGTACTTTGATGGATCTTATACGCAACATGGCTAAGGGGAATTGATTCTTTTTGTCACACCTGAAGAACATACCATTCCAAAATCATATTGGTTGATGTTTCCTTGCACAAATAACATAGCTGAATATGAGGCATTGCTCATAGGGATAAAGATAGCCTTGGCATGGCGGATTACAGAGCTGCAAGTCTATGGTGATTCACAACTTGTGATTAATCAAATCAATGATGATTATCAAACTAAAGATGATAAGTTGCTACCTTACAAGAACATGGTGGATGATTTTAAAAAGTATTTTGTGTCAATCAAGTTTTCACAAATCCCAAGGGTTGATAATAAAGTTGCAGATGCAATGGCTATAATTGCTTCCTTATTACAACTATCAGAAGATCAAACCAAGCATGAATTCTTGGTGGAACAATTGTTTTCTCCCGCCTATGATAATCCTGAGATCCAAGTCATATGTCATTTAACCTGTTCTGACTCACCTTTATATGGCAAGACTTATACCTATCTGAAAAAAATATTTTACCTCCAGATTTATCCCGAAATCAAAAAAGGAATTTCATACACCAATCATCCCATTATACCTTGATCGCCAACATCCTTTATCGACGTGGTCTTGATGGTACGCTCCTTCGATGTCTTGAACATGATGAATCTGAACAAGCCTTACAAGAGGTTCATGGTGGTATTTGCGGAACTCATTCAAGTGGTCTAACCTTAGCCAAGAAACTTGTTAGAATGGGATATTATTGGCCTACCATGGAGAAAGAATCTCTTAATTTTTTTAGGAAGTGTTCTAAATGCCATATCCATGGGAATCTTATTCATGCACCTGCACAGGAACTGCAACCTTTCACTCCAACATGGCCTTTTTTTTCAGTGGGGACTAGATCTTGTTGGAAAAATTCATCCTTCATCATCAAATGGGCATAAATTCATCATCATAGCTATAGCGTATTTTAAAAAATGGATCAAAGTTGTTCCTTTGACGACCATGACCAGTAAAAAAATATGTTCATTCATCCTGATAATGGGAGGCCTTTCAAGAATCAGGATGTTGATGAACTTTGTGAAAGATTTCACATCCAACACAGGTTCTCTACACCTTACTATCCACAAGGTAATGGTCAAGTAGAAGCTTCAAACAAAACAATCTTGAAGATCTTGAAGAAGATAGTAAATGATGTCAGTTGTGATTGGCATGTCCAATTAAATCTAGCTTTGTAGGCATACAGAACTAGTATTCACACACCAATAGGAGCTACCCCATATGCCTTGGTCTATGGAGCAGAAGCAGTCTTACCATTAGAGGTTGAAATACCTTCGCTTAGGGTCTCACTCAAGGGATTGGTAAATGATGAAGACTACAGAGTTTCTCGTATGCAAGAGCTAGAATTGTTAGATGAACGGCGTCAAAATGAAGCTGATCATTTGAAGGGTTATCAACAATTTATGTCTCGTAGCTATAATCACAGAGTTAAACCATGAAAAATTCAAGTAGGTGACTTAGTCTTGAGAGAAAATCCACATAATCAGCAAGATAGAGAAAAGAAAGGAAAATTTGAACCAAACTGGCTTGGTCCATTTGTCATCATTGCAACATATGATTCTGGGGCATATCAGTTGTCTACGTCAGAAGGAAACCTGTTTGAAGAACTAATCAATAGCATTCATTTGAAGAAGTTCTATGTCTGAATCATGCAAAAAATCATAAAAATTAGAAAAAGTCCTAAAAAAATCATAAAAATTAGAAAAAGTCCTGAAAAAATCATAAAAATAAAAAAAAAGTCCTAAAAAAATCATAAAAATCAGAAAAAGTCCTGAAAAAAACATAAAGATCAAAACAAGTCCTGAAAAAATCCATAAAAATAAGAAAAAGTCCTAAAAAATCATAAAAATTAGAAAAAGTCTTAAAAAAATTGCAATAAAAACAAGTGGTGAAAACCTGGCAAACAGGCGCTACTTGTGATCAAAATGGGCTCCTCTATCTACTAGCTTATGTCTTGCATTCACTTCTGGCATCATCCATCCATATCTATCATCTGTAGATATCTACCATATCCATATCATGCAACGAGGATCCTTGTGTTTCATCATGGCTTGATGAAATTTATACATATCCATACTATTCAGATTGTGTTTACATTCGGGGCAGCAACATAGACTAAACAAGAGAGGGGCAACGAGCTTTTCAAACATCACAAATAGACACAAGACGGTTTGCCAAAATGCAATAAACATTGTTGTATCAAATCAACCACAACATGCTTATTCAATGCCAATTGAAATCAAAACAACATGATCCAAACAAACATCAAAACAAAAACATCAATGTTGATAACCAAGTTGGATGATCTTAATCTGAATAATGTTTGGAATACTTTAAGAAAAATTTGAATTGTTGTTAGGTTTTCTATCATATTTCTGGAGCAATTCAATGATGTACTGAACTAGAAAAGCAAGGAAGGAGTATGATTTTTTGTCTGCCGTTTGTGAGGAAATCATTAGTACTATGCAAATTGGTCACGAGACATGATCTACTACGTATCATTGATGACATTTCATAATTTGCATAGGAAATGGGTTAACTCTTGTCTATTTATGCAAGCGATACTCAAGTCATCTCAATTCAATTATACCTAGATGCTTGTATTATCTTGCTATATCAAAAATCATGAAAGCAATACTCAAGTCATCACTGGTGCTAACATACCCTTTGATGCTTGTATTAACTTTCAACATTTCAATGCTCTATGATGACACAAAAATCACAAATAAGCTCTTAGAATGGCAATATTGTATGAATACCCTGCATGGTTAGTATAGATTGCGATCATTTTCAAATTTGCATTTTGCATTTATGGATTATTCCAAAAGTTGGAAAAGTATCAAATGTTTCATGTCTTTCCAATAAAATGACTGAGTACATTTTGACATTCACAAAAACAACATTTCATACATTTTTCATACATATTTGCATCAAAAAAACATAAAAACAAAGCATACATCATAATCAAAACATTCATAAGCTTTCATAAATTGTATCATCCATCATATTCATACAATCATTCATCAATAGATTTCACTCATCTCATAAATCATGCATACATATACATCATAAGCATAAAAATTGAGAAACCATCATATCATAAAACATCATGCATATATAGAAAATCGAACCACTCATCATAAATCATCGTTGCATTTCATATATCTCAAAAATGAATGTAAAAATGTACAAAGATGTCAACTATACATGATATAACATCATAAAAAATGAGATCATCTCAGGGTGTATACAAATGTCTCAATAGAGTATCACTAAAACATCATGTACAATGCACTAGGCAGTGCTATCCTCTGATGGTGCTAGTCTAGGACCTGTCCCACCTGCACCTGATGGACTTGCTCCACCTGTCCCTGATGGACCTCCTAGAGATAATGGCTATGTCACACCCCTGCTAGTGGCTCGAGAAGGACTATGAGTAGACTGAGACTATGTATAACTCTCCCTCCGCTTAGGTGGCACTGCATCATGATATATGATCCTGTAGAATGCGGCCTCCCGAATAGCTCTAGTTAGCTCTCTCACCATACCATCTCTTGATGCTCTCTCTAGACTATCAGCTATAGCTCTAGCCTCATCACCTTGCTGTCTAGTTGTATCTCTCTCAGCAGTGACTATCGTCAACTATCCCTAAAGCTGTGTAATCAAGGCCTGTGCCTGTGCTAACTAACCCTATAAACTCTGCACTATACTCTACAAAGAAGATATTTGTCTTGAGACCACTAGATCTACTGAAGATGATGGATCTATATGTCTCATCTGCGGTCCACCTCTACCACCTCTCCTACCACCTCTACCACCTCTACCACCACCTCTCCCACCACCTCTACCACCTCCCCCACTCTCCTCATCATCACTATCTCCCTCTAAATCATCATCACTACCTCCACTCTCCTCATCATCATCATCTCCCTCTGAATCATCACCCTCTGAAGCTGTCTCTCTTTGCAATCTCTGACCACCTCTTTGTGGTCTCTGTATAGCAACTGGAGCAACAGGCTCATTAGGATCAAACAATCGTGGTGTAGGATGCTCTAACACATACTAACCATACTCTGGCATCATCCCTCCGTCAAGGATATCAGCTCGGTAATCCCACATCTATACTCCTAAACTAGTGAAATTTGCCACCACTACCTCATAAGAAATCTGTGGACCCCACACTATAGTCTCCTACTATCACCATGCATAAATCACAGAACCCATAGGCATACCTTGAGGCCGACTATACTGCCAACACACCCGTCCAACAAGAAACCTCTCAATAATCCATAGAGTACGGCCAATAAGATATCTCGAAGTAAAGACGTAGGGCATCTCCCTCACATCCTCTGGCCATGCCTCACAATCTACATATGGCCACTAGCATACTGCATCAAGATCATCTAAGAGACGTTGCCAATGATCCAGTTTGCCTAGCCTCGGCTGAGCAATAATATTGGTATATCTCCATCTGTACGATCGACCGACATGCTGTTGTCCATGAGTCAATGGTCACATAATGGCAAAGTGCTCCCATGCCCATATATGTAATAACGAATAACCAACAACAAAAATTTGTCCTCTACCGTATACAATATGGTGTAACTCATCATACAAATACGCAAGCATGCATGATCCCCATGCATACCGTGTACCATACATCACCATCCTCTCCAGAACACGACCCCACCCGACTGCGAACCCCTTCGACCTATGGTCAGGGCACAAAACACCTCCAATGAAACCTGCAAGTATAGATGGTAGGGGTGCATAAGAATCTGTCATCTCTCTCCATGAGATATAATATCCTGCAATCTCATCATCTCCGAATATCCATCTCAAGGCATCCGTACCTCCCACCTCTCGGACATCGAAACTGACTATCTCTCCCATAACTGGAATCCTTAAGATGCGATACACATCCTATGGAGTCATGGTAATCTCTCTAGTCGATAAATGTAAGGTGTTTGTATCATTATGCCACCTCTCTGCAAGTGCTG
The DNA here is from genome assembly GCA_007258455.2 of Sequoia sempervirens. Classification (NCBI taxonomy): domain Eukaryota; kingdom Viridiplantae; phylum Streptophyta; class Pinopsida; order Cupressales; family Cupressaceae; genus Sequoia; species Sequoia sempervirens. The sequence continues at coordinate 30,040,327 of VDFB02322083.1, read as the reverse complement.
TCAATAAAGCTCTGTTGAGACGCACCTCAGGCATCTCAAGTAATGAAGTCAAGCCACATGCCTCGATAATATCTCTATCTGCCTATACCAGCTGTGGAATCAATCTCCATGTCTTTGGGAATGTCTCCCGTAACTACAAAATGTCATATCTCTCATGTTGACACATCATCATGACAAAGAAAAATCAATATCAAATCATCACGACTCATCAATCAAATCTGAATATCAAACTGTTTATTTTTCATCATCATGGAAGGAAAATATATCAAAATCATGTTTGTTTGTAACAAACTTAGAAGCAAACATATCAATCAACTATTTTTTTTTCAACATCATGAAAAGCAGATTTATCAACATCATATTTGTTTTTAACAACCTTAGAAACAAACATATCAATCAACTATTTTTTTTTCATCATCATGGAAGGAAAATATATCAAAATCATGTTTGTTTTTAACAACCTTAGAAGCAAACATATCAATCAACTATTTGTTTTTCATCATCATGAAAAGAAGATTTATCAACATCCTATTTGTTTTTAACAACTTTAGAAGCAAACTTATTGATTTAATTTGTTTTTAACAACTTTAAAAGCAAATTTATCAATTATTATTTGTTTTCCAACAACTTTGGGAACAAATTTATCACTCACAACAACATGCAATCATGGGTGCTATGAAAATGGTCATGGGCACTTTGAAAATCATCAAGGGCACTACAAAATCAATGGCACTATAGAAAACATCAAGGGCGCTATGAAATTCATCAAGGGCACTATAGAAACATGGGTGCTATGAAAATGGTCATGGGCACTATGCAAATAATCAAGGGTGCTAAAACACACTCTTTCTTAATCAAAACATGGATAAACATGCTCCGAACATAATTTTTTCAAAAAGTAGAAGTTTAATGGGGTACATACCGCGAGTCCATAATGTGCTGGTCGTTGATGTCATCGAATGCACTCGAAACAGTGCTGGTGAATCGAAAGTGCCATCTTTCTCACTCTAGAGCTCAAAATTTACAATTTTTACTAGGTTAAAATGGAAAATGACATAGAAAATGACATTTTTAACCTATTTAAAAGAAAAATTGGGGTATTTTTATCACATTTTATCACAGTAGGGGCAATTTAGTCATCAATTTTTCATCACATCTTTTCAAGTCATTTTCTTCATATCATAATTTTCAAATGATGAATCGACATCTTAAAAATCATAAAAATAAAAAAATCTAAAAATTCAAAAAATTTCACGAAAATCAAAATCTTATCGATTCATCGTTCGAGGGGGCATATACCTATCAACATCCGATAGTCAACATCTAGGAAAATTTCAAAATTCTTTGAAGCAATACATAAAACACATCACTTCAAAGAGGGGCAAAATGTATACACCTAAAAATGGTCACATCACAATAGTTTGGTGATTAATTAAATATTTTTAACTCTAAATTCGATCTACATATAAATAAATCTAAACAATTTATTTATATTGTTCATTCTTTCATTTCGATTAAATAAATAAGTTTATTTAATCACTTTTCTTATCCATTTCTTAATTAATTAAATAAACATTATGATTTATTTATATTAATTATCATATAATCTTGGCTTGAATATTTTATTCAAATAAAGATTAAATATTCTTCTCTTCTAAAAATCTTCTAAATTCCATTTACAATTAAATATTCCAAATATTTAATTTATTCTTCTAAAGTCTATTCACAATTAAATATTCTAGATATTTAATTGAAATCTTCTATAGTCCTCAAATCAAAAATCAAACTCACATGAAATTAAATAAATTTATTTATTTAATATTGCATTATCTTCAACAACCGTGAAACAAACTTCCAAAACAAAAAATTAATTTCTCTGTTCCTGTGCAAGCTTGTTCCCGTGGGTTGAAGACAAAGCTCCATTCTTTTCTCCAACCTCCTAACATCTTCCATCTTCCTCTCAACTTCTCCATCTCTCACCATTGAAATCTACTAGACAATCTCACAACCATTGATCTTTGCCAGCCAGGCTCTTGCCTGCACAAAGCTATAAAAAGGACTGCCGGGTCTTTGAAATCATAGAGAAACTTTCATACAGGAAAACTATATTCAAATAGCTTTCAAGCATCCATAGCATAGTCTTTTAGCATTCATAGATTTTAGAATCATTCCATATCATGGCCAATCATCCTCATAGTTTAGTTTCAATAACATCCATAATCCACAACCCCTGTGCATAATCTACAGCCCCTATGTATATCCATATCAACATTTCACTCCATCAACATATAGCATAGAGAAGTACTTTCCTTTTTGCACACTCGTTCTATAGGTTGCCATTCTGAGAAGCTTTGATTACACAATCTGAGAGCAACAACTTCAAAAAAATCCCTGGAGATAGAGAAAAATGGAACGGTTCTGAAGAAGTTTCGTTTGTTTTCTTTGAATTCAATTATCTTGCTTTTCTTTAGTTTAATGTTTCATTTTGTGTGATTTGTTTATCTTATTTTGATACACATATTTCTATCACACACTTTTGGCACCCACCATGGGGCTCTTGCCCCAATTCTAACATCCTTTTGCAGGTTTTTCCGACAGGTCACGGCTAAAACAACGTATTAGCGCAATAAACATGCTTCAACACAATTCACACCCAGTTCAGTGCATGTGACCCATCTTGTAGCAGCCGTGACCCATGCTGCAGTGCCCATGACAAATCCTGCAGCACCCGTGACCCATCCTGCAACGCCCGTGACAGATCCTGCAGCGCCTGTGACAGACCCTGCAGTGCCCATAAACTCTGTTTTAGGGCCCTTGATGTCTGTTTTAGCAATTGTAATCTGTAACTTAAATATAATTTGACTGGATCCGACGTGACCATGGAAAATAAGAACTTTAAAAGAATGAAGCAATCCTAGGATAGTCACATAATTCAAAATTAAGCAATCCTAGGATAGTCACATAATTCAAATTCAAGCAATCCTAGGATAGTCACTTCATTTTCTATTTTGGGTTAAAAATAATTCCATGTCTTTGTGAAGCAACATCTTCACCTAGCATAGAAAATTGTTTATTTGGGCTTAAAATTGAACTCTTGTTTGCTTTGCTTTAAACAGTGATAGGCCTATGCTCTCCCCTTAACTGGGTGATCAAAATGCCAAACTCATCTATTTCATTTCATGCAATTTTAAAGTTTTTATAATACCTTTTAGAGAGTCTGCTCTTGTGGGAAAAAGTATTCACCCAAGAGGAACGACTCAAGTGGGTTCAAGCCAAAGCCAGGGTATTCCACCCCACTATAAAATTTAAAGAAAATTTTGGGGAAACCCTCTTTTGACGGTAGTGTGCAAGATAACCATCCCCAAATCCTTTGTTATAAAGGTAGGGAGGTCTCTCGAAGGAGTATATCATTTGTCACATCGAACGAAAATCCTTACTATGAACTTAGTGTAGTATCCAACCAAAGTCAGTTTTTGAACATCATAATAATCATAGTGCAGGGGAGGGAAGAATCTACCCCCAAGATACTCACCATATAATTGCCAAGGACTGTTTGCTCAAGGAATCCGGTATCCACTTTCATCACTCTGAGTACACACCTGGAAAAGACAAAAATACAGGCGCCCTTTCGGGGGTGACACGGCTGTGTGAGTCGATGCAGTTCTAAGATGTGGGCTGTTGATTACTATAATGACCTACTTGAGTACTAAGAGTGAGTCTGTTTGAACTATTTATCATGTGTAAAACCTTTAAAACAATTTTTGAAAAACATTTTGATCATATACTTGATGTTTAGTATAGGAATTAAAAACAACTATTCTATAACCTTTTTGAAGTGTTTTCAAAACATGAATTCAATTAAGATCATCCAACACTCATGATTACCTTGATTACTCTCATGTTAAGAGATTGGAAATCCACAACCTTTGTTAAGAAATCCATTCTCAAACGGATCAAAAATCCAAAGAAACCTCTTAGCTACAAGAAACTATTGAAGAAAAGATGATTTTTGTACCAAAGCTGAAAGGTTTTACTTAAATATTGAACCTTTCTTCATCGATATCATGACTGTGTTAGAGGTTTCACTGATGATTATGCTTTAGAACCATTATACTCATGAGCTTTCTTTCAAAGAAGAGCCCTTTCTCAAAGGCACAACCATAGTCAACATATTCATTTTTGTTATATTCCCCAACCTGCAATTGAATATTCTACTCGTCAAAATCAATTTTTGCAATAGAGAACCCAATCACATTAGGCATTTATCACAAATCCATCTTTTTACGAAACTATGATCAAACTTCATAGAGTGCAAAATTATCCTTTTCTTGATCTTTTGCTTAAATTCCCACCAACAGGATTTTCATCCTTTCAATTAGGGAACAACACAAGCTAAAGGCTAGAAATATTTCAAGTCATAGAATCTTCATTCTATCCTAACTTTCATATCTATCACAAATTGCATAATCTATAGCCCCTGTGCATATTTGTATCAACATTTCACTCCATCAGCATATAGCATAGAGAAGTACTTTCCTTTTTGCACACTCGTTCTATAGGTTGCCATTCTGAGAAGCTTTGATTACACAATCTGAGAGCAACAGCTTCAAAAAATTCCCTGGAGATAGAAAAAAATGGAACGGTTATGAAGAAGCTCTGTTTGTTTTCTTTGAATTCAATTATCTTGCTTTTCTTTAGTTTAATGTTTCATTTTGTGTGATTTTTTTATCTTATTTTGATACACATATTTCTATCACACACTTTTCATTTGGGGTATAATCATATTATATTGTGGATTGGCCATCCAGCATGGTTTTTCCCGTAACAAGGTTCCATGTAAAATTTTTGGTGTTATGGTGTTGTGATTACTTTCTTTTTGATGATGCATGTTTCTTTTGTTGAATGATTAAGTTAAATGACAAAATAATTAAGTTGAATTTTTGCACAACATTGACTCACCGCCTCTCAAGGTTGCTTGTTTCCAACAATTGGTATCAGAGCTAGTTCCTCGAAAGAAGTCCTACAACTTGAGGAGATATTGGAAAGTGTGTCTCAATGGATGCAAGCAGTCTTCAACAACAACTTATGGTTACCCTAGATGATCTTGGCTAGATAAAATATGAGAACTAGGAATTGTAAAAAAATCTTGAGGATGTAGAAAAGTTCATTCAATCACTAAAAATCAAGAGTAATGAATCAAGGGAGCAAAGAAATGAATTGTGTGGTCAACTCAAATAGAAGAAAAAAATCATGGAAGATGGAAAACTCAGTCTAGATCTGAAAGAGAAAACTGAACAATGTGAAAAAATTTCCAAAGAGAATGTTTCCTTGAAGCAAGAGATGGAATCTATCATGATGAAAATGACCAAGGAGATTGAGGATAGGAAGAAGAATGAAGAAAAGCTTGCACAGTCTTTCAAAGAAAAGACTAAACAATGCAACTGACTAGATAATGAATTGGAGCAATCCAAGAACAATGAAGAAGTGCTTGAAAAGTAGCTTGGTGATCTTCAAGATGAACTTTCCATTGCAAATGAGTATAAGGAAAAATTCAAAGCAAGCTCAAGCAAACTTGATGAACTAATCAAAGGACAGAGGAATGATGGTGATAGACATGGTCTTGGATATGAAGAAGGAGAAAGTTCCTGATCTGGACAAAGGAACTCTAGACAAAGGAATTCCAGACAAGGAAGATTCAGACAAGGAAGTCAAATGAAAGGATCCAAAATAGATGTGGTAAGGCAACCAAATGATCAAATATTTAATGGCTATTGTATGTCTGCAACAAATTTGGTCATATGGCTTCTTAGTGTAGGAGTAGAATTAATACAAGTAGACCATCATTCTCAATTCAATATTTTAATTGCTATAATTATGGTCATAAGTCAAGTGAATGCAAAATTGTGATAAAAAAATTTCATAGAGACATTAGATGCTATGCATGCAATAGATTTGGACATATTGCTAACCAATGCAGATCAAGACAAAGTTAATGGAACAATTGGCCTAGATAGAGAAATGTTGTGTGCCACAACTGTAACAAATTTGGCCACATTGCCAAATTCTGCTGGAACAAAAGAGGTCCAGTAAAATAGAACATGCAACAGGATGCTAAAGGAAAAGGAAAAGTCACTACTGATGAGATCAAGAAGCAAATGCAGAAGAAATGGGTGAAGAAGAATCCATCTGTAGAAGGAAATGGACCTGCACTAGAAGCAACTTCTTGTAATTCCTTAGGGTACTAATTTTAGGTCTCTAGCATAGGGGCTATCAAGAAAAACTCTTAAACCCACTCTTGTAGGTGAATGATACTAGAATCCAGATATGTCTAGTAGGAGATTTGATACTTTTCAGATGTTGTTCAACCAGTTAGAAACATTAGTGAATAATATTTGAGATCTGCATAAGAGTCATCTATCTCTATGCCTAGAAGGAAGTAAACTAAATGAATTAGGGAAAGGGGATTTATTACAAAATGAAGGATTTAGGTATGTGGACAATAAAAGGAACAACTTCAACCCTCATTTTTCATATTGCATTTGGAGAAATGTGGTTTGGAGAGCTCTGAAGTGATCATTGTGAATTTGTGGAGAGACTAAAGCATAAAGGAGAATCTGCAATCAAATTCCATTTTCATCCTCGAAAGGTATTTATTGAAAACCTATAAATTTGTGTGATTGCAATCATGTCTACTCCTCTGATAGTCAAAGTTAAGGATAGGCCATGTCCAAAGTTCAAATGGAATCTGTATAATTCCATAGATATAGAGTCCTTACGTGCATTTTCATCGGTGTCGTACAGAGTCCTACATATTGAGGATTTTAGGGCTTATGTGTACACAAACATTGAAGATTTGGGAACCTCTCATTTGATGGATTTGTACTCTCATCATATAATTCAAGAAGACGTTACTATGAAACTAGAATTTAAAACCCTAGAAGATAAGAAATTTGTGCAATTTGTGAAATTCCCCATATTTGAAGAAGATGAATGGGTTCGATATATGTTGAGTTGTGTCCATGATGAATTCATGTGGTTGGATGTGTCGTTTAAAATAAAAAAAGAAGCTATATGTGCAGTCACAAGACTAAATTCCACCAGTAGACTTCCATTTTTGAAGTCTATGAAGAACGATAAGGTTACTGAAGTGATAGGCTCACAATGAGATAGAAGAGCAATGACGATAGACGATGTTTTTGCAGTGGATGTAAAATTTGCATCAATGGTTATCGGATATAAGATTTATCACTCAAGCTGGGAGAATTTAGTATTTGGCATAGCTATCTATGCAACATATGAAATGGTCAAACAAAATGTAGACTATGATTTATGTGAATTGCTCAGAAGCCAATTATTGGAGAATTTGGGAAAAATAAAAAAGAATAAGAAGAACACATTCAAATACATTAACTTTCTAATATGTTTGTTTTTCTACTTCTTGGTTGAGGTACTAGGAGTTGGTAAAGTTTAGTGGTGTAATGATATACTGGTATCTGTTTAGATATGCAATATGTTATGTGGACTGGGTGATCAACGAACCCACAATACGATCCTTTGGGGATACTTTAAAATTTTTCAGAATCTTATGCATGCCAGAGAAAGAATTCTTGCCACAATATTGGAACAATACAAAGACACTATTTGCTTCATGGTAGACATTAACTAGTGCCATATCGAAGCTACTGATCCTAGAATAGTTTGGATCATGCCTATGGGTTATGAAGTAGATGAGAAAATTTTGAGGATGTATGCAGAACACTTGCTAAATTCACCACTTGATTAGGGAGAAGAAAGGTTTGGTACTTATGTAGAGAAAAGCTTACAGGTTCATTCAGAATTGAAAAATCCCATTCATGATAGTTAGAAGTGTAAGAAAAGAGAAAGAAGCTCTTGCAGAGAGTATTGGCATTCCTATGCATAAATTAAAAGAAGTGAGAAGGAAAAGAGATGAAGCTGAAGAAGCTAAGAAGAAAGAAAAGGCAGAATCAACTGGTTTGCGAACATCTCCTACTCACACTAGAATTTCTGCTGCAGCTAAGTCAAATCAAGCAGAGGCTTCCAGAAAAAGAAAGAAGAATAAAAGAACAAGATCTTACAAAGTTGTGTTTGCAGATGAAGAGGAAGATACTGATTTAGAAGTAGTAAGGGAGATAAAGGCTACTGGTACACCATTTGTCAAATTGAATAAAAGAAAATCTTCTAGCAAAGGAGAATAAGCAAAGAAAAAGGCCAAAATTGACAAGCCCAGTATGTTTGTTGTGGAAGTTGAGAATGCAATGGTAAAAGATGGAAATCTTAAGCCACTCTATGATTGGTATGAGATCTTTGATGAATCCAGTAAGAGAATTCTTGAAGAAGCAACAATAAATCATATGAATGTTTTTAGTAATGCTCTTGTTGAAATCATGTTTGGTTTTCCTACAAGTCTGTATAATGCTTTGGAGTCTAGGAGGTCAAGTGCCTTATCAGAAGAAGAAAATATGAGGAAGAGAGTCCTACCCAATTTGTGCCTAGAAATGACAATTGAAGAAATGGATTTATTCCTTGAAAAAGATAAAAGGGAATTTAAGAGCCAGAAAAAGAATAAATGAAATCATGATTGGTGAAATTGATGCTTTTGTTAGTGAAACTGAGGAAATTCTAGAAGAATTTTTGTCAAGGGATAAGATTAACATTGAAGAAATCAATACTAAAATTTTTAAAGGAAATGAGGAAGTGAATGTGGAGATAAATGAATTAGAAGAAGAGAATGTGAATAAGGAGAACATGAATGTGTTTGATCCTCTAGAATTTGAGGATACTCTCACTTCTCCTGATGTGGAAAATACAGAGACACCTATGGTAACTAAGTTCCCTATTGAGGTGTTAGCTGAGGAAAAAGAGGCGCATACTGAAGAAGTTGAAATTCCTAAAGTAGAATCCAAGGTTGAAAAGGAAAAGGATCAAGAAATCAAAATAGAGGAAGTGAAGGAATCTCTATTGGAGCAACAGGGAGAATCAAATCCTGAGTTATATGAAAGCTCAATTAACCTATCCACTTTGTCTCCAATTCAAATGTTGAAGGTCACTAAAATTGCTCAAGCCAAAGCAAATGAGAAGATACTAAAATATCTCATCTAGAGGACAGTGAACTACTAAAGCTTGCATTTGGAGTTTTATAGAAAAATAATGCCTACTTATGTTATGGACCCATCAAGTTCCTCCTCTGGTGAGTTAAAGAAGCTAATAAATTATGTAGATTCAAATTTTGAATCTTTTAAGAAATCAAACTTGATTAAAGTGAAAAAGAGTTCAAGAAGAGAGTTAGTAGACTAAATGAACTTATTGCCAAAGACAAAGCTCTGTTAGGCACTTGCATAAAAAATATTCAAGGTACTATGTCTAAAGGAGGAAAAGTATACAAATCTTGCTTGGTCTTGTCAAACTTTACTAAATCAAATGAGAAGAAGGTGAAAGACATCAATTGAACAACAATTGGTCACTATTTCCAACACTTTTGACCCATTAGCCGGTAGTGTTTGTAAACAAGAAAGTCAGGTAATGTCCTTTCTCAACCAAATAAAGAGTCTGAAACTTGAAAATGAAAGGATTATTGGTAGAGTATGTGAACTTAGGGGACTAATAAGTTCAAAGATTGAGATAATGGTGAATTATCTAATAGAAGCTAAAGATGTTATGGCCACTCTTGATCTGGTAAGTCTCGAAGCAATAGAAAATTTTTCATATCTACTTTGTGGTCATATAACCATTTTGGAGAGTTTGTGAAGTGTCTAGAAATCAAACTTAAGTGGACTGAAGAATGACTTTGTAGGCATCTTCAAATTTTTTTAAGTCGATCAATAATTTTGCAATTTTGGATTCTCTAATTTTTTCATTGATGTCAAAGGGGGAGAGAGTGCAGTGAAAAATGCCTTGACATTCTTGGGGGGAGTAGTATTCCAAATTTTGGCAGTGTACTTACTAGTTTTGACACTTACTAATTTTCCACTAAGTGTTTCCATCAATGCCAAAGAAGGATATTATTGGCATATGGCTTCTAGTGTTTCCATTGATAGCAATTGAAGTCATCTCCATGGTCCGCAGATCCGTATCTAGTCATACTGTTAGATAAAGTGAAATATTGTGTGTTACCAAAATAACACTTGAAGAACATGGTATCCGGTTAGTCAGTTAATCTGTCTACTTCATTAGATCATTGTTTTGAGTTGTGGACCCCTGGGATTGCTTGTTGAGCATGTATATTATCTTATTACTAAATTTTGTTGTGTTGCATTAGTTTTTGTACGAGCTTGGAGGTCCGGTAGGATGTTTTCTATCTACTTGCTCGTTGTAGCCAACTCAATGAATGTGGCACATTGTGGATGTGTAAAGTGAAACTATTTAAAATTTTTTTATATTCAAATGTTTAATTATGGGTCCTAGCTATAGTCTAGCTAACTTGTTTGGGTGCTCATCAAAATTGTTCATGTTTTGGGCTGACAGTTGATAATATTTCCAAGTTTTATTAAGGCCGACCTATAGCGATTTGATTTCTAGATGCGAATATATATAAGAGATTCAATATATCATTTGAGATATGAGAAAGGAAGTGTTATGGTATGTTCCGATCATTAGGATGAGTGATTAGGTGATGATGCATAGTTTCACTTATGCATTAAGACTTTCGCAGAGCGAGTTGTGTAGAGCAGAGAAATTTTTTTGAACCAATCAGAAGGATAGGAGATTGTCTACAAAAATTAATTGGAACTATAATCAGGCATTGTAGATGTTATTTCATCGGTTCATTCTTTTGGATCTATTCCAAATCATTGTAGGGTAGTGAGCCCATCCATTTTGAGTAGTGAGCTCTAGGTAGTGAGCCTGAATGCAAGTGCATTCCCATTTTGTACTTTTAATTTTTGGTATACTCATATTATATTGTAGATTGGCCATCCATCATGGTTTTTCGCATAACAGGGTTTCCACATAAATTTTTTGGTGTTATGGTGTTGTGATTACTTTCTTTCTGACGATGCATGTTTCTTTTGTTGAATGATTAAGTAATTTTAATGATAGAATAATTAAATTGAATTTTTGCACAACATTGATTCACCCCTCCTCTCAGTGTTTCTTTTTTCCAATAGCTCAATCCCACACAATACATGATGGAATTATTAAATAAAGGGGCCAAAATCCCTTCTAATTTTTATGTGAGCACTATTATTGAATAATGTCTTAGGAACATGCCTCAAACATCATTCATGCATTCATTCCCAAAAATAATCCATCCCATCATGCAACCATCATTATCACATGCCCCAAGTCAACCCATGATCACCAAGGGAAGCTCACTAATTCAATCCCTTCAAGGAAATCCACTTTTCAACAACCAAAATTTGGAAGCTAACATGATCTTGGGTATTCCTAGCACCGTTCCAAAAGACCCTAAACATCCATATGTTCCACTCATTTTCCATGATACAAACAGTCCCTCCACCTTTTCTGCAATACTGACATACCCTCTTGATACACAAATCTCTCTACCCAATGTATCACAAGGACAAGTGGGGACTTCCAATGTTTCATTCTCACTTGTACAAGGGAATCCATCACCAATATTCCCATCATTCCCTTTATTTCCATCATCATCCACAACCAATCAAGGTGTAGGGAAAATTCCTTCACTAAACACAACAATCTAAAACCAAGCAAATCAAATAAATCCTCCAAGCACAAACAAAAATACCGCATCTATCATACCAAATCCTCCAAACATGCCACTGATATCGTAACACCAGGTGACACCAATCTAAATCTCCCAACCAATCATCACATCATCTACAACACCAAAAATGTCTCAAAATCTAGTCTCACAAGGACTAAGCATATCAACTATCAATCTAAACCCACCATCTACAACTCAACCCCCAGTCATCACTCAAAAAACACCTCAAAAAACACCTAAACAATTGCTTATCACATAATCTCACACCATCCCACAAAATCAACCACCTCCAACTCCAAATCCAAATACTACAAATCAATAGAGTATCACATTGCATGCAACCCAACATGCATACCAAAAGGAATTGCAACAATTCCAAGTTCAACAAGTTGCACAACAAGTACAAGCATAGAAAGCCACACAACAAACACAACATGTAGCAAAACAAGCTCAAGCACAAGTGCGAGCTTCACTACAATAACAACAAACTTCACAAGCTATGCAACAAGCCACACAACAAGTTGCACAAGCTCAAGTGTAAGCACAAGCACAAGCTTTTCTACAACAACAACAACAACAAGAAAAAGCACATGCATTACAAAAATATGCCTTGCAATAACACCAAGCACAACAACAAGAATTGTTGGCACATCAAAAGCAATAGGCATACCAATAGGCAATATTGGTGCAACAAAAAAGTATTCAAACCGATGTGCAACCAAATGCTTAAAACTTTAATGCACAAGGAACAAGTGCCACTCCATCATTCACCCAACAAAACATCATCCCACATTTAACACCATAAATACACCAACCATACCATCTCAAAACATGCCCATTCCACCACCAAATTCATAAAATGATTTGTCTGCACAAGTTAAGTTTCTCTCACAACAAATACAAGACAAACAATTAGGGAAGATAAAGATTCACACACACAAGGGAATTTGTGTCCCTATCCATTTGATAGAAGAATTGCAATGGTTCTTTTTCCACCAAGTTTCAAAATACTAAAATTTGATAAAATACCAAGGGAATAGAAATCCTAAATATCACATTAGGGAATTCCACATACACTATATGGAGGTCACATATGAAGGTTCTTACCTAATGCGACTGTTCCCTCGAAGCTTGGATGGTACAACAATGGAATGGTTATCGCGTCTCCCCTTGGCATTAAAAAGTTCCAAGAAATCCTAGACTTGTTCATCGAAAATTATTCATTTAACTTGGGTGTGGAAGTGAGTTTAGAAGAATTATCCAACCTAGAACAAGCCAATAGAGAAACATTTGTTGCATTCTTGCAATGATGGTGATCCAAGGATAACAAGAGAAAATGGTCTATATCGAAAGAACAACAAATCAGGACTATCATCTCCAACCTTGAAGGGACCTTGTCCTTTCATTTGAAAATGCAATTCATAAGAACATATGACCAATTGATCCCCAAGGTGCCCAACATCAAAAGATCTCGAATAACACAAGGGGGCACACCCATGTACCAAGACAATTGACCATCTACGAGCAACAATGACAAACCTTGTACATGGTCCAAGAATAAAAATGTTACCAACAATGGTGTCATTGATGCCAAAGTTATTATGAGTGCCCCAAAGAAAAATGTACAAACATACCCATAAAACACTCATCAAATCAACATGCAACAACCCATTCATCAAAACACCCCATCACAACAACAACCCAATAATCAAGCAGTCAACAACATAAATGCTCAAGGGGGACCACCCCCAAAGAACAAATACTTGCCAAAACGAAAATATACACCACTAGGGGACCTAATTGAATCTATCATGCATCAGCTGGTACAAGAAAATCTTATCACAATCTTTGTTTACAAAATATTATTAGGAGCCTCAAGTTTAACCACCATTGTATACCAAGAAGTATCTTTGCCATTTTCACAAAATAAAGGAACATAAAATAGCTGGTTTTATGAGGCTTAAAAATATTATTCAAGATCTCATTGATGATAAAATTATAACCATTGAACAACCAGTCGGGAATAAAGAACTTAAAATATACATGAATCTGATGCAAGATCACAATAAAGGAAACAAAAATGGTAAAGGAAAGAGTTACCACAAAGTGGACCATATTTATGGTCATGTTGTCAAATCTTTGGATGAATGGGTAACAGTTGTTAATATCAAAGGACATAGAGCCAAGTGTGGAGTCACCACATGTAGTGGCAGAATTACAATCCTAGGACCTTCACCACCACCCAAGGTACTAACTTTCAATCCAAAATCAATCCCTAATGGTTACAATGTCTTAGAGAAGTTGAAAAAGACCCTAACCCAAATCTCTATCATGGATTTGCTCAAAATATTGCCTACACATAGGGACATCCTAGAGAAGGCATTGGTTGCATCCTATGTCCCCACAAATCTTGATGCTAACCAATTTCAAGCTATGGTCAGACATATCACTACATAACATCTCCTCACATTCTTTGAGCATGATCTCCCAACCCAACCATCTCATAACCACCTCCATCTTGAAGTCCTAGTCCATAAGAAAAAGGTCAAAAGAGTCTTGGTGGATGGGAGTGCGGGTTTGAATATTTGTACTTTATAGCTAATTAAGAATATGGGATTTTCACAAGATGTCATTGAAAAGGGAAAAGGTATCACAATCAAAATCTATGATGATCAAGAATGGGTGTCCCAAGGCACCATTAAACCCCCCATTCAAGTGGGCCAGCAATCATGGAGACTACTTGTTAGGTCCTTGACCTTGAACTCCCTTATAAAATTCCCTTAGGGAATCCATGGATACATGGGATGCAAGTTTTTGCATCCACGTTCCATCAATGTGTCAAATTCCCTTACCAAAATCAAGAAGTCACAATCCATTGTGACCCTGAGCCTTTTTATTATTACAAAAATATAGAGGACAAGTATTATAAGATCCCCCAAGTCCCAAAAAAATGATGAGGGACCCACATCTCCTTATGTTGACCCATCCACCTTAGCCTCCACTTCAAAGACAAAGACACCTTCCATTTAAAACATCCCAGATGTTAAGGTTGTAATCCGAGATATTGAGTGTGGGGACTATAAAATGAAAAAGAGTGCCTTTATGGTAGGAGAGTTTCCTCAATCTCCTAGATCTCATGGAGAACCACATCCAATTGACATGGCATCTCAGACCTTCAAAGAAGAATCTACCACCTTTTGAAAATGGGGAGACCTAAGAAAAGAAGTGGTAGATGAAAATGATATATCAAGCCTATTGTATTAAGATGAAAGACCTATACCTAAACTTCCCATGGAAGATGATAACAAAGAATTGCAGTTAATGTTTGGATGGGGCTACAATAAAACTGAGAAGCTCAGGAAAAATGAAAATGGCCTATTAGAACCCATCATTCCTGAGAAGCGGCTAACGAATCTTGGCCTTGGATGTGCCCCTACAAAGATAACCATTCTTGGTTCACAAGTATACCCCTATTAAAGAAGTCAAAGCTCCTCATCAATTATCGGTATCCACTAGATTACCCATAGATAACTATACATTCGATATCACTAACCTATACACTGAGGATTCCTCTCTCTTTATGATTACCACCATGTCTTTTGAGTCAAATACCAAAGCCATCAAACTAAAACTTATTTCACCCCAACTAATAGATTGTGACCAACGAGGACCACCAATCTTAGACACATTTGAAAATGATGAGGCTCTCTCAAAATTCATGGGACTAAGGGATACTCTACCATATGGAGACCACAAAGTAGTGTTTGATATTGAGCTCGACACACATGCGTAATATAGGGAAATGATTGAATCTCTTAGTCACAAAATATAAAATCTAAGAGTAACATCTAGATCTTTAAGTGAAAACCACATTATGTCACTTTTTGATCCCAAAATAGTAAAAATAAAGGATGTATCCAATGGTGAAAACCTCTCTAAGGCACCAAAGGATGAGGGATTCAATCTTCCCCTTAATGCTATCAATCAAGAAAAATCAGCAGTACTAGTAGAAAAATGCAACCCAGTGAACTTGGGAATTGAGGAGACACCACATATCACTTTATATGATGAGTCACTTCTGACCAAGGAAAAAGAAAATATAGCTACATTTTTGAAAGAAAGGAAAGTGAACTTTGCATGGACATATGTTAACATGCCATGCCTTGATCTAGAGGTAGTGGTCCATCATCTAGTAGTCTATCTAGAGGCAAAGCCAATAAGACAAAAAATGAGAAAGATAAATCTCTAGATTGCTTATTAGTCAAACTTGAGATACAAAAACTACTTGAAGCTGGTTTTATTCAACCCATTAACTATCTAGAATGGGATTCCAACCTTCTACCTATTTCCAAGCCCACTGGGGGCATCCGAATTTGCACCAACTTTAGGGACCTAAAAAAAGCATTCCCTAAGGATGATTTCCCTCTTCCTAACATAAACATGATTTTAGAGATGACGGAAAGGTATGAAATGGTATCGTTGATGGACGAGTTTTTAGGATACAACCAAATTATGATTGCAAATGAGGAGGGTACGTGCAGGATCATCATGGAAAAAACAGGTCCTTAAGTGGCAAAAAATTTAGAAAAATTAGAGTTAGGAAACTTGACATAAAATTTTGAATAAGTTATCTATATTATTTCAAAAATATGTAAGAATAAACTCTTTAGAAAATTGAATGCAGTTTCTAAAATACAAGTTTTTTTTTTCAAAAAATAAAATCTATTTGGTGAAAATTTGAAATTTCAATGCAGTAGTATTTCAATTTTAGGGAAAAAATAAGTAGGTGTCTCTCTAACCACCCTAACCACAACAAAATGATAATATTTTTTTTATAATATTTTAGATATAAGTAGATGACTCATGTATCAATGTGATGCATATTTTTTTTGTAATTTTTTTCCAAGTAAATAATTAATTATGAATTTTTATTACAACTTTTAAAAAATATAAAAAACCCGTATGACTGACCACATTAACTTGGTCAAAACTTCATGAAATTCAATTTTTATTTTTAATCCTATAGTATGCGAAGCATATAATGTGATGCATGTTTTGGATTCAAAATGTGCTACCATTTGAAAGCTATAGATGTTTTTTAATCAGCCTATCAATCAGGACTTTAGTCTTAATTTAAATAGAAAATGAATAATAATTACTTATTAAATTAAAAGTAAAGCATAATTTATATTGGTGGAAAGCTGAGAATATCCTTTAAAAACCCTTTTTGTTTCATTAATTTTGGGTAAAAAAAAAGTCATCAGCCACATACCCATCATATTGCCACTTTTTGGCCCATCGTGATCCCACACATACTCAGGATCAACATAAGACAACCTTCAGCTATCCATGGAGCACTTACTATTGGAACATGATGCCATTTGGGTTGAAGAATGTTGGAGACACATACCAAAGGGCCATGAATCTAATTTTTCATGACATGATCCACAAATATGTAGAGGACTATGTAGATGACATACTGGACAAATCAAGAAAGCATCAAGACCGCATATCAACATTGGTCCAAATCTTTGACAAACTAGAAGAATATAAGGCATGACTCAATCCTAAGAAATTTATCTTTGGTGTCACAGCAAGAAATCTCCTTGGATATATTGTATCAATGAGGGGAATCAAGATATATCCTACAAAAGTCAAATCAATCCTTGACATGGAAGCACCACAAACACTGAAATAGTTGAGGGGCTTGCAGGGAAGGCTTCAATCAATCCACAAATTCATAGCACAATTAGCTAATAAAACCATCCCATATTCTCATCTACTCCACAAGGGGGTAGCATACAAGTGGAATGAGAAATATGATCATGGATTCAATCAAATCAAATAATACTTGCTAACACCACCAATCCTCATGCCACCAATCTAGAACAAACCACTCATCCTCTACATATCAGCTACAATGACAACCGTTGGTGCTCTCCTAGCTCAACATGATGAAACAGGGAAAGAGAGAGCCATTTACTATATCAGTAGGACCTTTGTGGGACATGAAATAAACTACACATTCATTGAGAAAGATTGTATAGTGGTAGTATTTGCCTCACAAAAATTTAGGCACTACATGTTGGCTCATCAAATCAAACTCATCGCCAAGATAGACCCCCTAAAATATTTTCTCTCTAAAGCAATGCTTATAGGATGAATGGCTAAGTGGGTCATGATATTGATAGAATATTATATTGAGTATGTGGAGTGGAAAGCAATAAAAGGATAGGTAATTGTAGATCAATTGGCCAAAGCACCCATATATTCAAGGAACCCATTGGTATCAAAATTTCTGAAGAATCAATTTTTAACCTAAATGTTGTAGACCATTTGAAGGTATATTTTGATGGATCATTCACACAACATGGGTCAGGAGTAGGAGTCTTCTTCATCACACCATAAGGGGATTGTATACTAAAATCATATAGGATATCTTTCCCTTGCACCAATAACATTGTGAAGCATGAGGCTCTTGTCATAGGACTTTGGATTGCAATACAATGAAAAATCATGGCACTCAAGGTCTATGGAGACTCACAACTAATTATCAATCAAGTCAATGATGAATACCAAACTAAGGATGAGAAGCTTACCACATACAAAAATCTAGTGGAGGATCTCAAGGAGTTCTTTGTCAACATAACATTTGAGAAAATACCATGGGTAAACAATAGAGCAGTTGACGCCATGGCTACAATCAGATCATTTTTGGATATCTCACAAAATGTCCCTAAACATGAATTCCTTGTAGAGCAGCTTCTCGTACCAGCTTTCAAAGTACCAAAATATGAGTTTGTGTGTGAAATTGTTCATCATAGTGATTCTTGGTACCATGACATATTCACCTACCTAAAAGCAAGATTCCTCCCCAATGACATCACCCCAAATCTCAAAAGAATATTTATTAAGAAGTCATCATGTTTCATCATCTTAGGAGACACCTTTTACTGTAGGAGTATCGAAAGAACCCTCTTGTGATGCCTTAACCCCAAGGAAGCTTTGACTGCTTTAATTGAGGTACACGATGGCATTTGTTGTTTGCATTTTAGTGGTATGACCTTAGCCAAGAAACTATTGAGGACTGGGTACTACTAGCCTACGATGGAGAAAGAATCTCATGAATACATCTAAAAGTGCATGCAATGCTAATAGCATGGGGACCTAATCCATGTACCAACTCAAGAGCTTCAACCGATTATAACATCTTGGCCCTTTTCATAATGGGGGCCTGATCTCATTGGAAAAATCACTCCCAGCTCATCTAATGGACATAAGTTCATTATCACTGCCACAAAATACTTCACAAAGTGGGTAGAGGCCATCCCTGTGACCTATATCATAGAGAAGCATATCTCTAAATTCATTCTAAACTACCTCATTTCCTATTACGGTATTCCACAAGCCCTTATCTCAAATAATGGAACACCCTTGAAAAACTAAGATTTTTGTGATCTATGCCAAAAATTCAATATCCAACATTGCTTCTCTACCCCATATTACGCCCAGGGTAACAACTAGGCAAAGGATTCCAATAAAACCATATTAAATATCCCCAATAAAATAGTTGATGAAGCTGGCCATTATTGACACCTACAGTTAAATACCACCTTATGGGCCTACCAAATGAGTATCCACACACTTATAGGTGCAACCCATTTCTCCCTGGTCTATAGATTAGAAGCCATATTTCCTATTGAAGTTGAGCTCCCATTCCTCATAATATCATTGCACCATCTTATTATTGATGAAGAGTATCGAGTGTCACAATTGAATGAGCTAGAGTTACTGGATGAGTGGCACACGTATGCTTCGAACCATCTACAGGTGTACTGTCTCAAATAAAGGCATAATATGCAGTACCCCTCCATTTTTTTTATGTTTTCTGACAGTATGTTGTCACTTTGATAGACCCTGATACTTTGTTTTGATGTATTTGATCACTAACAGTAGAGTGATTTTGGATTTATTTTATGATGTGATGATACAATTTTTGGTGGTGATTATTTCTGACATGCTTTATGTTAGCATAGATGTTTACTTAAGATGTTATTGCTATATATGTTCATGGTAGATTAATTGTTATTTATTTTATCAGTTCGATGTGATATTGTATTGGTGAGGAGAATGAAGTTGCATCACTCGCTTGCGAGTGCCCTGTGGTTTCCGCCATTATCTCTTCACAGTGTGTTTGAATCATGGATTATATACATGTATGTTATATGTCTGATGGTAGGATTGCAGATACATGACACCGAATCCACCTGGTTTCACAGGTATGAGAGTGTCCAGGCTCAATGGTAATGTTGATTGGGAGATAGTAACGAGGTTTTTCCTAGTCTAGCCTCAAACCTAGTCATAGTATGTCATCAGTTTATGTCTGGTATGTTTGGTTGTCACGTCTAAGTTTACCTTGTTATTTGTTATGAAAGGTTTATTTTGTGAATTTAATTTTAGAATAATGTTCTTTATAATTTAGTGCTTATTTAAATTAATTTTAAATATTGTAGATAAAAGCTTCATATTTTATTTAATTAATTAAATTAGTTTATTGGTAAAATAATTTAGTCATTGTGATTAAAGTTATTTTATTAAATAAATAAATTAATTGATTAAATTTCCTATTATTGAGTGAATAGATTAAATATTGTGTAAATGCTTTTGTGTAAATGAGAATTTTAAATATGTATAAAAATATGAAATTAGTTTGTGAAATCTTAAATTCAATAAAATAAATTCTTGATAATTGTTAAAAGAAAATATCTGTGAGTTCGTTAGAAGATATTTTCTTGATTTTCCATGTGTGTTAGTTGAATTAAATGCAAATTCTTGTTGAGGATTTCTCGGAGAGAATATTGCCAGAATTGAGAAGGCAAGAAGGTACTTCATGGAAAAGAAAAGCAACAGAGTATTGCTGGAAAAAAAATTGTGATTTCTTTTGGGTTTTTTATTTTAAAATTTTGGAAGAAGATCTAGGATTATTTCTGGTATAGTAATTTACATTCTTTTGGAATGTGGAGATTTGAAAAGGGCTTTGGAAGTTGCACGCAACAGGAAAAGCTTTCCTTCTACTGTCAATTCTTCAAGCTACAGGAATACAGGTTCTTTCCTATTTATTTAGTTTATTGTGTATTGAAAAGATTTCCTGTACAAAGAATTAATTTTGTAGAAGTTTTGTTAAAATTTGTAAAATAAAAGATTTCATGTAGAAGGAATTTTTATTGAAGCCTCTATTCTTCTTGGTAAATTTTTGTTGAAAATTATTCTGTAGAAAATTTGTTACCTCTTTGTGTTAATTTTCGAAGAAAATTTTTATAGTAAAATCAAAGGGCAACACAGAAGATTTTATTAAACAATAGAAGATTCTTAAAAGGAAACAAAAAAAATTCTCTGTATATTTATAAATGAAGTTCTCTGTTAAATTTGGGGAAAAGAAACATATGATGACTGTAGAAAAGATTTTGAGAATTTAGTTTTGAGTGAAATTCTTATTTTGTTATGGAAATTGAAAACCTCTGTGTTATTTGATTAAATATTTTGTAGAAAATTCTTATTTAAAATTTTCTCTTCTTGAGCAATCTGTTTGATTTATTGTTTATATATATATATATTTAAATATATATATATATATATATATATATATATATATATATATATATATATATATATATATATATATATATATATATATATATGCATAGTTATATAACTTATGCATTTGAAATCATGTATATTCTTAAATAAATTTTATTAAAAAAAAATTGGAGGAATCATTGTATAGGCGAAAGGGGTTTGAAATAAAAAAAAACCAGATTAAAAATCTGTAGGGCGAATGATGAAAATCGCAGTGATCTTTAATTGTTTTTTTATTTTAATGAAATATTTTTGTTAAGTGTTTTGAGGGAGGCGCAGGGGGGCTACCCCACAACCGACCCCACAAGGGAGATGGCTGTGAGGGCAGCGGCCAACGCTGCCTTCACAAGCAGCGTCAGCGCTGCCTGCACAACCACGCCCATGGAGGGGTTCGATTGTGTTAAGGAAGACGACCCCTGCCTTGTTTATATCAAATTTATATATTTTAATTAATTTATTTTTATTTGTATTTATTTTATTTTTTAAATTATAATTATAATATATATGTATTTTATATGTAATATATATTATTATTAATATATGTTATATATTTAATATACATATATTGTAATTATATAGATTTATAATTATGTTTAAAATTTATGATTGTAGATTTATTTTGGACAATTAAATATATATATATATATTTATATGTTTAAATAAATATTCAATTATAATGATTTGAAGTGTATTTATTTAAATGTATAGTATATTGTTGATTAGTATATGAAAATCATAAATAAATATTTTTATTTAATGAAATGTATTATGTAAAGAAATTGAGAATTTCATTATAACGCATGAATGCGAAATTGTAGTTAATTGTTAGTTTTAATTTTCATATTGATTAAAAAAAATGAATTATGTTTTAGTTGATTAATTTCCTACTATATGTTATTGAATTGACTGGATTTAGTAAATCCTAATATTAGATTCTTATTATGCCTGAATTGCTTAAAGTTGTTTTTACTCTTATTGGGCATATTGGGGATTATACGGGTTAATAAGTCTTCCAGACATAGTTTCTTTATGAGGGAGTTGTGTTATGATGGTTTCATATTTCGAATGAACTAGGGTAGTGCACACGGTTCTATTCAGTTTTAGACACCTGGCTATATGAACAGGTTATGATGGCTATTGTTATATTGTTGTTTATAATGATGTTAGTTTATGTGCACCTTGTCTACCCTTAGTTAGTGGAATTACTTTCCTTGTGTTATTATTATGGGAGTGGCTCTTTATGAGGGTCGGCACACAAAGTGGTGCCAGGGTAACTCATGTAGAGTTAGTTAATCAGTGAAAACTAAATCAACACCTTAGGTAGTCTAAAATATTTAACTGGATTAAATATTCCTCACTCATGACTCAAGGGATAGTTCAGACTTGGGAATGAGTCGAGAAGGCCTGGAATGGAAAAGTTGATAACTAGTCCTTATGAAAGATAACCGATTCCATAACAGATTGCATGTGGGGCTAGGTTTCATAAGAGGTTACCAAGGTAACCCAAGATGGGGGTCGGAACCTAGGAAGAAACACCTGGGTAACCTATGCAACATTGTGATGACACTCCACCTATAATATTAGTATCCTTGTGAACTTAGTGTATTTTATCCTTCTGTTTTGGAAGCAATGTAGCCATTAAGTCAAGTTTGTACTTTTATAGTTTTGTCTATGTTTTCATTTGTGTCTAGGGTTTGCAGGTTGTCTAGGGAACCTTTTTACTATCTCCTATCATGGGGGTGGGCCTATGGGTACAACTTGGTTGGGTGGAATGTGCACCTTACACCATTGGGTCCCCAGCTCTTGATCATAGTGATGAGTACTTCTTGGATGGAGAGCTCATATGTGAAAATGTACTTTCTCATTTTTATCATTTGTAACAGTGGAAACCTTATTCATGTATTACTCCTCAATTGTATTTAGGGAGAACTTTTGTAACATGTAATTGTACTCTTTTGTATGACCTACCTCATTTGGAAATGAGTATTGTAAATGTTATTATAATTGCAATGTAAGAAAGAATCATTTTGTACATTATACCTTTACTAATGTAATTTAATTGTTAATGAATGTATGCTCTTAAGTTTATGAGAATTAAACACATGCTATGTTAATTAATTTTGTCATCTATGGGATTTACATGTAGTGTGTTGTCGCGTATCTTAGGGAATGCTTGCATTAATGAAGTTCATGTTTACACTTTTAAAAAATAAAATTATTACACTATCGTAGTCATTGTAACATTCTTTAGGTTACGAGACGAGGCATTACATAATAAGAAGATCAATAGTCAGCCATTTCAAGTTAGAGAGCTCATGTTGAAAGAAAATTAGAAGAATGTACCAAATCCAAATAGTAAGGGACAATTTCAACCCAACTAGTTGTGAACCTTTGTCATCATTGCAAGTTACAAATCAGGACCATATCAGCTATCCACACCCGAAGGTGAGATTCTACAAGATCTCATAAATAGCTCCCATCTCAAAATGTTTTATGCCTAAGCTTGCAAGGTATCAATCAAAAAATATAAAAAAATCCACAAATCCAAAAATCCAAAAAAATCAGAAAAAGGAATTGAAAATAGTAAAGACAAAATCATTCTCTAGTGAAAACCACTTTAGTGGTGCTTTGGGCAAGTACCTTGGTGAAAACCTGGCAATTAGGCGCCTTGTGTAAATAAAGCACTTTCCATCCACCATCGTATTCATTGCATTCCCATCATTCTTTCATCCACCCATTTGTGTATGCATCATAGCTTGATCATCTATCAATATCATGTTCCATCCTAGAACTATTTGGCACATTCCTAAGGTTAGTTTATCCTACCTATATCAAAGTAGTCTATTACATCACACTATGGGAATTTCCTTATTCTTGCATTAGATTGGGTTTGTGTATATTCTTGAAATCTACCTTAAACATCAAAAAATCCAAGAACATTCATAAAAACCAAAAAAAAAAGAGAAAATACAAAACATGTCAAAAATCCAAAGATAGGTCAAAAACAAAAAAAGGTCAAAAATAAAGTCATCATGTCAAACTAGATCATCTCTAAGCTTGAATGTAAGAAAGGCTAATATTTGATCAACCTTGAGACATTAGGTCATTCCTTAGGAGTCTGCCATAATAAATTGGCAATCCATACATGTTGATATTTTCACCAATAAATGAGTATGTGTCAATCAAACTATGTGGTCTCTATGTATATAACATAGGTGATGATAATCTTTGATAAGCCCTCGAGTCCCCTAGGATAGGTCCTTAGGTTAGGTTCTTGATCAAAATCTCAAAAAACACCAAAACATTGGAAATTTTGAAAATCAAAACATTTGTAAAACACTTCAAAAATACCAAAAACATCCAAAAAACCAAAAATCGTCCATCCCATTTCATGTTCGCTTGCAATAAACATCCACTCACAATAAATCAATCAACATCTTTAACCTTTGGCAAAACAATCAGAAACAAGTATAGAAAATTGAAAGTATGAACTCAAACGTTAGGGTTTTAAGTCTAGCTCAAAAAGGTAAACAAGTTGGTCAACTCTTGGTATCACTAGCTCATCATCACATTAGTCTCACAACCATTAGATAACATCATGCCCTAGGATGCATCCTTCCTACAATGGACATCAACATCAGACATCACCATAGTTTAGTCTTGCCTAGAGGTAAGTAAGGCTTCTCATTGCAAGTGACTAATACAACCTTAAATTGTTATATATTTCTCCCAAATAAATGGTTAGATATATTATGAATGATATGAAGGCGACTGTCTAACAATGACCTTATAGTTTATTTTTACTTTATGTTATATCATTGTTATTTTAATTAATGAAGAAGTATGGGCATGCGAATTTTGGTATGACATTCAATCTTATAAGATGAATTTGAAATAAGATAATTGTTGTGTCGTATTGCATTGAAAGAGTAATTAGCTATGAAAATGGTTCGTGAATAAAGTTACAAATATTTGGTTTGTAATTAATGTGGTATTTATTATATCTAACTGTGATTAATTATGTTGTGCAGGAAGTTAAGTGAGTCAATGTGGAATTAACATTAAAGGAATCAGATGTGCAAATAGGAGGATGGATAAATATTGGAATCAAATCAAATACATTGTTGAGAAGTTCTAAGTGTAGCCCTATTTGACTTGGAAGGATTTGAGGTTTTATTATTTATTGGCTGATTATGTTTGAGTAGAATCCAATTGTAGGTCATGAGATGTGAGTTTTGGTTGGGGTTGGAACCCTTGGTCAAGATCAAAACTCGTATGGATTCCTTTGTGGGCTTTTAAAAGCGATTATTGAGTCAATTTCCTTGGTTTTAGAACAAGAATAGACCCCTAGGACCTATACCTATGGGTTTGGAACCTTTTTGACATGTGAACTTGTCCTTAGAGTGTGAAAAGACCCCTCAAGAGTCCACATTCATGAATGTGAGGAATTCAAAAAGTGTTGGGGCTTGGGAGAGGTGACTTGTCACTCTCAACTTCCCACTCCCCAAAGGCTCTTGGAATTGGCACAAGACTCACACATGTGTGAGCACTTGTGGGAAAAAGTGTAGGGTTGGAAGATCCCTATATATCTCAAGAAGGTGGAAGATTTGGGCACTACCCACTTCTCCTTTTGGATGACTTTTGTGTAAATTGAAGAGAAGAGGTGAGGAGGGGAGAAGGCTCCCTCTTAGGATATGGACTCAAGATAGATTGGCTTGGAGAGGAGTGGAGGATGGTAGATCTAAAGCCCCTCATCTAAACAAAAAGATAAGTCTCCTTATCTTCATCATCTTTGTCCATTTTGTTGTAGGAGGGTAAAATGTTGTGTGGATCTTGTTGAATATGGTGAGTGGAGAGCCTAAATGTGTGAAATTTGATGTCATATTGTTTTGGTCTTTTTGGTAAGATTGAGAAAACTCCATCTATCATCTTGGGGTTAATAGATTTCTTGCTCGGGGGTATGGCCAGAGCCCACGAGGCTCCATGACGCCATTATGGTAGGGTGGAGAGCAAGCCCGATTTGGTTGTGTGCCATTCTTTGTATTTCTTAGAATTAGTTGTAATATGGAACGCTAGTGTTTGTTGCAAAATAAAAGAAAATGGAGAAAGAGCAATCCTTATTCATTTTTTTTTGTGTTATTTATTTACATGTAAAGCATTATTTCCTCAAATGCTAATTGTATCATTGTAGTTTTAAGAATGAATTGCATATATTGTTCAATGGGAAAAAGAAGAGGAAAGAAAGATGTAATAGAGAAAGTTAATCTTGCCTTTATTGACATGTTAACCATTTATTTTATACAAGTTATTGTAATATCTCAAGTTTTGTATCTTGTTGGAATGGAGGAAAGAGTTACCTTATGAAACTTGTATCAAAAGAGTTGTTAAAACTTTAAAAATAAATAAACTTTTGTTGATAGAATGTGGGTTGATATGTATCTCACGAAAGAGAGGGAAAATCTTCTTTATTTAAGCAAGAAAACAAATCTTTATTTAAGAAATAAAGAAAATCTTTAATTGACAAACAAAGCAAAATCTTTATGCTTTATCATGAAGTTTGTTTTGTGTTTCAAATAAAATGAATATCAATAAGGATAAGAATATTTCTATTACGATGTTCAACCTATTAAATGTCTAATAGATATTATTAATTAAATATACACTTATTTTACATTTTTTTGGTATGTATTTTATGAATATAATATAATATATATATAACAGTGAGTGCGTATGTGTGTGTGGTGTACATATAAATCTTATTAATGATTTAATTTTATAAATAAATAAAAATATATATACAATAACCCTTTTCCTATAAAAGTGTATTAAATGATGAAAAAGATAAATAAATAAATAAAAGCCATGTTATTGCTGGAATGAGCTTTTAAGGGTAAAATAATAATAGGATATATATATAGACACCATTATATCTTGGTTTCCTCCTCCTCTGCATCTTTGCTCAGACTATGCATGGATTAATAAATACATGTTCAGATATGAGATGACATCTCTGATGAGGCATTTTGTCATACATTTTTCCTTCTCTTCCCAACCATACCCCTAATCATGTACCCAAAACTCTTGCAAATGTATCAAAGATTTCCCTTAATTATGTTGTACAAGTAATATTTGGCATGGAAAATGCCAACTTTATGGTCTGGGATTGCTAAAGTCTTTTCTGCAACTTCCTTTCAACCTATGGCGCAACATTTCATCCCATTCAATGGGTTTCCTCTGTATCCTGTGCAGTATTCTTATCAAACAATTTATACGCCTTTGCTAAACCTTTAACTTTCATCTACAGATTCACAGAAGTATTTGCATAGGTGGCATAGCCTTGTACAAAGATTTTACAACAATAAAAAAAAAAAAAAGACTTCTTACTGGAATAAAAAAAATATGAGAATATAAAGGTTAAATATGAGAATATAAAAGCTATTCGCTTCACAATTTTCATCCACTGTATATAAGGTGAAAGAAAAGCTAGTGCATTTCTCTACAGCGAAGATTAAATCACCACTCTCTCCCCTGCAACCACTGTAAACTTGAGTATTTACTGGCATTGGTATTTTGAGGATAGAAGCATGCTACAGAGTTCAACCATTTAATAAAAACAAAATAAATAAGCAACTCATCTGAGTAAAAATAACATAATATGAAACAGCGTTGTAGATCTCTCACTGGAGCGAATGAGAGACGGGTTGATGACTACACATCTGACATTCAAATGGAGGCAGAATCTTTTGGCTGGCGTCGCGCAAGTTGGTGAAGCAACTAACGAGAGACTCTGTGGCTTTGGCTTTAGCCTCGACGCCTGGTGTATGGATGACCAGAGGCAAAAGTGAGTTTGTTTGGAGTGGAGAAGGAAGGTGGCATGGAAAGTTGTACAGAACAACTTCGAGAGGGCAGAGACGCGGGTTTGATTGTGACTGCCCAGAGACATGTGAATTGAGACTCTAAGCCTTCCTCCCGGAGCGTACGCCATTCATTTTTTTTTTAGGATAAGAATTCACACTGAAAGGATTATCTGGAGCACGGAGAGAGGAAGGCTCCATATGAACCGATGGCTTCTTCTTCAAATAATGAGATTCCTTCTTTGACTGTAGAGACTCCTGATGAAGCGATTGCTTTTGCAGAGACAGTTTCACTTTGAATTCGCCTTGGGATTGTGAGGTTGACGTGATGTCTCTTTTCTGACGATAACAGCTTCACTTTTGAGCTCCCTTGGGATTGTGAGGTTGACATGAAGTTTCCTATCTGACAATAGATGATTTCCATGAGAGAGGATCATATCTCCTTCATCTCATTATGTAGAGTGTTGAATTATTTAGTCAACTTTCCATTGATGAGCTTTGCAATGGAATTCTCCACAGGGAGTTGGTTAGCTTCTGTCATGGTGGAGTCACGTGCTTCCATTCGAATGGCATCAAAAGCATCACAAATAGTTTTTTTTGATAGTTTTCTTTTCTTTCTTCCACAAGAAACTGATTGTAGAGGGATTCGAGTGAAGCTTTAGCAGAGGCATGTGAAGTGTCAGTTTGAATAGAAGACGAGGCCAGGAAAGATTATTATTATTTTTACCGAGTTAATGTTAGAAGTCGGGGAGGCTATAAACGTAGAAACCATCTCATCGATGGATTTAAGATAATTCACAAAAGATCAATCCCCATGGCAGAGATATATGCGCCAAGAAAACAAAGATTGGCATCAGCCTGGGTAGCCAGGATAGCTTCGAGCTGGACAGAAAAAGGGAAACATTGCCTTCAACGTCACTGAAAGTCACCTTCGGCGGTTTCACTTGAAGATATTTTTTTTGAAAAATCACTAGCTTCATGAAACACCTTGAGCTTTCGGAGAAATACTGCAGACCGATCTGCAACAGCGTGACACCTCTTGAAGTCGTGAAGGCGTTTCCTTCTAGTGCAGAGATGTGATATAAATAGTGGTTCTTTTATTTAAAATATCCTAAGTTATACTTGAGTCTTATTTAGATCCTTTTTACTTCTCCTTTAAGAAGCACGTATATTTTCATAACTTGGATGTTTTAGTTTATATTTTGAGACTTATTTAATATTTATATTAAAATCATTGGATTTACATATTTAAGACTAACTTAATTACTACTTATTTAAAAACTATCTAATTTATATTTTTAAGACTTAATTGATTAATATGTTTATAAAGTTAATTTAATTTAATATAGTTTTTTTTTTTGGATTATTTATATCCTTATTAAATAAAAATAATAATAATAATGTTTGTTAAGTGAATAGAACATGGTACTTGACAATCTTACTAATGTTGTTTTGTCAAGATTATACTTATGGTATTAATGGATCATATTTAGGAGATTTGTGTCTAGGGAATTGATTTGGAGCTAAGTTGATGATAAGTGTTATTAGATACCAATTGGCAAGAGTATAAAGAGCATCCCAAGGAGGGTATACCTAGCAGTTGAGTAGGCATCCTTACATTTAAATTTGGGAAATGAGTTCATGAAGACATAAAAGTCTTATCATGTTTCGTGTTACATCTCAAACACTTAAAAGAGTGTTAAATAGCTTAATTAATAGTTTTAAAAATAAATAAAAAAATTAATTAAAAAAAAAAAAAAATTGTTTGTATTTTTCTAGTGAAACTTTCAGGCATGACATTTTGGTATCAGAGCCCTAGGTTGCAACAATAGGTACTCTAGGAATAATATGGGTCTTAGCTATTGTGTATATTGACAACATGTGGAACTCATCGTAATAGTTAAGCATTCAAATTTGAGAGGTAAATTAGTAACTTTTTGTGAGTTCAACTTATATTGAAACATTGAAATAAAAATTACAATTAACCAGCTTATATCGTAAACTTCAATGAGATTGTTAGGTAAGATTTAATCTTTTGGGGTGAGTAACTTGTAATGATCAAGTAAAAGAAATGAAATCTTAGAAAAACTAAACTAACAAGAACTTCATATTCAAATGGGCGACGAAAATGTCGGTAAAGGATGATAGCTCAATTAATAAGTATAATTAGGGAAAAATCCATAACCCTTCTTCACTCCCCATCTCAATCTTTTGGAAAAAGAAAGTGATGATGTTCAAAATGTCTAATAGGAGCCTAATGAGCTAGAAGAATAATGTAAAGTATCTTAATGAAATTGCATAGCCCTAAATTCTTGTTGCCATTGTGACTTAGTCATTAGGACATTGATGGAACTTCTAGGAAACTAGATGTATTGCAATTATCATGGATAATGAAGTATAAGCTAAAGTAATTGAATAAATTATTGTTGATTGTATAGTTTGAATTTGGAAAATAAATAAATAAACCATTCCCACAACGTTAGGAAAAAGAGTGAATGGCTCAATGAGTATTTAAGGATCCCTAGGCAAAGTTAAAATTGAGATTCATAGTTGAGTTTTATCAAAAAGATGAAGATGGGGTTAATGTCTAAATTAAAGGCAACATGATTAAGGGATGTTAACTCAAACCAAGAAGGTTGTATTTGAAATTTCTAAATGTTCTCGAGTGACCTTAAGATGAAGAATTGATTTACCCATAAATATGCCTAGCATGTCCCAAACCTTGGTTGTAGAGTAAGTTTTTCGTAAGCATATTTTATGAATACACTATATGTTCAACAAAGAGTACCCACTAGAAACCTCATAAATCTCGTCATGTATACATTTCAAACACATCTAGTGTTAAACAAAAAGTGGATAAAGGGAGAACTACGATATAACTTGGAAGTACATGATCCTTGGATCTATGTGACGATATCTAGGTGCAACTTAAGGATGTGATATGACCAATTTTACACCATATCTCAAACATCAGTAACAGGTAAGCCTCTTAAAACTTATGTAAATTATGATTCAACATATGAAAGAGACCCACTAATGAATTTTGTGACCCTAAGGTGAGTTAACTTATGGTTGGTAGATAAGTTTACAGGATTAAGAACATCAACTAATATTTGAAATCTTGCATTGCA
Source organism: Sequoia sempervirens (assembly GCA_007258455.2). Taxonomy (NCBI): domain Eukaryota; kingdom Viridiplantae; phylum Streptophyta; class Pinopsida; order Cupressales; family Cupressaceae; genus Sequoia; species Sequoia sempervirens. The sequence goes on along the minus strand of VDFB02322083.1, from coordinate 30,009,002 downwards.
TAGTAAACCATATAAAAAGGGGGGGTCAAAACTGGATGTTACCTAGAATTGAAGGATGAAACTTAAAAGTTAATTGAGCACTTTTACAAGTAAATGGTGACCTAGTAAACGTAATGTAACTATAACAAATACCAAGATATTATGTTCAATTGTTTAAAGGATTAAATAGTAAATGAAACAACATGATTTATATGATTCAAGTCAAGGTAAAAGCATAGAATGATACAAATAAGATAAGGTGGTTAAAGACTAGCAAATATGATGTTTAAATCACCCCCCTTATAATAATTAAACATAAGGAGATTTGTAATGAGATCTTTTTAAAATGAAAAATTGAAGTTAAAGCGTTATCTAGAGCTTATGCCATTACTACCCCCTTATAAATGTGTTCAAACCAAATACTTCTTGCTACCCAAATAAAAAAATAAATAAAAATAAAAATGCATGTCATATATAGGAAGTAATAGCACACTCAATTACGTGTTGACCTTGAAGGTTGTGTGCATGTCATAAGGATTTAATAATCAATTGTATGAAATTATAAATCAAGTAATGGATTATGTGTGGCTCACAGTGTATTATGTGATGGGAAAGTTAAAATATATGGATAAGGGGTGATAAAGTAGACTTGTAAAACTTCTAACTAATGTTATGTATTCTATACCACTGACTATATTTACTCTTTAAGGGAAGAAAATTTACAACCAAATGTAAAGGTGAAAACTTTAAATTAGGTAAAACTTTTTAAGACTCTTACTTATTATGCATCTTATGAGATTAGATGGAGCTATGATTGTGAAAACGATGATTATGACAATATGATTGGATGGTTCAACCTTAGATAGAAAAATACAAGATTTATAAAAGAGATGTTAATAAGTTGTGAGAATTACTATTTCATGATTTGTCATGTGTTTTAAGCATGGATTTTATTTATTTTGATTTACTTATTTATTTATTTATTTGTCTCATGTTGTGATGTTTCAAATAAGTAATTATCTTCCTATTAAGTAGGAAACTCTCTTTAACATGTGTGAAAAGCATAGTGGTATTACCTGTATGGATACATTGTGAACATAACAAACATAGTTGAATAAAACAAAAAGAATGGCATGATAACTATAGAAAGACTAATCTTTATTTTAAAGTGGTGCCAAACACTAACTTAGCAAGATGGAAAGTGTGGTGAACCAAGTATTGTTGAGTTCTAAGAAGATGGGGTAATATTTCTAAGCTATGGTTGCACATCCTCTAGTGATTTCTTTTACTTATGAAAGTGAGTGGATACCTTTAAAATTAAGAAGCAAAGTGAATATTGTTTTAAGAAAATATCTGGAATGTATTTAAGTGTATTATTCTGTTCTATAATATGGTGAATTTTGTAAAAGTGTATTGTGTTATGACTTGTGAAGTGGAAAAACCAGTAAATGTGTTGTGCCCAAGTATGAGATACAGGGTATCTGACTTGGGATAAGGATGGTGGACATCTAGTATGATCCCCTATATGAACCCTTTGTGATGGCCTCTATGTAAGCTGGCTAGTTGTGAGTTAAAATAAATGTGTTAAGTGCATACGTGTGTCTCTTAAATGAAATGTGATGTGCTCCTTTGTGTTAGTTCTATGTTAAATGTGTACCCCTAGTGTTTGGTTCCCCCCTAATGGGAGTGTGATGCCAGCTAGTGTAGATAGGGGTTGAGAGGCACATGGTCTACCATCAGGAGATTATGAGCTCAGGGTGTTGTCCCTAATCCTAATAAAGGATCTATGTCAAGTCATTGTAATCTCCCCATGGACGTTGACCATGGCCTACTCCCCCACATATGAGAGCCACATTTGTTGGCTCATAGTGCAAACCTATTCCTTGATGTTTATAACCCATGGGTAAAGGATGGAATTTGATGGACCACTAGTTACTCATATTTATGTGGTCGGAGACAACCAGCGACTTATATTTATGTGGTCGGGGGAACACCAATGATTCATATTCATGTGGTCAGGGACCACCAGTGCTTCATGTTTATGTGGTCAGGGACCACCAGTGATGTATATTAATGTGGTTGGGGACCACCCACTATTCATATTTATGTGGTCAGGGACCACCAGTTATTGCATGCTATAATACTTATGATGTGGTTAGAGAACCACCATTCCCCTCCTCCCCTTAGGTGGCTTATCAAGTCACGTGGTGCTTGTAATGTACAATTTTATTGTTGAAATATGAATTATTTGTAATTCTTGATTGATGTTTTATTTTTTTTATGCGCCAGCAATGTGTAATTTTACATTTATGTACTTAGGCTATTTATCCATTTGGAAGTTGTTATATAGTCTGATTTGCCTCAAGGACTTGTTTAATTTTTCCTTTGAATTATGATTGGAAAGTTGCAATGTAGCTACAATTTATCCTTATTTTGTTTCTCTTGAATTTATAAGTTCCCTCTTGGGAGTTTTATTGAAACTTTGGTTTATGATCTTATGTTATTCAGTTTGAGGCTTTCTCCTTGGTTGCAAATTGTTGGCATGTGTGGTGTAATGTGGAACTTGTAAACTGCCATATCCCAGGGGGTTCCTTGGCAGGTCATATAGGGGAGTAGATGTGTTGGGGAATTACTTTGGAAAGGGATTGTGAATGGGACTGGTATGGGATGATCATTAATTCATTCTTCCCTCATTCTATGATTATTCTTATCTATATGGAGGATTCTTTAGAGAAGGACCTTGAGATCACCTTCTTGATTTGCTATGGTATCCAAGAATATCCATCCTTGTAAACCCCATTATGTGAGCCTTATGTTGTAGATTATGTGATTGTATGAGGATAGGCACACCCATTGGGAAGAGCATCCTTTATATGAGGATAGGCGCACCCAATTGGGAAGAGCATCCCTGCTATTGTTGTGTGTACATGTGAGATTACAAATAAATGTGATGTGGCATACCTGTGAGCTATGTGAGAAAAATGCTAACATATGAAGCAAAGTTAATATTATTTGAGACATGGTATGAGTGCCATAATTTTAAGGTAAAATGTTCTCTTAAGCATATATTTAGACAAAATGTGAAGATAATAATTCTGAGACACGATTGGTCAATGAAACAAAACATTTTCTAACATCATGAGTGATGTATATATTATGATGCAAAGAAATTTTGGAGGTGTATAAAAAGAATATGAATTCATTTAGATATATTTTTGTGTAATTTAATTGAAGTTGATTACATTGTTAATAAATTCGAGCTACAAGGATTGTTGTTACAATTTGTTAAATTAATCGTATATCAAATGAATGTTCCATTATGAGAAATTTTTTTCTAAGTATTTAAATATTTAATTCATGGAAGATATTTTTCTCTAATGTGTGCTTATAGATAAATGTTTTGACTCCTCCATCAAGAAAGAAAAAGTAATTAGTATACTTGATAGGTTTATGTGTGTTGTCATATTGAGATTATGTATTCAAACCTTAACGACTTCCAGGAGGAAGTCTAAGCTAAGGGGAGGGAGATGTAAGGCCTCTCATTGCAAGTGACTAATACAACCTTAAATTGTTATATATTTCTCCCAAATAAATGGTTAGATATATTATGAATGATATGAAGGCGACTGTCTAACAATGACCTTATAGTTTATTTTTACTTTATGTTATATCATTGTTATTTTACTTAATGAAGATGTATGGGCATGCGAATTTTGGTATGACATTCAATCTTATAAGATGAATTTGAAATAAGATAATTGTTGTGTCGTATTGCATTGAAAGAGTAATTAGCTATGAAAATGGTTCGTGAATAAAGTTACAAAGATTCGGTTTGCAATTAATGTGGTTATTATTATATCTAACTGTGATTAATTATGTTGTGCAGGAAATTAAGTGAGTCAATGTGGAATTAACGTTAAAGGAATCAGATGTGCAAATAGGAGGATGGATAAATATTGGAATCAAATCAGATACATCGTTGGGAAGTTCTAAGTGTAGCCCTATTTGACTTAGAAGGGTTTGAGGTTTTATTATTGATTGGCTGATTATGTTTGAGTAGAATCCAATTGTAGGTCATGTGATGTGAGTTTGGTTGGGGTTGGAACCCTTGGTCAAGATCAAAACTCGTATGGATTCTTTTGTGGGTTTTTTAAAAGGGATTATTGAGTCAATTTCCTTGGTTTTAGAACAAGAATAGACCCCTAGGACCTATACCTATGGGTTTGGAACCTTTTTGACATGTGAACTTGTCCTTAGAGTGTGAAAAGACCCCTCAAGAGTCCACATTCATGAATGTGAGGAATTCAAAAAGTGTCGGGGCTTGGGAGAGGTGACTTGTCACTCTCAACTTCCCACTCCCCAAAGGCTCTTGGAATTGGCACAAGACTCACACATGTGTGAGCACTTGTGGGAAAAAGTGTAGGGTTGGAAGATCCCTATATATCTCAAGAAGGTGGAAGATTTGGGCACTACCCACTTCTCCTTTTGGATGACTTTTGTGTAAATTGAAGAGAAGAGGTGAGGAGGGGAGAAGGCTCCCTCTTAGGATATGGACTCAAGATAGATTGGCTTGGAGAGGAGTGGAGGATGGAAGATCTAAAGCCCCTCATCTAAACAAAAAGATAAATCTCCTTATCTTCATCATCTTTGTCCATTTTGTTGTAGGAGGGTAAAATGTTGCGTGGATCTTGTTGAATATGGTGAGTGGAGAGCCTAAATGTGTGAAATTTGATGTCATATTGTTTTGGTCTTTTTGGTAAGATTGAGAAAACTCCATCTATCATCTTGGGGTTAATAGATTTCTTGCTCGGGGGTATGGCCAGAGCCCACGAGGCTCCATGACGCCATTACAGTAGGGTGGAGAGCAAGCCCGATTTGGTTGTGTGTCGTTCTTTGTATTTCTTAGAATTAGTTGTAATATGGAATGTTAGTGTTTTTTTGCAAAATAAAAGAAAATGGAGAAAGAGCAATCCTTATTCATTTTTGTGTTATTTATTTACATGTAAAGCATTATTTCCTCAAATGCTATTTGTATCATTGTAGTTTTAAGAATGAATTGCATATATTGTTCAATGGGAAAAAGAAGAGGAAAGAAAGATGTAATAGAGAAAGTTATTTTCCTTTATTGACATGTTAACCATTTATTTTATACAAATTATTGTAATATTTCAAGTTTTGTATCTTGTTGGAGTGGAGGAAAGAGTTACCTTATGAAACTTGTATCAAAAGAGTTGTTAAAACTTTAAAATAAATAAAAATAAATAAACTTTTGTTGATAGCATGTGGTTTGATATGTATCTCACGAAAGAGAGGGAAAATCTTCTTTATTTAAGCAAGAAAGCAAATCTTTATTTAAGAAATAAAGAAAATCTTTAATTGACGAACAAAGCAAAATCTTTATGCTTTATCATGAAGTTTGTTTTGTGTTTCAAATAAAATTATCAATAAGGATAAGAATATTTCTATTATGATGTTCAACCTATTAAATGTCTAATAGATATTATTAATTAAATATACATTTATTTTACTTTTTTTTTGTATGTATTTTATGAATATAATATAATATATATATAACTGTGAGTGCATATGTGTGTGTGGTGTACATATAAATCTTATTAATGATTTAATTTTATAAATAAATAAAAATATATATACAACCCTTTTCCTATAAAAGTGTATTAAATGATGAAGATAAATAAATAAATACATAAAAGCCATGTTATTGCGGAATGAGCTTTTAAGGGTAAAATAATAATAGGATATATATATAGACACCATTATATCTTGGTTTCTCCTCCTCTGCATCTTTGCTCAGACTATGCATGGATTAATAAATACATGTTCAGTTATGAGATGACATCTCTGATGAGGCATTTTGTCATACATTTTTCCTTCTCTTCTCAACCGTACCCCTAATCATGTACCCAAACTCTTGCAAATGTATCAAAGATTTCCCTTAATTCTATTGTACAAGTAATATTTGGCATGGAAAATGCCAACTTTATGGTCTGGGATTGCTAAAGTCTTTTACAACTTCCTTTCAACCTATGGCGCAACATTTCATCCCATTCAATGGGTTTCCTCTGTATCTTACCACAGTATTCTTATCAAACAATTTATATGCCTTTGCTAAACCTTTAACTTTCATCTATAGATTCACAGAAGTATTTGCATAGGTGGCGTAGCCTTGTACAAAGATTTTACAGCAATAAAAAAATCTAAAAGACTTCTTACTGGAATAAAAAAAAATTAAAAAAATATGAGAATATAAAGGTTAAATATGAGAATATAAAAGTTATTCACTTCACAATTTTCATCCGCTGTATATAAGGTGAAACAAAAGCCAGTGCATTTCTCTACAGCGAAAATTAAATCACCACTCTCTCCCCTGCAACCACTGTAAACTTGAGTATTTACTGGCATTGGTATTTTGAGGATAGAAGCATGCTACAGAGTTCAACCATTTAATAAAAACAAAATAAATAAGCAACTCATCTGAGTAAAAATAACATAATATAAAACAGCGTTGTAGATCTCTCACTAGAGTGAATGAGAGACGGGTTGATGACTACACATCCGCGTTCAAATGGAGGCGAATCTTTTGGCTGGCATCCGCAAGTTGGTGAAGCGACTGACGAGAGACTCTGTGGCTTTGGCTTCAGCCTCGACGCCTGGTGTATGGACGACCACAGGCAAAAGTGAGTTTGTTTGGAGTGGAGAAGGAAGGCGGCGTGGAAAGTTGTACAGAGCAACTTCGAGAGGGCAGAGATGCGGGTTTGATTGTGACTGCCCAGAGACACGTGAATTGAGACTCTGAGTCTTTCTCCCAGAGTGTGCGCCATTTGCTTCTAGAATGAGAATTCACACTGAAAGGAGTATCTGCAGTACGGAGAGAGGAAGGCTCCATATGAACCGATGGCTTCTTCTTTGAATAATGAGATTCCTTCTTTGACCGTAGAGACTCCTGATGAAGTGATTGCTTCTGCAGAGACGGTTTCACTTTGAATTCGCCTTGGGATTGTGAGGTTGACGTGATGTCTCTTTTCTGACAAAACGGCTTCACTTTTGAGCTCCCTTGGGATTGTGAGGTTGACGTGAAGTTTCCTATCTGACAATAGATGATTTCCGTGAGAGAGGATCATATCTCCTTGATCTCATTATGCAGAGTGTTGAATTATTTAGTCAACTTTCCATTGATGAGCTTTGCAATGGAATTATCCACAGGGAGTTGGTCAGCTTCTGTCATGGTGGAGTCACGTGCTTCCATTCGAATGGCATCAGAAGCATCACGAGCAGCTTTTTTTGATAGTTTTCTTTTCTTTCTTCCACAAGAAACTGATTGTAGAGGGATTCGAGCGAAGCTTTAGCAGAGGCATGTGAAGTGTCAGTTTGAATAGAAGACGAGGCCAGGAAAGATTGTTTTTTTTTTTACCGAGTCAATGGTAGAAGTCGGGGAGGCTATAAACGTAGAAACCATCTCATCGATGGATTTAAGAGAATTCGCAAAAGAGCAATCCCCATGGCGGAGATATATGCACCAAGAAAACAAAGATTGGCGTCAGCCTGGGTAGCCAGGATAGCTTCGAGCTGGACATAAAAAGGGAAGCGTTGCCTTCAACGTCATTGACAGTCACCTTCGGCAGTTTCACTTGAAGATTTTTTTTTTTGAAAAAGCACCAGCTTCACGAAACACCTTGAGCTTTCAGAGAAATACTGTATACCGATCTGCAACAACATGACACCTCTTGAAGTCTTGAAGGCATTTTCTTCTAGTGCAGAGATGTGATATAAATAGTGGTTCTCATATTTAAAAATATCCTAAGTTATACTTGAGTCTAATTTAGATCCTTTTTACGTCTCCTTTAAGAAACACGTATATTTTCATAACTTAGATGTTTTAGTTTATAGTTTGAGACTTATTTAATATTTATATTAAAATCATTGGAGTTGCATATTTAAAACTAACTTAATTACTACTTAAATAAAGATTATCTAATTTATATCTTTAAGACTTATTTGATTAATATGTATATAAAGTTAATTTAATTTAGGATTATTTATATCCTTATTAAATAATAATAACAACAATAATAATATTTGTTAAGTGAATAGAGCATGGTATTTGACAGTTTTACTAACGTTATTTTATCAAGATTATACCTATGGTGTTAATGGACCATATTTAGGAGAATTACGTTCAGTGAATCAACTCGGAGCTAAGTTGATGATAAGTGTTGACAAATACCAATTGGCAAGAGTATAAAGAGCATCCCAAGGAGGGTATACCTATAGCGAGTTGATGAAGCATCCTTATGAAATAATGTTTAAATTTGGGAGATGAGTTCATGAAGACATAAAAGTCTTATCATGTTTCATGTTACATCTCAAACACTTAAAGAGTGTTAATTAGCTTAATTAATAGTTTTAAAAATAAATAAATTAATTAATTAAAAAAAAAAAATTGTTGCATTTTTCTAGTGAAACTTTCAGGCATGACAAGGTATGAAGAACATTAGCTTTTTTTTTACTAGATATTTGTTGTGCACTTTTTGCACACACACCCCATCGAAGGCGGTGACCCTCTTTTGCTTGCTCCGTTGGTCCTCTTCACCTTTGAGGTTTGGTTTCATGCAATTTGGTTCTTCACCCTAAATTTTGTCTTATACGCACTTGGGCACCTTTGCAACATCCCATGATCATGGTTGGCTCTTAGGTTTTCTCAACTCGGGAGTTTCACCCAAGGGCTAAAATTGACTAGGTCGAGGAGAGGTTAAAATCGGGGTACCTCAGATTCCCCAAAAACCAATTTTGAGGTGAATTTTCAACATCACTTGTAAATATTTTTTGCACCAGTGGATAGAGGATGAAAAATTAGGGTGGGTTGCTTTTTGAACTTTTCAAAAATTCCTTCTAGAAACAAAGTTATGAAGTTTAGGGGATTTTGACTTGGCTTGGTTTGAGATGTCAGGCTACCTCAGTTTTAATTTCCATTTTGGAAAATGCAGGCTCCTCAAAAATCTAAAATTTTCCAAAAGTAGATTTTTTTTTTCCCAAAATGAATATTTTTTTTCCAAAATAGAAATTTTTCCTTAAATGTAACTTTTTTTTCAAAAATCAAAAATTTCCAAAAAAGACATCTTTTTAAATTTCGGGTAATCTGAGGTACGTTAGATTTTTCGCGAGGATTAAGCATTGAAAAATCCAAGCTACCTTGGATTTTCTAGAATTTCCATTTTCGAAAAAATCCAACATCCCCTCAAAATCCTGAAATTTTTCAAAATACGATTTTTTCAAAATAATTTTCTTTTATTTAATTTAAAGTGTTCAAAAATGAAAAATTCTTGAAATGGAAAAATTTCAAAAATAAAAATTTCCAAAAATGGAAAGTTTTCTTAAAAGGTCAAAATTTTATTCGAGTTTAATTTGGATATTTTAATGGATGGGAATTTTTTTTAACATGTTAGCTACTAATGATTGTATTTATTTTTCAAGATTAAATAAATTAAGAGGGGACTTGCATATGGATTCGTGCTAGGAGGAAAGTCTGGAAAGGATTACAAATGAATATTAAATATGCACCTACCTATGAATCTATGCCACCAGTTGTATACCAATTGGAGAGGTGCCTTTAACAAGGAAAGACATGTGAAGCTATATTTATTCTCCAATGAGGATTTTCTAAAAATTGATGTCATTGGCCCATAATGTAACTAAATGAAATTGATTGGATTATGATGTACCATGAGCTCCCAAATTCAATGTAATAGCTTGATGATTCTAGAAGCGCAATTGTAGCCATTGGATGAATTAAATCCTGGCCATTGGTTCAAAATGTAATTTTCTGTAAAAGGCCAGTGCCTTCTCATTTGCAAAGGGTTAGAGAATAGTTGATTAGAAGCTATAGAAAGCCAAAATTGGCTAAGTTAGGAGTTAGATTCTACAAATCAGTGGCTATAGGAGAAGAGGGAAACTCAAAATTATTATTTAATTCTAGAGAAGTTAATGCAATTGGATTGTTGATTTGGAAAGCTTTGTGTTACACTTTGATAGTT